>CM077675.1:114477501-114902501 GCA_039707655.1 Elymus sibiricus | reverse complement strand
GTTGACCCCTGGTGCAGTTCTATTTTAATCAAAAAGTCATCGTTATCACCATCACTTGTTCTAACACTTGTCACAACATTATCGTACATGTCCTTGATAAGGGTAATGTCTTTGCTGGGACTTTGTGTTTCTCCAAGGCCCACTACATGACATTCCGCGGTATCTTATCATAGGCGGTATCTTATCCTTCCACGGTAACTTTTCAAAAAACTAATACCCCTTATATTTTGTTTGGCGGGTGGGGGAGATGATAGAGCATGTTTTGTTTTTATTTATAATGCGATGATTTTATTCAGTGTTATTCTCTAACCAACATATATTTATATGGAGAAATTTCTATGTTGATGGCTGCATGTAATATACTAGTGCTACAATATCACATGATGATACTACCTTTTTTTCTAGGTGGTGAGGGAGCGCGCGAGATTGATATGTTTTTATAGACCGGTTGCTGCGGTTAAATAGTAAACCAAATCAAATATAAATAAAAGATCTTCAAAATTAGGGAACATAGGGAATTAAAAGAATTGAATGAAAGAGCTCCTTAAGAAATTATTGACCCGGTTAAAATCAGGTGACCTAGTTCTAAATTGAAGATCTCAATTGATTGTGAGGCCTTACAAATTAGGAAGCATAATGTATAGTAGAAAAGAATTGAATGAGAGAGCTTTAAGAAATTGTTAACCCGGTCAAAATCGGTGACCCAATTCTAATTAGAAATTCAATTAAATATGGGTTCTTTAAAACTAGGGAGCATAGTGTTATGGAGGATTAGATTGACTATAGGTGATGTGACAACATTATATAGCTGATTATTGACTATACTATTAACCATGCTCTTAGTTCTACTCTGCTCTCACATAATGAACCGACTATTGTTTTTCCTTACTCCCATGGCTTCATGGATCACACGTGATACTTCAACTCTTCTATACTCGCATGCATTTCCTAGCTATGCCTATCCGTACGGCCGTACCCCACAACCAGGCCTACTAATCAAGCTGTCACGTGCACATACATGCAAGGTTTTTCCACACAGGCATCACTTGATTTTCTCGCACAAAGATTACTAAATGTGCACCTGCTCTCGGCGGCGTTCCTGGTGTGACCGATGACATGGTGCAGCTTCTCGTAGAACCAAGCTACTCGTGCAACCAACCGACGACATAGCACATACCAATCAGATCTAACATGCATGAAACGCATCACCGGCCGGATCGAGCATGTAACAAAAGTGTAAGAACCGCATCATCACCGGACATGCAATTAAGGGAGGGACATGCATGGGCCTATGTTTTCTACTAGAAAACATGCAAAGATGGCGACGCGCCGTTCGTCGCTCCGCGTGATGGAGCCATGCATGTCTTGTTCTTAGCTGCCGCGTCGATCTCACTCTCAGTGTCAATGCCCCATGCATACATATATAGGCCGGCCTAGCTAGCTTAGCTAGCGGCCGTGTACACTAATTGACCGGTGATCACATGCAAACTTGTTGGCACATGTGTTTTGGTTGGCCTTCGACTTACCTGCAATGGCATGAATTTTCGTCGATCGACTGTGTATGTGTACTTGAGTGGACGTGCTCCCGTGTGGGGCCACGCACATAAGGCTCACGGCTAACCCAATTGCATTGCTTCAGATTTCTTATCATGACACTGTGCATGTTGAAGAAGACGGCCACGGATACATTTGTCCATTTTGTGCATGTCTATTCAGTTACAACCCACTGTGTATAATATCGTCCAAAAGAACTTGAATGCTACCTTTGGTCATGTCCCTCACGTTATACCTTTTGATGCATTTCTCACAAGATTAACCTCACTGTTATACCTTGCATGAATAGAAACATTGTGTTCTTTTGTTGCCCGCAGGCATTGATGTGTGTATGCATCTTTTTTATGTTGGAGAGTAATCTTTCATTATCGGCGAAGTCTCCTAGCATTTCTTGGACCATGGAGGCCATTCAGTACTAGTAGGCAGTGGTCACTCTTGCCTCGTTAACGTCTCGCAACATCTTCTTATCAACTTCCCCTCAAAGGGCCTAAGAACAACTCCAACCGCGTGACCCAAACGGACGCGTGTTTTGTCCGCGTTTTGTCCGTTTGGGTCGGCGTGTCCGTCCATTTTTGCAAATGGGTCGGCCGTGCGCCCAACGCGCCGATCCATTTCGCGTCCGCGCTCAAGCGGTTTTTAATGCTAAAATGGCCCGCGGCCACACATCATGCCATCACCAGCGTCAAGAGTTCACGCCGGCGATATGCCAGCGGCCGGCATACATACACCAGCCTACAAAAAGAATGCGCAGTTTTCAAGCGGTCGCACTTGCCAGCGGCACGGCACACATGCCAGCACACAAAATGAGAATGTAGTTCGGCCACGCCATCTCGGCCATGGTCATGCCCGCACACACCGCGGCATGGATCAATGGTCTTCGAAGCTCAACATGTCGGCCTGCATCTTCTTGAACCAAGGCTGCTTCCTCGGAGAGACCGTGCTCAAGTCCACCTTCATGAGCTCGACCCTCTTCATCATGCAAGCGAGCCGGACTTCTCTTGCTTTGGTGGCTGCTTTGGTGGCCTCGATCTCTAGCATCTTCGCTTGCTTCTCCGCCTCCAACGCGAGTTTCTTGTTTTGTATCTCCATGAAAGCCCTAATTTGCTCCTCCTTGTCTTGGTGGCGCTTCTCCTCTCTTGAGTCTTTGTTGGCGATCATGCCTTGCAAAGTAGCGTGCAAGGCAAGGGACGCCACCTCTCGCTTGTCCTCTTTCTTTGGAATTGGTCTTTCCCCGCGGCCGCGGCTTCTCGCCCTCACCATGCTCTTCAACGGCTGCTTCCCCACCACGCACCTTGATGGCAGCGTATTGCGCTTTGGACTTCTCCTCTCCGTTGACGATCATCCAACAATGAGTGAGGTTGAAAGACTTGCCCTCATAGTGGACCTTCAATGCTTCCAAAGCTTGAAAGACCTTCAAATGAGCAAGCATGTCGGCATACCAAAATAAGCAAGGTACGAGACAATCAATATAAGCAAGCATGTCGGCATACCATGTCTTTCATGCCGATGCCGCTCACGGGACGGGCCTCGATGCCCTCAAGAGTGGAACAAAACTTGTTGCACTCTTGTTGTATCACCCTCCAACGCTTGCCGAGAGAGACCCACCCACGCTTGCTCTCCATTTGGTATGGTTTAAACTTCTTGCGCTCGTGAAACTCGCGATGCACCCTTAGCCAAAATGCCGAAGCCTTTTGCTCGGAGCCTATCTTGGGGTCTTGGCCAATGTCTCTCCAACATTCACAAAGAAGTTTGTCCTCCTTTTGTGTGTATGCTTTGGTCCTCTTGCTCTTCCGCTTCTTCTTTGAATTGGCTTGGATGGGGAGTTGTTCCCCGAATAATGGCTCTCCCTCGATGCCCACTTCATCCTCCTCCTCATCTAGGTCATAGTCTTCCGGGAACTCATGATCTAGCGGAAAAGAGCCACCCAAGCCGACTTGGTCCTCCATGAGGGGGTCAGCCATGCCTCAACTTTCATCACCAAACGTATACCCAATGCCGTCGTGCCCGGCCATGAAGGGGTCGCGGCCATCTTGGCTTTGCGTCTCGTCGGGGTCGAAGGTAGCGCCACCACCTTTGTAGATGAGGTCCTGCATGAACATACTGCCCTCGTCTTCCACAACCGGCATTTTGTCAAACAGGTTGCGGGCGTTCCCCATGGCGTCGACTGGGAGCTCACGGCGGCGTTTGCACGAACCCCCGGAGGACTATCCACCACCCACAGGCATCACGTTGAGATTGATACCCGCGGGTGCTAGCGTGGCAGGCGCGACCACGCTAACCTCAGGTGATCCGGAGCCCGTAGAGTAGGACAAACGGGAGGTTTGCGGGTGGTGCCGCTGGAAGCCGTGCGCCGCCGGCGTGGTGGTGGCGAGTCCGGCAGTGGGTGACGGAGCGAAGATGAGTCGGTGATGGCCGCGGTCACTGCAGCAGTGAGCTCCTGCTGGCCTGGGTTTAACCCTAGCATCAGCACGGTCTGCATCGTGGCCTCGCGGACCAGCAGGTTGGTCTTGGCGGCGTTGGACTCTTGATCCAAGGAGGCGGCGATGGTGGACGTGGCCGCGGCCTCCTCCCTGGCTTCTTGCAGGTGCCGGCGGTTCTTCCTCCTTGCCGATTGGATTGAGTGCTCCTCGGGGGTAAGCACCTTCTTCTTCTTCTTGCTTGGCGCTGGCCCTTTTTGTGCGCCGCGGGGACCGACGGAGGTGAGGGAGGCGAGGCCGATGGAGGCGTCGAGGGTCGGCTCGTCCTTGTCCATGGCGCGCGCGGGGGGGGAGCATTTTGGGAATTTTGGGGGGAAATGGTAGAGACGTGCCACCGACTGGTGGGCCAAGGGGGAGAGTGGGCGTCGCGCGCATCCGTCCCGTGTCCGCGCGGACGCAAATCCGGCTCAAATTTGGTCCTGGAATGGGTCGTGGGTGTCGTGGTATTCTCGCAGGGGGTGCGTGATTCACGGCAGATGCCATGAGATGGCTTATGAGGTGGGGCTACGATAGGACGCCGGTGGGTTCCGGAGGCGAGGTTGGCACGAGCGAGTGCGGGACACAAGACGTACCCAGGTTCGGGGCCCTCTGGAGAGGTAACACCCCTACTCCTGCCGTGTGAGCTAATAAGCACAGAGGTTACAGAGTCGCTCCTGGAGCTGTTTAGACGTAGGAGGGAGAAGTGGCGAAGCCACCGTTCTGCCTCTCCCGTGCGAGTGTTCGTGATCTGGAGAGAGCTAGCTAGGGTGAGAACTGATCTTACCGTACTAACTCGGACTCTCAGCCACTAAAACCCGATCCCCCTGCACGGAGGCCTCCCTGGGGGTCTTATAGGCCGACCCCCAGGGTTACAACGGTAACGTACCAGAGGCGCGGGCCCCTGGTGTCATTGACCAGGATCCGGTGGCCGGGTCGCCGGGTCGCCGGGTTGCCAGACGTCGGGATGCCGGGTCGCCAGGTGCGCCGCACCTGCCTGGCGCGGGCATCGTGCCGGGTCTTGTCTCGTCAGTCTGGGTTCGAGGCACTGTGGCCCGTCTTGTCCATCGTCAGAGGGACGTCGGCGCCGCCGTTTCTACAGGACCGCGCCTCACTGACACCGCCCGCCTCGGGCGGGGGCGCAAGGAAAGCTGCAGCCTCACCTGCTTTGTCAGGGTAAAGGGAGGAGCGCTGTAGCACCGCTTGCTTCGTCGCTAAGGCTTCGCCGCCTCGCGGCCAGCCGGCATGGGCCAGCCGGCCAGGCCGGGTTGCCATGCCGAGCCGGCTCGCGCTGGGAAGCCGGCGTGCCTGGCCAGCCGGCCAGAGGGACTTGTCTTGCTCTGATGATTTTCCGAAAGGGATTCGGGCTCCGTTGCCTACCCGGGGGTCATCCCCCCGACAGTAGTCCCCGAAGCTGTGAAGGTTCGCCGGCTTCAGGCAGGGGAGCCTTTGCAGCTTACCACCCCGAGGAGCCGGTTCTGTTGATGAAGCGCCGGAGTCCGGCCGGGCGGCTTCGCCTGGCAGCTCGCCGGCCCCGCGGCAGCGGACGCCGGGAACACCCGCTGGGGGGCCGGCCTCCGGGGGCCGGGTCGCGGCACCCCGGCCTGAGCGGTAAACGGAAACGCCCGCCAGATGGGTCTTGCTTCGTATACCGATTTGCGCCCGCCGCAGATCGACGGGCTGCCACGTGCGGCCCTGCGGTGGGCGAGGCCTGCCAGCCCACGCGCGCGACGGGACATGACCGCGGCTCGGGCCCGCCACTACACGCCCTCGGCCCGCGCGCGGGGGATTCACTGCGGCGACCGTTGGCGATTGCGCTTCCCCGCGTAATTACCACGCGTGGGGAAACGCACGTGCGCAGTGCGGGGGAGTGGGGATTGTGGGCGCAGCCGATCCCACTCCCCCACGATTTCGCGTGCGCGTTTCCCCAATGGCGCTGCCGAAAGGCTCTTGAGAGGGCTCCATCGTGACGGAGCAGAACATCCGGTACCTCCGCCGCACGAATCGGCTGCCGCCGGCGGAGGCGCTTCTTGCGCGCGCGCCGGGCCCGGAGAGGGTGCCGGCGCCGCAGGAGGGCGAGCATGTGGTCTTCTTCTCGCACTTCGAGCGCGGGCTCGGCCTCCCCGCGAGTCTCTTCTTCCGCGCGTGGCTCGATTTCTTCGGGCTGCAGCCGCATCATCTCGGCGCCAACGCCGTGTTGCAGGTAGTCGGCTTTGCCACGCTCTGCGAAGGCTATCTCGGGATGCTGCCGACTGTGGAGCTGTGGGCAATGATGTTCTTCCTCAAGCAGCAGGGAGCGTCAGCCGGCACCATGTCCGACTGCGGCGCAGCGGTGGTCACCGGCCGGCCAAACGGGTCGTTTCCCAAGCTGCCGCTTGAGGACTCGGCCAAGAAGTGGCAGTCGACGTTTTTCTACGTCCGGAACGCCGACCCGGCCGTCGACGTCATCAATCTTCCGCCGTTCTCTGACGCGCCGCCGCTCGAGAAGCCGAATTGGGGGTACCGCCCCAAGGAGCCGTCGAAGGAGATGGAGAAGATCTGCGGCCGGGTCAGGGAGCTGAAGAAGAACGAAGGGCTGAAGCCGGCTGATCTCATCGCGGCCTTCATCGCCCGCCGGGTTCTGCCGCTGCAGCGCCGGGCACGCCGGATTGGTGACATGAGCGGCCGGCACGACCCGACCCGGACGTCGACCAAGGAGCTGACGCCGGCTGGGATCGTCCAGCGGGTCAACTACATCTCCAAGGCCGCGCTGAAGGAGGGGGAGTGGAGCTTCGGGAAGGCGCCCTATCACCGGGAGAACCCGGCGCCTGCGGTGAGTCCCTGGTCTTTCTATTTTGCCGCTTCGACGTTATTCTTGCGTCCTGACGCCGCGGGATGGCCGCAGCTATTCGCCAGCCAGCGGAACCACGACGGGCCGAACGCCCAGATCCCGCTGGCCGACCTGCCTGACTCGGATGCGGAGGAGGCCGGCGCCGAGTCGGAGGAGGGGGCGGTCGAGGTGCGCCTGGCCGACGCCGCAGCCGGCGGGTCGCGGGTTGCAGGTAAGTTTCCGCCCCAAGATCTACTGCGGGACTGGCCGGATGACGACGAGGAGAGCCTGACCGATGCCCACGGTGCAGCGCCCTCGGCTGGGGAGGACGCCAGCGTCGACCCCCCAAGACGGCTGCGGAAGGCGGCTGGCACCGGGCCGGCTCGCGCGGCAGCGACCGCCAGCCGGCCGCACGGGAAGGAGGTGGTCGAGGCGAGACCGGCCGCGAAACGCCCGGCAGCGGAGCCGGCGCGCGCGAGGGCCGTCGTGAAGAAGAATCGCCGGCTCGCCCCGTCCGTAGGGCCGAGGCGGGAGCCCCCGACGGTCATCGGGTAAGTGCTCCCTGCCTTATTTGTGGGGCGTCAACTGTCGTCTTGTGGATTTTTTCTTCCTTATGCCTTCGCCGTGACGAATCCGCCGCATACAGGTCGGCTCTTGCCCTGGTGGTGGCGGCGACGGAGGCCGCGGCGGGCGAGGTCACCTAGAGGAAGACCAGGAGCAGCGCCGTCGACCCTCCGCCGAGTCAGTCCGGGGAGGAAGAACTCGAGGCCCGCCAGTCCGGCCAGGATCTTGAGGCGGCGACGCGTGCCGCCTGGCGGGACCGGGTTGAGGCCGAGAAGGCGATGCAGGAGGCCTCGGCCCAGGCGTGGGAGAGGGCCTCCGCGACGCAGGCCAGACCTACCGCGGATCCGGCCTGGCCGGAGATGGAGACGGGCTCGGCGCCGGCGGTGACTGTCATTGAGCCGCAGCCGGCGGGAGCGGGCGATCCGGAGACGAGGGCGGAGCCGGCCGGCGGCGGGTCGGACGTTGACGAGGAGATCGTCGTGGACACGCCGCCCCGGGCCAACCCGGCGGAGGGAGGCGAGGACGGCGGGGAGAGGCGCGAGGCGGACTCCACGCCATCCGGACAAGCGCAGCCGACGCCGGCCGCGGAGGCCGCGGCAGGAGGCACCGGCACCCTGGCGGTCGTGCCGCCCCAAGCCGCCATGGGCCCCGAGCGGCCGGGTGGAAGCGGATCCGGTGCCGGGACCGCACTTCAGCTTCCGTGGGCGAGCTCCAGCAAGGCCGTGGTGGGGCCGCGAACCCGGGAGGACGATGCGGCGGATGCCTTGCGCTCGCAACTTCGCGGCCGGGACGAGCGCCTGCAGGCCTTCCTCCGGGAGGAGCTGGACCGGGCACGGCAGCTGGAGCAGGCGATCACGGTGAGCTTTTTCTTCTATCTTGATTGTTGAATCAGTGGGGGTGCGCCAGCGCACCCACTGGGTGTAGCCCCCGAGGTTCGGCCGGGCTGCGGAGCAGCCGCGTCGAATCTTATGGCCGTCTTTTGCATCATCTTAATCTTCTGTCTGCGCGCAGCGTCTGTACGACCTGCGGGCCAGCGCGTTCAACCGGCTCCGGGAACGGTACCGCGAGGCCAGAACCCAGCTCGCCGCCTCGGAGGAGGAGCTGCATCGGGTCCAAGGTATGCCTTCGTGCCTTCAGTGGGTGCGCGCCAGCGCACCCACTGGGTGTAGCCCCCGAGATTCGGGCCGGACTGCGGAGCAGCCGGGTCGAATCTTAGAACCTTGACTTTTCCTTCTAATCCTTGCGTCCGGCACCTGACCGGGAATCTTGTCGCGCAGCCGATGCGGCCGAGGTGCCAGGCCTTCGAGGCCGGCTTGCGGAAGCCGGTCAGCAGCGCGACCTCACCGTTGGCGACCGCGACCGGCTCCAGGCCGAGGTGGACCGGATGGTGGCCGAGAAGGCCAGGGCGGAGGAGGCCCATCAAGCGGAGCTGGGCCGGTTGGCGGAGGAGTGTGGCAAGGCGGCCGAGGAGCTGGCGGACGCCGGCAGGAAGATCGCCCAGCTCGAGAAGGATCTCGAGGCCCAGGCTCGCGTGTCGGAGATCCGGGAGAGCGGGATGCTGGGCGAGGCGCAGCACCTTGACGAGACCTTCGCCCGTAAGTATCATCTCTTTCTTTGGGCCGGCTGGCGAAGCGGCAAGTTGCCCTCTTTGACTGACTTGTTTCTTTCCTTTGCCAGGAGTCTTCCCGGAGACACAGGAGGCGGCCGAAGCGGCCGTGTACGCCCACCGGGCCGAGCAGCGCAAGCTGGGGGCGGAGATCGACGCGTACGCCGCCTGGTCCTTCTCGGAGCTTGTTCTTGCCGGCGAGGCCCGTCTTCGGGCCGTGGAGGAGCAGATGCGTCGCCTGTTCGAGGCCGGCTTGGGCATGGCGAGCGGCCTCTGGCCAAGCGCGGTGGCGCCGAACAGCGTCACCCGGCTGGCGCGGTGGCTGGAGGCCGGCGTGGAGCGACTCGGTGCGTGGAGGGCCTCCGCGGCCCGGGCCGGCACGGAGAAAGCGCTGCGCTTCGTCGTGTCGTGGTATCCAGGCATGGACCTCGACCGTCTGCCGGCGCAGCGGGCCGGCGCAGAGGAGGATTTGGCGGCGCGGGCGCAGCGGATCGCCGGGCGGGCCAGCTACTTGGCAGCGTTCGTCCCACACGACGAGTTCATCGTCGAGCGGACGGAAGACGGCGAGGAGCTCCCTGCCGACGCGCTCGGCCTTCTGCTCGACGACCTGGATGGCAGCTCGGCCGAAACGGGCGCCTATGCCGACGACGAGACTGACGCGGACGACGACGCCACGGCGGAGAGGACGGTGGAGAGCGCTGGACCCAATCCGGCGGCTGCGTCCACCTTGGCCGGGCCGAGGCCGGCCAGAGACGACGCGGGTGCCGCTTAGGGCCTTTGTGTTTTCTGTGCTCAAACTTTTGTTAGGTAGCAGGTCCACCCACTGGGGGTGTAGTTCAATGTAATGAACTCGTGGCCGGAGGCCCATGCTATATATAAATTTGGCATGCGATTTGGCGCCAACTGTCGTGGTGATTTCACTTTCTGCTGTTCGGCCTTGGGCCTTTTCCTGTTTGTCGTTACTCTGTGCTTCCTTCCCGCTAGCCGGACAGCCGGGTTGCGGACTGTGGCTAGGACGGGAACTCGGCTTTGAGAGCGAACGCACAGTACTTAGGCCTTTTCGGACGTTGAGCGTGAGCGAAACACCCACTGGGCCGACTGGCGGCAGGCGGTGAGGCCGCCTGGCGCACAGCCGGTCGTGCGGCGAACAAGCGAGATAAAACGGGTTAAGCCGGGTTGGCCGTGCCGGGCTGTCTCCTTAGTCGTTCTTCCATAACGATGCTTCCGGCCTTTGGCTCTTGCCGGCCGGACAGCCGGGAGCCGGCTGTGGCTGGCGAAGAGTGGGCTTTGGCGGATCGTACACTCCGAGACGGACTAAGGGAAAAAAGGCGGGGCGTGGTCTAGCCGGCTAGTCCCCGAGCCCCCGAGCCGGCTATGCCGACTCGGTGGGGGAATTAGAAAAAACATGATCGTGTGTAGACACAGAATAAAGCGGCAAAAAGGGAGCCCCCGAGCCCCCGAGCCGGCTGCGCCGACTTGGCAGGAAATAGAAAAACGGGGGAGCTGCCTGCTTTGATTAAGTCCAAAAGATGGTGATGCATACATACATGGGTTTAACTGTAAAAAGGACGGAGGAGCTCCGCGTTCCAGGGCCGGCTGGACTCCTCGCCGGCTGCATCTCGCTTGCGCTTGTTCGGCTTCTGCGCGTCGATGAGGTAGTATGCGTTCCGGTCGCAGAGAGCCTTGCTGACGATGAAGGGGCCTTCCCAGGGGGAGGCCAGCTTGTGCTGCCCGGCTGTTCGCTGGACGAGCCGGAGTACGAGGTCGCCTTCGCGGAACGCGAGGGGCTTGATCTTCTTGCTGTGGTAGTGGCGCATGCCTTGTTGGTAGATGGCGGACCAGCTGAGGGTTAGGAGGCGCGCCTCCTCGAGCAGATCCACGCCGTCTTCGCGTGCTTCTTTTGCTTCGGCTTCGGTGTACATCGCCACCCGGGGTGAGTCGAACTCGACGTCGGTTGGAATGATGGCTCCAGAGGCTCCAGAGGACGGCCGGCGTCGTCCGGAGGCTCCAGAGGACGGGGTGAACCCGGTGGAGCGGTTCGGCGTCGTCCGGAGGCTCCAGAGGACGGCCGGCAGCTCGTCGAGCCAGCTGCCGGGTGAGCGCACGAGCGGCTCGACGAGTCGCGGCTTGATGCCGGCCAGGATGAGGCCGTTTGCCTGCTCGACCTGGCCGTTCGACTGGGGATGGGCGACGGAGGCCAGGTCGAACCGGATGCCTGATGCAGAGCAGTAGTGAGCCAGCGCGCCCTTGGCGAAGTTGGTGCCGTTGTCGGTGATGATGTTGTGCGGCATGCCGTAGCGGACCGCGATATCCTTGATGAATCGGACAGCCGTGGGCCCGTCGAGCTTCTTGATCGGCCTGGCCTCGATCCATTTGGTGAATTTGTCGATGGCGACGAGGAGATGCGTCATGCCGCCTCGGGCGGTCTTGAAGGGCCCCACCATGTCGAGTCCCCAGACGGCAAAGGGCCTTGTGATCGGGATGGTTTGGAGGGCCGAAACCGGCTGGCGGCTGCGCTTGCTGAAGCGTTGGCAGCCCTCGCACTTGAGGACCAGTTCCTCGGCGTCTTGCAGGGCCGTGGGCCAGTAGAAACCGTGCCGGAATGCTTTGGCCACCAGGGATCTCGAGGCGGCGTGGTGCCCGCACTCGCCCTGGTGGATGCCGAGGAGGATCTCGATCCCTTTGCTCTGCTCGATGCAGCGCTGGAACATGCCCGTCGTGCTGCGCTTGACGAGCTCGTGGTTGATGATGCCGTAGGCGGACGCCCGCCGCTGCACTTGCCGGGCTTCAGTTTCGTCGATGGGAAGTTCGCCGTCTTCCAAGAAGGCAAGGATTGGCTGAGCCCAGGAGGGCGCCGTGACCACCGTGAGGACGGTCGCCGGGATGGGACCCGGGACGGCAGGCCTCGAGCCGGAGCCGGCAGTCTCCGGGCAGGAGCCGGCAGCCCCCGAGCCGGAGACGGCAGCCCCCGAGCTGGAGACGGCAGTCCCCGGGCTGGTGCTGGAAGTCCTCGAGCCGGAGACGGTAGCCCCCGAGCCGGAGACGGCAGCTCCCGGGCTGGTGCTGGCAGTCCCAGGGCCGGGTGGGGGCGCGCTGGGGTCGTCCGGGACGAAGATAGACTCCGACTCGGGAGACGGCTTGATGGACGGCCTCCGCAGGTGCTCGAGGGAGACGCCGGACGGGATGGCCTGCCGGGTGGAGCCTACTTTGGCCAGGGCGTCGGCTGCTTCGTTGTCGGCGCGTGGGACGTGGAGGAACTCGCAACCATCGAACCCGCCGGAGAGTTGCTGGACCAGGAAACGGTAGCTGGCCATGTTGGCGTCTTTGGCGTCCCAATCGCCGAAAACTTGCTGCACCACCAGGTCCGAGTCGCCGTAGCAGAGGATGCGCCGGATGCCGATCTCCCTGGCCAGCCGGAGGCCGTGCACGAGAGCTTCATACTCGGCGACGTTGTTGGAGGCGGTGAAATGGATCTGGAGCACGTACCGCAGCCGGTCGTTCTTGGGGGAGGACAGCACGATGCCGGCTCCCAAGCCGTTGCGCAGCTTGGAGCCGTCAAAGTGCATGCGCCAGTGAGTCGACTCCGGCGCCGGCGGCAAGTATTGCGTCTCGGTCTAGTCGACGAGGAAGTCGGCCAGCGCTTGGGACTTGATGGTGGTGCGCGGCTCGTAGAGGATTGTGTGGTCGGCTAGCTCGAGGGCCCACTTGGCCACCCAGCCAGAGGCATGCCGGCAGCCCACGATCTCGCCGATGGGGGCCATGCTCACCACGGTAATGGCGTGCTCTTAGAAGTACTGCCTCAGCTTCTTGGCGGCAAGGTACACGCCATAGCACATCTTCTGGTAGTGGGGATAATTCTGCTTGGAGGCGGAGAGCACCTCGCTGAGGTAGTACACCGGACGCTGGACCGGCTGCACCTTTCCCTCCTCTGGGCGCTCGACGACCAGCACCGTGCTGACCGCGCGAGAGGTGGCGGCGATGTATAGCAGGAGTGGCTCTTTCTCGGCCGGCGCGGCCAGGACGGGCGCGGTTGACAGCATGCGCTTGAGGTCGCGGAAAGCTTCGTCCGCCTGGTTGCTCCACTCGAACGCCGCCGTCTTCTTCATCAGCTGATACAGGGGCAGGGCCCTCTCTCCCAGCCGGCTGACGAACCGGCTGAGAGAGGTCAAGCAGCCGGTGAACTTCTGGACGTCGCGCAGTCGGGTAGGCTTGCGCATGCGCTCGATTGCCTTGATCTTCTCCGGGTTGGCCTCGATGCCGCGCGCCGAGATGAGGAAGCCGAGGAGCTGCCCAGCCGGCACGCCGAAAACGCATTTCTCCGGGTTGAGCTTGATCCGGAACCGGCGCAGATTGGCGAAGGTTTCCTTGAGGTCGGCCAGGAGCGTGAGGTGCTGCTTGGTCTTCACCACAATGTCGTCGACGTAGACGTGCACATTTCTGCCGAGCTGGGGCAGCAGGCATTTCTGCATGCAGCGCTAGAAGGTGGCGCCGGCGTTCTTCAGCCCGAACGACATGGTGACGTAGCAGTACGCCCCGAAGGGCGTGATGAAGGATGTCTTGAGGGCGTCGGCCGGGTCCAGCTTGATCTGGTGGTAGCCGGAGTAGGCGTCCAGGAAGGACAGGAGCTCGCAGCCGGCTGTGGAGTCGATGACTTGGTCGATTCGTAGCAGAGCGAACGGGTCCTTGGGGCATGCCTTGTTCAGGCTGGTGTAGTCGATACACATGCGCCAAGTACCGTTTTTCTTCAGGATGAGGACCGGGTTGGCCAGCCATTTGGGATGGAATACTTCCATGATGAACCCGGCTTTGAGCAGCCGGGCGATCTCTTCGCCGATGGTTCTTCGCTTCTCCTCGGAGAAACGGCGCAGCGGCTGCCGGACGGGCTTGGCGTCCTTGCGGACGTGAAGTTTGTGCTCGGCGAATTCCCTCGGGACACCCGGCATGTCTTTGGGAGACCATGCGAAGATGTCCAGATTCTCACGGAGGAAATCGACGAGCTCGCCTTCCTATTTGTTGTCGAGGCCGGCACCCACGACGACATACTTGCTGGAGCTGGGGTCGGCCGGGTCGAGCGGGACCCGCTTCGTGTCCTTGGCCGGCTTGAAGGAGGCTTCGTCGGCCGACTTGGGCGGAGCCGGCACAGCTGACTGCGCGTTAACCAGCGCCACGATCCTGTCAAGCTGGTGCCTCTCCTCGGCGATGACCAGCGACTCGGCCAGCTGGGAGCCGGCTTTGGCGCACTCGAGGGACTTCTTGTAGTCGCCGATGATGGTGATGAGGCCCTTGGGACCCGGCATCTTCAACTTCAGGTAGGCGTAGTGGGGGACCGCCATGAACTTGGCCATTGCGGGCCGGCCCAGCAGCGCGTGGTAGGGGCTGGCCAGGTCGACCACCTCGAACCAGATCGGCTCGCGGCGGAAATGGCTACTGGAGCCGAAAAGGACGTCGATCCGGAGCCGGCCGATCGGGGAGCAGGAGTGTCCCGGCACGATGCCGTGGAACACTGTCCGGGTCGGCTCCAGCTGTCGCGCCTCGATGCCGAGCTTGGTCATCGTGTCGCGGTAGAGGATGTTGATGCTGCTGCCGCCGTCGATTAGCACCCGCGAAAAGCGGCAGGTGCGCTTCTCGGAGACGAAGGTGGGGTCGAGTACGAGGGCGTAGCCGCCCGGCGTGGGCATGACGGCCGGGTGATCCTCCCGGGTCCAGCTCACCGGTCGGTCGGACCAGTGCATGTACTGGGGAACCGGAGGGACGACGGCGTTCACCTCGGCCACGTGCTTGCGCTTGGCATGCTTGTCATCCCCCTCGCTGGTGAAGACGACGTAGGATGCGTCCGAGCGCAGGAAAGGGTTGTCGGCGAGGGCGCCGGGTGGCGGTGGAGGCGGCGGCTGCTGCGAGCCGGCTCTAGGCGGCGGGGGTGGAAGGTTGCCCTTCAAGAGGCGCTGCGTGAAGCTGCACTGCCGGAGCGTGTGCGTCGATGGCTTCGCGCCGCTGTGGTTTTTGCAGGGGGCGTCGAGCATCTGCTCGAAGGTCAGCTTGGGCTGCCAGACGGCCTTGCCAGTGCGCGGGCGCTGGCTGGGGCCTTGCTCGGCCGGCTGCTCCCTCTCCACGGCAGCGACTTGCCGGTGGTCGTAGCGAGGCGCCGGCTGGTCGCTCCGGCGCTTGCTGTTGTTGCTGCCGTCTTGCCGGCGCTGGCTGTTGTCGCCAGCCGGCTTGGGGGGAGCCGGCTGGGCCGGGAGAAGCTTGCCGTCCGCGCCGATCGTGATCTTCACATCCATCGCAGAGTCGGCCGTAGCGTACTTGTCCGCCACGGCCATGAGCTCCGCCAGGGTCTCCGGCTCGTCGCACACCAGCCGGTGTTTGACCAGAGTGCCGTCTAGGCATCCGTCGATGAAGTATTGGATGGCCTGGACCTCGTGGACCCCTTCGCAGGAGTTGCGAAGCTCCGTCCACCGCGTGAGGAAGTCGCGCAGTGGCTCGCCCGGCTTCTGGATGCACATGGAGAGCTGGCGAGGCTTGCCGGGTCGCGTGTAGGTGCTGGTGAAGTTGCGAACGAACGCGTCTTCGAAATCCAGCCAGGAGTTCACACTGCCGGCTCGGAGGCTGTTAAGCCACGTCCGGGCCGAACCGAGCAGCATGAGGGGGACATAACGGACGGCCACACGCCGGTTGCCGCCGGCTATGCCGACAGCTGTGGTGTAGTCGGTTAGCCAGTCCTCCGGCTTGGTGGCGCCGGTGTATTTTGGCGAGTCGCGGGGCAGCGAGAAGCCTTTGGGGAAGGGTTCTTCGCGAATGCGGGGGCCGAAGCACGCCGGGCCAACAGAGCTTTCCTCCTCCAGGGCCGTGGAGCGCGCCAGCCGGTCGATGCGGTGATGGGCGTCGCTTTCGTCGTAGGGCTCGCGGGGGCCGAGCCGGTCAGCCACGGGAATGCGGGGACCGACTCGGTTGGCCGCGGGACCGCGGGGAGCAGGAGCTTCTGGGGCTAGCTCGGGCCGCCGAGCCGGCCGCACGGGAGGCTCCGGCTGCTGAACCCGGCCGTCACCGGCCGTTTCGCTAGCGTTGCCGTCTCCAGCGGTGGGGGCGCGATTGTGCCGGCTCCGGCCGGACCGGTGCCGGCCAGAGCGGCTTGCGCTAGTGGCGTGCGAAGACGTCTGCCGCGCATCCCGGAGAGCCCTCTCCGGGTCCCCGGTTCCTCTTGAGGCGGAGCCGGATGGCTGGGCCGGGTCGAAGCGCTGCTGCTGCTCGTTCGCCGCGGTGATGAGGTCGCAGATGCGCTGCTGCTGTTGCAGCAGCTCCTCGCCCTCCAGAAACACGAGATCGGCAACCACGGCCTGCGCCGCGCGCATGTTCTTGACGAGGGTGTCGTAGACGGGTCGGCCTGCGCCCAGCGCATGGCCGAGTGCGCCCCCGCGGATCCGCACCTCCGCGACCCGGCTGGGCTCGACGGCAGGCGGAGTGAGGCCATGCGCGCTGTCGAATTCTCGCTGGGCGGACTCCAGCCGGCGCCGGGTTGCCGCAAGCTCCGTGGCCCGGAGCAGCAGATGCTGGCGGCCCTCGTTGAGCTGGGCCGCCGTAGCAGCCGCGTCGGCGTCAGGCGTGATGGGGGCTTGCAGACTCCGGATCGTGTCGTGGAGCGGGTCAGTCCGGCGAGGCGGAGCCGCAGCCAAGGCGGCGGCCGCGGCAGCCTTCTCCTTGGCGCGCGGGGAGCTGGAACTGTTGCCGATGGTGAGCACCTCCACGTGAACGCAGAGAGCAGCGACGTCGTCGGGGACGGCGCGGCTAACGGGGACAGGTGAGTCGGCGCAGTTGCACACTTCGCTGGGAAACACGTCGGGGACGAGCGCGATGAAGACGCGCAGCGCGCCGAAGGGGACGATGAAGCAGCCTGCGGGGCCGGCGACGTCCGCGCCCAGCGCGGCGCTGCAGGGCCGGTTTGGCCGTGCGGGGCGCACGGACCAAACCGTGCACGATGCACTCGCCGGAGCTGGTGAAGGGCCTCGTCCGGAACTTGACTCCGGCCGACGCCGCGAGCAGCCCCACGGTGGGCGCCAACTGTCATGGTATTCTCGCAGGGGGTGCGTGATTCACGGCAGATGCCATGAGATGGCTTATGAGGTGGGGCTACGATAGGACGCCGGTGGGTTCCGGAGGCGAGGTTGGCACGAGCGAGTGCGGGACACAAGACGTACCCAGGTTCGGGGCCCTCTGGAGAGGTAACACCCCTACTCCTGCCGTGTGAGCTAATAAGCACAGAGGTTACAGAGTCGCTCCTGGAGCTGTTCAGACGTAGGAGGGAGAAGTGGCGAAGCCACCGTTCTGCCTCTCCCGTGCGAGTGTTCGTGATCTGGAGAGAGCTAGCTAGGGTGAGAACTGATCTTACCATACTAACTCGGACTCTCAGCCACTAAAACCCGATCCCCCTGCACGGAGGCCTCCCTGGGGGTCTTATAGGCCGACCCCCAGGGTTACAACGGTAACGTACCAGAGGTGCGGGCCCCTGGTGTCATTGACCAGGATCCGGTGGCCGGGTCGCCGGGTCGCCGGGTCGCCGGCTTGCCAGACGCCGGGATGCCGGGTCGCCGGGTGCCGGGTCGCCAGGTGCGCCGCACCTGCCTGGCGCGGGCATCGTGATGGGTCTTGTCTCGTCAGTCTGGGTTCGAGGCACTGTGGCGTGTCTTGTCCATTGTCAGAGGGAGGTCGGCGCCGCCGTTTCTACAGGACCGCGCCTCACTGACACCGCCCGCCTCGGGCGGGGGCGCAAGGAAAGCTGCAGCCTCACCTGCTTTGTCAGGGTAAAGGGAGGAGCGCTGTAGCACCGCTTGCTTCGTCGCTAAGGCTTCGCCGCCTCGCGGGCAGCCGGCATGGGCCAGCCGGCCAGGCCGGGTTGCCATGCCGAGCCGGCTCGCGCTGGGAAGCCGGCGTGCCTGGCCAGCCGGCCAGAGGGACTTGTCTTGCTCTGATGATTTTCCGAAAGGGATTCGGGCTCCGTTGCCTACCCAGGGGTCATCCCCCCGACAGTGGGCGGACAAAAAACGGACGCGCGTCCGTTTGGGTTGGCGCGTTGGGCTGAGTTTTATGTCCACAGCGACCCAAACGGATACGGGCAGACGAAATGGGTCGCCCGGTTGGAGTTGCTCTAACCACTCAGACCTCCCCAATATCTTATGTCAACTTCTTATAAAATCATCCGCGGTGAATTACCTCCTGATGGGTTGGGAGAGTGTGGGAGCATGACTCTACCGAGGGAGAGGATTTATGGAACACATGTGCAGGGGCACCGAGCCTCCCACACGTGTTTTTTCAATTGACATCCGAATTTAAACTTTCATAACTTCTCAACCATAAGTTCAAATTAAGTTTTGGTTTCAGATTCGCGTTGCTTGTGACGGGGGCTTTCAAATAAGATTCATTTTGAATATATTTTACCGATTTTTAAAACTTCGGTAAGTTTCAACTGAAAAATCTTAATAGGGATGAATGACAAAATCGTTAGGTTTCAAAACCGGATGTGTAAAGTTTGGAACAAGATCTTTTCTTAAGCGCAAACAGTAGAAAAATTGTTCTATGGTAATTTTCATTATAGAAGTCAAAATTAATTTACAAGGTGGAAAACAACAAAGGGGACGTGATCATCCTATTCCAGTTCTAGGTAACATGATGCATTTTTTTGGAAAAAGAGGATATACCCCCGGCCTCTGCATCTGGACGATGCATGCGACAATTTTGTTTATTATTCACAAAAATCATACAAAGTAATACATCAGTGAGCCTGAAGCCACCATCTTGGCTACAACTGTTGCTACTCCTATCCCCTTGATGAAGGGTGCCTAATGTCCAAACCGAGTACCAAACAGACATCGCACCAAAGCCTAATCTCTAAAGCTGGATGCCCCAGCCAAGCCACAATGCTCGAACTGGGTCACACACATGCACTCTCATAGACCGCCGCCACCGTCTTCCATTGATCCATCTCCAGAGCAGGTACGAACGCATCAACCTTACTACGCCTGCCGTCGACGCCACCACGGCGTCACACAATGCCACCATCATGCACGTATTCAGCCACACACACCCGTCGCCGAACCTCCACAGCGCCATGCTGCCGGGATCCGTCGTCGGCCTTGCGGTAGGTGTAACACCGCTCCTCCTCTTGTCCCCTCTAGCCAGCACTTGCTCCAAAACGATGCCCCAGGAGGGAGAGCGACACTGAGAGTGACGTCATCGTCCGATCCGGGAGACCCAGATCTAGGGTTTCCCCTGGAGCATCCCGAGCATGATGACGCAAACTGCAACGACGACTCCTCGACAAGGAAATGACATTGGAGACGCTGCCATCGTCCGCCATGACCATAGTCGGCGCGATTTTCATCGAATGTCGTGCGACCAGGTTGTGCGCCACCGTCACCACTGGTCCCTTCAACTAGAGCAAACTCCAGAAACGATGCCCTCAAGAGGGACTACGACGCAAAAGCACCGCCATCGCTTGATCCAAAGGAGATCTAGGGTTTTCCCCTGGAGTTTTCCGCCCTACCAAGGACCAGACAAGGGTTGAATCCCGGCGTGATCAGAAGAACCCATCAAGATTCTCCCAATGGCCAACGTGTCGCACCTGCCACCGTACCGTCCGCAACCCGGTGACCATGTCCGGAAACCAGCCACCGGATGTCACGGACACGTCTAGCCACCAGCCACAACCAAATCTGGCCATGTCCACCGACCCCATCCTGATCATGGCCGCAAGCACGAAATCTCCCTGATCTGGCCAAAGAGCGCCGCCACAAGACAATCCTAGACCTCCACATCCAACGACCGCTCCCCGATTTCCGCTGCCGTACGCCTAGATGCGCATCTAACCGGGACGCCGCCGACCGCCACCAGGTCCTGTTGCCCATAGAGCAATAATGGGAGGCCGCGAGAGATGGGCCCGCCGCCGCCGTCAGCCACACGGGCTTCACCCAGCGGCGACTGATACGTCTCCAACGTATCTATAATTTTTGATTGTTACATGCTATTATATTATCAATCTAGGACACTTTGTGTGCAATTATATTCTATTTTATATCATTTTTGGGAACTAACTTATTAACCCAGTGCCAAGTGCCAGTTGCTATT
The DNA here is from genome assembly GCA_039707655.1 of Elymus sibiricus. Classification (NCBI taxonomy): domain Eukaryota; kingdom Viridiplantae; phylum Streptophyta; class Magnoliopsida; order Poales; family Poaceae; genus Elymus; species Elymus sibiricus. The sequence continues at coordinate 114,882,403 of CM077675.1, read as the reverse complement.
TTTTATCTGTTTTGGTTTTCCAGGAAATCTATACCAAACGAAGTCCAAACGCTACGAAACTTTTTGATGATTTTTTTCTGGACAAAAGAGACCCAGGGAGCTTCGAGAGGAGTCCAGAAGCCAGGCGAGGAGATGACAAGGCAACATGATGCGCCCAGGGGGTAGGCGCGCCCGATGCCTTGTGGGCCCCTCGTTGCTCCGTCTGACCTAAATCCACCTCCATAAATTCTCTAAAATTGGGAAACCAATAGAGAGCCACCCAAAACACTATCTTTGCCGCCGCAAGCCTCAGTTCCAATGGGAGGCCATCTGGAGACCTTTTCTGGTACTCTGCCGAAGGGGGAATCCACCAGGGAGGCCATCTACATCAACCTTGCTGCCTCCATGTTGATGCGTGAGTAGTCCACCACAGACCTACGGGTCCATATCTAGTACCTAGATGGCTTCTTCTCTCTCTTTGATCTCCAATACAAAGTTCACCGTGATTCCCGTGGTGATCTATTCGATGTAATCTTCTTTTGCGGTGTGTTTGTTGGGATCCGATGAATTGTGGGTTTATGACCAGATTATTCATTGGAATTAATCGAGTCTCCTCTGAATTCTAGTATGTATGATACTATAGCTTAGTATTTCTCTCTGATCTATCGGTTTGGTTTGGCCAACTAGATTGATTTATCTTCAGTGGGAGTGGTGCATTGTAATGGGTTCAATCTTGCGGTGCTCTACATCCTCGTGACAAAAGGGGACAAGTCACGTGTTTGTATTGTTGCCATTAAGGATAAAACGACGGGATCTGAACATATTGCTTGTCTTATTTTGTCTACATCATGTCACCTTGCTCCAAGCATTACTCACTTTGTTATGAACTTAATACCTAGAGAGGTAAGCATAGAAGCGCTCTCGAAGTGGAGTAAAAGTAGTAGATGTAGAATCATTTTGGTCTACTTGTTTATGGACATGATGCCTATATACATGATCACTGCCATGAATAACATGTCATAACTATGCGCAATTATGTCAATTGCCCAACAATAATTTGTCTACCCACCGTATGCTATTTTCAAGAGAGTAGCCTATTGCGAACACTATGGCCCCCGGGTCTACTTAAAAATAAATACAAAAACTCCAAAAGTACCTTAATGCATATTATTCACTTTTATTTCATTTTGCTTTTACAATATCTATTCTATCAAGATCTAATCTTTGCAAGTAATGAGTTCAAGGGGCTTGACAACCCTCTTGCCCGTTTTGGGTGCAAGTGTTTGGTTTTGTGTGTGTAGGTGTTGTTGAAAGGAATTTGTTTGGTTCTCCTATGGGTTTGATACCCTTGGTTCTCACTTAGGGAAATAATTATCTCTACTGTGCTGCATCTCTTCTCCTCTTCGGGGAAAATCCCAACGCAACTCACAAGTAGCAGGAAGAATTTGTGGCGCCGTTGCCGGGGAGACACCATCAAATTCTTGTCAGGTCCCTACACATAAATTATCTTTCACTTGTTCTACTTTTTATTTGCTGTTATTTTTTTTATATAAAAATCAAAATACAAATATATTACTATTTGCTTGTTTGCTTAGTTATCTAGTTTGCTTGCTTGCTTATGATTATGGTTGTCTCTTCAATCAATGTCTCTCCGGATTTTGAAGTACTCTATTTTAAGCAAAGGCAAGGAGATCGCCTCAAAGATGCTTGGTACCGTATCATAGAGTCCCATCGTAACACTACCATAAAAAATGATATGAAGATTTTTCTTTGTAATTTTTACGTGGGACTTAGTTTATCTAATAGGCAAATTCTAGATTTTGCCGCTAAAGGAAGTTTTATTGAAATTGATTCTAGTGCAGCACATGAAATAGTAGAGGGAATTGTTGGAACACCTCCTTTACCTCACATCACCCCTTATATTCATGAAGGGATTCAAAAACTAGAAAAGTTAGGGGATATGCAGAAAAAATTGAACGCATTACAAAAAATAAATGAGCCTATCAAGACCCTAGTTTCTATTCTTAATTGCATGAATTCGCTCCTTACGGTTTCCAGCAAGAGACTTGACACCTTAGAGAAAATGACAACTCTACTTTCAGAAATTACAGGTAAGTGTAAGGAAGCTCCCGGGTTTGAGAGGGGTCCTTCTAAGGTGGCTAAGATAGATGGCAAGGACGACAACACTTTATACTATGCATTTACCTAGATAGGGGCATAAAACAATAGCGCTTGTTGGGAGTCAACCCAATAGTTATCTTTAAGTTTTTTGTTTTACTTTCTGTTTTGGTGTGTTGACATGATTATTGATACTGCAATGATTATGTTTTTATGTTTAAATTAGTGTTTGTGCCAAGTAAAGCTTTGGGATGATTTGGAAGATAGTAGAATTTATACGATGCAAAAACAAAAACTTTTGCATCCAGTGCAGAATTTCTCTGATTTTACTGGAACATCTTTTTGATCTGAATTGTTTACACAACATTTGTACACAAATTTCTCAGGCTTTCCTAATTTTTCAGAATTTTTTTAGTTACGCAAGTATTGTTTTGCTACAGATCTTTACAGACTGTTCTTTTGCAGACATATTCTGTTTTTTTGCTTGCACAGTGCTTGTTTTGATGATGCTATGGATTGTATCGGGGGCTATAAGCCATGGAGAAGTTAGAATACAGTACCTATTATGCAATAATGAAATATGAATCAATTTATAACAGTACCTAAATTGTTTGATATGTCTATTATACTAACGGATCTCACGAGGTTTTGTTGAGTTTTGTGTGCTGAAGTTTTCAAGTTTTAATTGGGTGAGAAAACGGTGGATGAAAGAATAAGGAGCGGAAAGACCCTAAGCTCAGGGATGCCCAAGGCACCCCAAGGTAATATTCAAGGAAGACCCAAGCGTCTAAGCTTGGGGATGCCCCAGAAGGCATCTCTTCTTTCATCTCCAATTTATTGGTATGTCACTTGGAGCTATATTTTTATTCATCACATGATATGTGTTTTGCTTGGAGCGTCATGTGTTATATTTTGTTTTACTTTTAGTTTGACACAATCATTAATTGTTTTCTGGACACACATATTTGAGAGAGACACGCGGTCATCATAATTTGTTAGAATACTCTTTATGCTTCACTTATATCTTTTGAGCTAGGCAGTTGCTCTAGTGCTTCACTTACATCTTTTAGAGCATAGAGGCATTCAGATTTTTTAGAAATAATTGAACTCTCATGCTTCACTTAAATATTTTTGAGAGTATAATAAGTAATAGGAACGGTAAATGGCATGTGTTATAAGACCAGCCCAAAAAGGATAGGTATTCAAGGGGGGTATAATAAAAACTTTCATTTAGATCACTAAAGAAGAAACATGATTTGATTATATTGATGTAGTAATAAGAAAGGGCACAAGTACATGATTGTTGGTTAGTAGAAATATCGATAATTAAAGCTTGTTATTTGTTATTCATCTAACTATTAATCATGGCATGGTGATGATGTGTGAGCATTTTTATGTCTCAAATAAAATCATATCGTGTTGTTTGAATCGAGGGCATGCGATGGTTAACTCCTATGAACCTCCTCCCTAGGGGTATGCGGTAGTACTTTGCTTCGAGAGAGCTAATAAGGATTTACAATAAGTATGTGAGTTCTTTATGACTAACGTGAATCCATGGATATACGCACTCTCACCTTTAAGTAATTCCTAGCCTCTTCGGTACCGTGCATTGTCCATTTGCACCTCGAGAGTTGGGGCAACCTTTGTCGGTGCATCCAAACCCCGTGATATGATACGCTCTATCACACATAAGCTTCCTTATATCTTCCTCAAAACAGCCACCATACCTACCTATCATGGCATTTCCATAGCCATTACGAGATATATTGTCATACAACTTCCACCATTCTGTCACATGACTTGTGTGTTCATCATCATATTGCTTTGCACGATCATGTAGCTGACATAGTATTTGTGGAAAAACCACCTTTCATCAATTTCTACATGTTACGCTAGATCATTGCACATCTTGGTACACTACCAGAGGCATTCATATAGAGTCATATTGTTTTATGTTTTATGTTAGGTTGTAATATTAAGTTGTAAGTAAATAAAAGTGCGATGATCATCATTATTAGAGCACTGTCCCAGTGAAGAAAGGATGATAGAGACGATGATTCCCCCACAAGTAGGGATGAGACTCCGAAAAAAAACATAAAATAGAAATAAGGAGAAAACAAATGGGCAAGGCAGAAAAAAAGAAAAGCCCAACATAGAAAAGAAGAAATAAAGAAAATAAAAGAAAAAATGAGAGAAAAGAGAGAAGGGGCAGTGTTACTATCCATTTACCACACTTGTGCCTCAAAGTGGCACCATGTTCCTCACATAGAGGGTCTACTAAGTTGTCATTTTCATATGCTAGTGGGAATTTTTACATTATAGAGCTTGGCTTGTATATTCCGATGATGTGCTTCCTCAAATGCCCGAGGTCTTCATGAGCAAGCAAGTTGGATATACACCCACTTAGCTTCCGTTGATATTTCATACACGTATAGCTCTTGTTCATCCGTCGCATGGAAATCCCTACTCCTCGCATTGATATTGACTGATGGGCATCTCCATAGCCCATTGATCCGTCTAGTTGATGTGAGACTTTTTTTTCCACTTTGACTCCTTTGATATCTACCACCATACTCTATTCCATCCATATGCTATATCCATGGTTCACGCTCATGTATTGCGTGAAGTTGAAAATGCTGAAGCGTGTTAGAAGTACGATCCAATTGCCTGGTTTGACACCGGGGTGCTCTTGATTTATACTTAAGCGGTGAAGACGGAGTCATGCCATGCTTAGTATGATAAAATGAGTAGGGAATAACATTCTTGAAAGATCGTATATTTTGAAAAGTAATGATTATGTTATTTATGTTTATGGATATTATTATGTTCATACCAATTAGTTCATCGTTTCTCATTGATCATACTTAAAGGAGATTACATGTTGGGTAGCATGTCACATCAAAAATTCTGTTTTTCTCATTTACCTACCTGAGGACGAGCAGGAATTAAGCTTGGGGATGTTGATATGTCTCCAACGTATCTATAATTTTTTATTGTTCCATGCTATTATATTATCAATCTAGGATACTTTGTATACAATTATATGCTATTTTATATTATTTTTGGAAACTAACCTATTAACGCAGTGCCAAGTGCCAGTTGTTGTTTTTGCCTGTTTTTGGTTTTCCAGGAAATCTGTACCAAAAGTAGTCCAAATGCTACGAAACTTTTTGACATTTTTTTCTGGACAAAAGAGACCCAGGGAGCTTTGGGAGGAGTCCAGAAGCTAGACGAGGATATGGCAAGGCAACAGGGCGCACCCAGGGGGTAGGCGCGACCTGATGCCTTGTGGGCCCCTCGTGGCTCCGTCTGACCTAATTCCACCTCCATAAACTCTCTAAAATTGGGAAACCAACAGAGAGCCACCCGAATAAATTTTTCCTCTGTCGCAAGCCTCTGTTCCGATGGGAGGCCATCTGGAGACCTTTTTCGGTACTTTGCCGCAGGGGAAATCGACCCCGGAGGCCATCTACATCAACCTTGTTGCCTCCATGATGATGTGTGAGTAGTCCACCACAGACCTACTGCTACTTCTTGAGCATGCGTTGGTTTTCCCTTGAAGGGGAAAGGGTGATGCAGCAAAGTAGATAAGTATTTCCCTCAGTTGTTGAGAACCAAGGTATCAATCCAGTAGGAGATACAAGCAAGTCCCCAATAGATGTACCTACACAAATAATCAAACACTTGCACCCAACGCTATAAAGGGGTTGTCACTCCCTTCACGGTTATTTGCAAGGTTGAGATCTGATAGAGATAGATATAAAAGATTGCTAGAACGTAAAGTAAAACAAAAGTAAAAATAATGCAGCGAGGTATTTTTGGTATTTTTGGTTTATAGATCTGAAAATATAATATGGAAAATAGACCCGGGGGCCATAGGTTTCACTAGAGGCTTCTCTCATGAAGGTAAATAATACGGTGGGTGAAAAAATTACTGTCGAGCAATTGATAGAAAAGCGAATAATTATGAAGATATCCAAGGCAATGATTATGCATATAGGCATCACGTCCGTGTCAAGTAGACCGAAACGATTCTGCATCTACTACTATTACTCCACACATCGACCGACTCCTGCCTGCATCTAGAGTATTAAGTTCATGAAGAACAGAGTAACGCATTAGGTAAGATGACATGATGTAGAGGGATAAACTCAAGCAATATGATCAAAACCCCATCTTTTTATCCTCGATGGCAACAATACAAATACGTGCCTCGCTACCCCTACTTTGTCACTGGGTGAGGACACCGCAAGATTGAACCCAAAACTAAGCACTTCTCCCATTGCAAGAATTACCAATCTAGTTGGCCAAACCAAACCAATAACTCGAAGAGACTTGCAAAGATATGAAATCATGCATATAAGAATTCAGAGAAGATTCAAATAATATTCATAGATAAGATGATCATAAACCCACAATTCATCGGATCTCGACAAACACACCGCAAAAGAGTATTACATCGGATAGATCTCCATGAAGATCATGAAGAACATGGTATTGAAGAACAAAGAGAGAGAAGAAGCCATCTAGCTACTAGCTATGGACCCGAAGGTCTGTGGTAAACTACTCACGCATCATCGGAGGGGCAATGGAGTTGATGTAGATTCCCTCCGTGATCGAATCCCCCTCCGGCAGATTACCGGAAAAGGCTCCAAGATGGGATCTCATGGGAACAGAGGCTTCCAGCGGCGGAAAAGTATTTTCGTGGCTCTTTTTAGTATCCAGGGAATATTTGGGAACTTATAGGCCGAAGAATAGGGTTAGGAGGGCTGCCATGGGGCCACAAGCCAGGGCCCCCCCCCCCAGGGCGCGCCCTGGTGGCTTGTGACGCCACGGCAGGTCTCCTGCCTTCATCTTCAAGTCTGCTGGGTTTCTTCTGGTCCAAGAAAAATCATTCCGAAGATTTTATTCCGTTTGGACTCAGTTTAATATTCCTTATCTGCAATACTCAAAAACAAGGAAAAAACAGAAACTGGCACTAGGCTCTAGATTAATAGGTTAGTCCCAAAAATAATATAAAATAGCATATTAATGCATATAAAACATCCAAAACAGATAATATAATAGCACGGAGTAATAAAAAATTATAGATACGTTGGAGACGTATCAAGCATCCCCAAGCTTAATTCCTACTTGTCCTCGAGTAGGTAAATGATAAAAACGGAATTTTTGATGTGGAATGCTACCTAACATATTTATCCATGTAATATTCTTTATTGTGGCATGAATATTCAGATCCATAAGATTCAAAACAAAAGTCTAATATTGACATAAAAACAGTAATAATTCAAGCATACTAACAAGGTAATTGTGTCCTTTCGAAATAACATGGCCTTAGAAAGTTATCCCTACAAAATCATATGGTCTAGCTATGCTCCATCTTCCCCACACAAAGTATCTAAATCATGCACAACCCCGATGACAAGTCAAGCAATTGTTTCACACTTTTTATGTTCTCAAACCTTTTCAACTCTCACGCAATACATGAGCGTGAGCCATGGATATAGCACTATAGGTGGAATAGAATATTGTGGAGGTTGTGAGGAAAAAGGAGAAGATAGTCTCACATCAACTAGGCGTATCAACGGGCTATGGAGATGCCCATCAATAGATATCAATGTGAGTGAGTAGGGATTGCCATGCAACAAATGCACTAGAGCTATAAGTGTATGAAAGCTCAATAAGAAAACTAAGTGGTTGTGCATAAGATGAAAAATTCCACTAGTTATATGAAAGTGACAAAATAGGAGACTCTCTATCATGAAGATCATGGTGCTACTTTGAAGCACAAGTGTGGAAAAATATAGTTGCATTGTCCCTTCTCTCTTTCTCTCATTTTTTTTTATTTTGGTGGGCATCTTTGGCCTCTTTTTTTTTATTTGGGCTTCGCTGGCCTCTTTTATTATTTGTAAAGTCCGGAGACTCATCCCAACTTATGAGGGAGTCATAGCTTCCATCATCCTTTTCTCTCATGGGACAATGCTCTAATAATGAAGATCATCACATTTTTATTTACTTACAACTCAAAAATTACAACTCGATACCTAGAACAAAATATGACTCTATATGCAATATGAAAGTGATGGTGCGTGTCATGAAAAACGGAACGGTGGAAGTTGCATGGCAATATATCTCGGAATGGCTATGGAAATGCCATAATAGGTAGGTATGGTGGCTGTTTTGAGGAAAATATATGGTGTCTGTTTTGAGGAAGGTAGGTTTGATGCACCGGCGAAAGTTGCGCGGTACTAGAGAGGCTAGCAAAGGTGGAAGGGTGAGAGTGCATATAATCCATGGACTCAAAATTAGTCATAAAGAACTCACATACTTATTGCAAAAGTCTATTAGTTATCGAAACAAAGCATTAGACGCATGCTCCTAGGGGAGAGGTTGGTAGGAGTTAACCATCACGCGCTCCCGACCCTCACACAAAGGTTGACAATCATTAAACAAATCATGCTCCGACTTCGTTACATAACGGTTCACCATACGTGCATGCTACGGGAATCACAAACTTTAACACAAGTATTTATTCCAATTCACAATTACTCACTAGCTTGACTCTCATATTACCATCTTCATATCTCAAAACTATATGCAAGGAATCAAACTTCTCATAGTATCCAATGCACTTAATATGAAAGTTTTTATTATATCCCTCTTGGATGCCCATTATATTAGGACTAAATTCATAACCTAAACCAATTACCATGCTGTTTAAAGACTCTCAAAATAATATAAGTGAGGTACGAGAGTTCAATAATTTCTATAAAATAAAACACAACCGTGCTCTAAAAAGATATAAGTGAAGTACTAGAGCAACATTGCCTAGCTCAAAAGATATAAGTGAAGCACATAGAGTATTCTAATAAATTCACGATTAATGCGTGTCCACCTCAAAATATGTGTGCAGCAAGGATGATTGTGGAAAACTAAAAAGCAAAGATTCATATCATACAAGACGCTCCAAGCAAAACACATATCATGTGGTGAATAAAAATATAGCCTCAAGTAAATTTACCGATGGATTGAAGACGAAAGAGGGGATGCCTTCCGGGGCATCCCCAAGCTTAGGCTTTTTGGTATCCTTGAATATGGCTTGGGGTGCCTTGGGCAGACCCAAGCTTAGGCTCTTGTCACTCCTTATTCCATAGTCCATCAAATCTTTACCCAAAACTTGAAAACTTCACAACACAAAACTCAACAGAAAACTCATGAGATCCGTTAGTATAAGAAAAATAAATCACCACTTTATGTACTGTTGTGAACTCATTATTTATTTATATTGGTGTAATATCTACTGTATTCCAACTTCTCCATGGTTCATACCCCCGATACAACCCATAGATACATCAAAATAAGCAAACAACACAAAGAAAACAGAATCTGTCTAAAACAGAACAGTCTGTAGCAATCTATAGACTTAGAATACTTCTGTAACTCTAAAAATTCTGAAAATTTAGGACAATCAGGGAAATTTGTATATAAATCTTGTGTAAAAATTTCAGATCAAAATCACGTTCCAGTGAATTTACAAAATTCCTGGACTGAGAGAAAAAGTTTCTGTTTTTCAGCAAAATCAAATCACAAACACCGTAGACCATCCCAAAGGTCTTACTTGGCTCAAACACTAATTTAAACAAGAAAATACAATTACTACAGAGTTAATAATGTGCAAAACACTCAAAAACAGAAGCAAAAACAAAATCATAAAAATAAAATTGGGTTGCCTCCCAACAAGCGCTATTGTTTAACGCCCCTAGCTAGGCATAACGCAATAGATCTAGGTATTGTCATAATAGTAAGGGAGATCATCCATGCTCATCTCATACTCCCTTCTTTCAGCGGCAACTTTTCTTTGTGGCAAGCAAAAGTAATCAAAAGTGCTAAATTTAATAGGATAAGCATCCTTAAGATCAAGTGCGGGAGGGATAGGTTCCTCCTTCAGCCCCCTATAGTGTATAGTCAATTCATCATTGTAGGCTTTCCTTTGGTGGAAAGTCATAAGCCTATCTCTTAATATGAACTCCAATCCGTTATTTTGTATAGCAAAATTATCATTGAGTTCAGAAATTTTATCAATCAAAACCTCGATAGGGACCCTTTTTCTCAAATTTTCATTATAAGCAACATAATCCGGGGATTGCAATCTCATTATTTCTTCTTGATTAAAAAGGATCTCCTCCATAGGGGGACATCCACCATTAATTTTATAATGAGCAAAGATTTCACTAGCCTCTTTCATGATGAATCTAAACTCGTGGGCTAGAAATATAGTGGCGACACACTTAACAGAAGAATACTGAATATTAGAGAACTCAAGAAAAATCCTTTGTATGCAAGGATGCATATGAACAAATTGCCTCTCAAGTTCAATTATTAGAAGTGTTATGGCATCCGCAAGACTATTAGTTTTATTGAGAATAGACCCTCCTAAGGTAGGTAGCGTACCAGCACAAGTAAAGAAATCTTGAATAACGCCTTTTCCAATAATATTACCGCTACCTATGCGGAATTTTTTTGTATGCATGATAGTAGGTTCTTCATGAGAGTCGTTTTTAGCAAAGTTGTCAAAATTTCTCTCAAGATTATTACTATCCTTTTCAATAAAAACCTCTTTAGATTCAGACATAGTGGCAACGAGACGATCTAGCACACAAGCAAACAAAAAGACAAACGGAAGAAGGGCGAATAAAAAGGCAAATCTTTTTGGTTTTTCTGAAAATCGTTTTAGAAGTGGGGGAGAGGAAAACGAGAGGCAAATGGCAAATAATGTAAATGCAAGAGATGAGTTTGTGATGGGTACTTGGTAGGCTTGATGTAGATCTCCCCAGCAACGGCGCCAGAAATCCTTCTTGCTACTTCTTGAGCATGCGTTGGTTTTCCCTTGAAGAGGAAAGGGTGATGCAGCAAACTAGATAAGTATTTCCCTCAGTTGTTGAGAACCAAGGTATCAATCCAGTAGGAGATACAAGCAAGTCCCCAATAGATGTACCTACACAAATAATCAAACACTTGCACCCAACGCTATAAAGGGGTTGTCAATCCCTTCACGGTTATTTGCAAGGATGAGATCTGATAGAGATAGATATAAAAGATTGCTAGAACGTAAAGTAAAACAAAAGTAAAAATAATGCAGCGAGGTATTTTTGGTATTTTTGGTTTATAGATCTGAAAATAGAATATGGAAAATAGACTCGGGGGCCATAGGTTTCACTAGAGGCTTCTCTCATGAAGGTAAATAATACGGTGGGTGAACAAATTACTGTCGAGCAATTGATAGAAAAGCGAATAATTATGAAGATATCCAAGGCAATGATTATGCATATAGGCATCACGTCCGTGTCAAGTAGACCGAAACGATTTTGCATCTACTACTATTACTCCACACATCGACCGACTCCTGCTTGCATCTAGAGTATTAATTTCATGAAGAACAGAGTAACGCATTAGGTAAGATGACATGATGTAGAGGGATAAAATCAAGCAATATGATGAAAACCCCATCTTTTTATCCTCGATGGCAACAATACAAATGCGTGCCTCGCTACCCCTACTTTGTCACTGGGTGAGGACACCGCAAGATTGAACCCAAAACTAAGCACTTCTCCCATTGCAAGAATTACCAATCTAGTTGGCCAAACCAAACCAATAACTCGAAGAGACTTGCAAAGATATGAAATCATGCATATAAGAATTCAGAGAAGATTCAAATAATATTCATAGATAAGCTGATCATAAACCCACAATTCATCGGATCTCGACAAACACACCGCATAAGAGTATTACATCGGATAGATCTCCATGAAGATCATGAAGAACATGGTATTGAAGAACAAAGAGAGAGAAGAAGCCATCTAGCTACTAGCTATGGACCCGAAGGTCTGTGGTAAACTACTCACGCATCATCGGAGGGGCAATGGAGTTGATGTAGATGCCCTCCGTGATCGAATCCCCCTCCGGCAGATTACCGGAAAAGGCTTCAAGATGGGATCTCACGGGAACAGAGGCTTCCAGCTGCGGAAAAGTATTTTCGTGGCTCTTTTTAGTATCCAGGGAATATTTGGGAATTTATAGGCTGAAGAATAGGGTTAGGAGGGCTGCCGTGGAGCCACAAGACAGGGGGGCGCCCCCCCCCCCCCCCAGGGCCCTGGTGGCTTGTGACGCCACGGCAGGTCTCATGCCTTCATCTCCAAGTCTGCTGGGTTTCTTCTGGTCCAAGAAAAATCATTCCGAAGATTTTATTCCGTTTGGACTCCGTTTAATATTCCTTATCTACAATACTCAAAAACAAGGGAAAAACAGAAACTGGCACTAGGCTCTAGATTAATAGGTTAGTCCCAAAAATAATATAAAATAGCATATTAATGCATATAAAACATCCAAAACAGATAATATAATAGCATGGAACAATCAAAAATTATAGATACGTTGGAGACGTATCACCTACTGGTCCATAGCTAGTACCAAGATGGCTTCTTATCTCTCTTTGATCTCCAATACAAAGTTCATCGCGATTCCCACGGTGATCTATGCGATGTAATCTTCGTTTGCTGTGTGTTTGTTGGGATCTGATGAATTGCGGGTTTATGATCAGATTATTCATTGAAAGTGATCGAGTCTCCTCTGAATTCTATTACGCATGATATTATAGCTTCGTATTTCTCTCCTATCTATCGGTTTGGTTTGGCCAACTAGATTGATTTATCCTCAGTGGTAGTGGTGCGTTGTAATGGGTTCAATCTTGCGGTGCTCTACATCCTCCTGACAGAAGGGGACAAGACACGTGTTTGTATTATTGACATTAAGGATAAAACAATGGGATCTGAACATAATTCTTGTCTTATTTTGTGTACATCATGTCACCTGATACTTGTGATCTGCGTCGGGTTTCCCATGAAGAGGAACAGATGATGTAGCACAGTATAGATAAGTATTTCCCTCAGTAGAGAACCTAGGTTTATCGAACCAATAGGAGTAGCACGCAACCCCCGTCTTCAGCGTCTACACACAAAGGAGCAAACACTTGTACCCAACGCGGGCAAGAGGGTTGTCAATCCCCTTGGAGTCGTTATTTGCAAGCTAGTGAAGTATGTAGATGAAAGTTGAATATTGTAAATTGCAAAAAAAAAATGAAAGAAATTGCAGCAAAGTATTTAAAGCTTTTGTAGATATATAGGAGAATAGACCCGGGGGCTGTAGTGTTCTATAGTGGCATCTCTCATGAAGTAGGCATACAGTGTAAACAAATTACTGTTGGGCAATTGATAGAAAAGCGCATAGTTATGCAATCTTTATTCACGACAATGATCATGTGTATATAGGCATCACGTCCATAAGCAAATAGGCCGACTCCTGCCTGCACCTATTACTATTACTCCACCCATCGACCGCTATCCAGCATGCATCTAGAGTATTAAGAAAAATAGAGTAATGCTTGGAGAACAATGACATGATGTAGACAAAGAGAATTCAATCAATTGAATTAACCCCATCGTTTTATCCTTAGTGGCAACGACAAAAAGACGTATCTTGTCCCCTACTTTGTCACTCGGATATAGAAACCCGTCGAGTTGAACCCACTACAACGCACCCCTCTCAGTGAAGAAAGATCAATCTACTTGGCCAAAGCAAATCAATAGCTCGGGGAGATTTATGAAGCTATAATAATCATGCAAATAAGAATCATAATAGATTTCAAAGAAGACTCAAATCTTTTTCATGAATCTAAACATAAACTCAAAATTCATCGGATCCCAACGAACGCACCGCACAAAGGGATTACATCGAATAGATCACCGTGAAGATGCGGTGAACTTTGTATTGAAGATCAAGAGAGAGAGAGATAGCCATCTAGGTACTAACTATGGACCCGAAGGTCTGTAGGGAACTACTCACATATCACCATAGGAGCAGCAAGGTTGATGTAGAGGCCCTCCGTGATCGATCCCCCCTCCGGCAGAGCACTGAAACAGGGCTCCAGATGGGCACACAGCAGAACAGAGACTTGTGGCGTCGGAAAAATTGTTTCGGGAGGCTCTCTAGGTTTTTCGGGATTTATTAGAATTTATAGGCCATAGAGGGGCGTCGGGGACCACCCGAGGGAGGCAGCACACAATAGGGCGCGACCACCCCCCTGGACGCGCCCTGTTGTGTGCTCCTTCCCTCTTGTGTCCTCCGGTCTCCTCTCGAAGCTTCAAGGTCTTCTTTTGGTCCAGAAAAAATCATTAAAAAATCGGGGCAATTGGACTTCGTTTGGTACTGTAAACATGAAAAGTCAAAAACACGCAGAAAATAGCAACTGGCACTGGGCACTGGGTTAATAGGTTAGTCCTCAAAAATAATATGAGTTGGTAAATAATCACCCAAAAAGCATCCTGGAATTATAATATTATAGCCTGGAACAATCAAAAATTATAGATACGTTGGAGACGTATCAACATCCCCAAGCTTAATTCCTACTCGTCCTCGAGTAGGTAAATGATAAAAACAGAATTTTGATGTGACATGCTACCCAAGATGTAATCTATTGCAGGTATGATCATTGAGAAACGATGAATTAATAAACATCAACATAGTGATACTTATAAACATAAGGAACATAATCATCAAGTTTCAAAGTATACGATCCTTAAAGAATGTTCACCCCCTATTCATTTTATCATATAAGAATTGCATGGCTCCGTCTTCACCACATAAATACAAATGTCAAGCACCACGGTGTTAAGTCAGGCAATTGGATCGTACTTCTTAACGCGCTTCAGCTTTTTATTACTTACGCAATATATGAGCGTGAACCATGGATATAGCATAAAGGTGGAATAGAATATGTTCGTAGGTTTCAAAGGGGTAAAAGTGGAGAAGAAAGTCTCGCATTAACTAGGCTTATCAACGGACTATGGAGATGCCCATCAATAGATATCAATGCGAGGAATAGGGATTGCCATGCAACAGATGCACTAGAGCTATAAGTGTATGAAATCTCAAATGACGCTAAGTGGGTGTGCATCGAACTTGCTTGCTCATGAAGACCTCGGGCATTTGACGAAGCCCGTCATCGGAATATACAAGCCAAGTTCTATAATGAAAAATTCCCACTAGCATATGAAAGTGACAAAACAAGAGAATCGCTATATGAAGAACATGGTGCCACTTTGAGGCACAAGTGTGGAAAAGGAGGTAGTAGCACTGTACCTTCTCTCTTTTCTCTCATTTATTTTTTTTCTTTTTATTTTTCTATTTTTTTCTTTCTTTCTTTTTTTTCCTTTTTTTCCTTTTTTTCTTTTTCTTTCTTTCTTTCTTTCTTTTATTTTTCGTCCGGAGTCTCATCCCGACTTGTGGGAGAATGATTGTCTCCATCATCCTTTCCTCACTGAGACAGTGCCCTAATAATGATGATCGTCACACTTTTATTTACTTACAACTCAACATGAAAAATATAGTAAGACTCTATATGAATGCCTCTGGTAGTGTACCAGGATGTGCAATGATCAAGCGTAACATGTATAAAAAATAATGAATGGTGGCTTTGCCACAAATACTATGTCAGCTTATATGATCATGCAAAGCAATATGACAATGAAAGTACTAGTCATATGATGTAACGGTGGAAGTTGCATGGCAATATATCTCGAAATGGCTATGGAAATGCCATAATAGGTAGTTATGGCGGCTGTTTTGAGGAAGATATAATAAGGGTTATGTGCAAAAGAGTGTATCATGTCACGGGGTTTGGATGCACCGGCGAAGGTTGCACCGATCCTCGAGGTGAGAATGGGCAATGCACGGTACCGAAGAGGCTAGCAAATATGAGATGGTGCGAGTGCGTACATCCATGGATTCACATTAGTCATAAAGAACTCACATACTTATTGCATTATTTTATTAGCTCTCTCGAAGCAAAGTACTACTCGCATGCCCCTAGGGAGGAGGTTGGGAGGAGTTAACCATCGCACGCCTTCGACTTAAACAGCACTAGGATTTCAACGAGGAATAAGTATGCTCACACATCATCGTCATGCCATAAAAATATTTAGATGAACAGCAAGTTAACACCTCTAATTCACAATACTTTTACTAACCAATGATCATGCACTCATGCCCTTTCATATTACCAAATCAGTATCATTAACCCACAATTTCTCTTTTATGTGCTACATGTGGTTTTGATTATGCACTCATTGGATACCTATTATTTTTGGACTGGTCTTATAACCCATGAAAATTACCGTCACTATTTATTAACTCTCAAACAAATATAAGTGAAGAACAAGAGTGCAATTATTTCTATAAAATCTATACGCCACCATGCTCTAAAAGATATAAGTGAAGTACTAGAGCAACCGCTAAGCTCAAAAGATATAAGTGAAGCACAAAGAGTATTCTAACAAATCATGGTGATCTTGTGTCTCTCTCAAGTGGGTGTGTCCAGCAAACAATGATTGTGGAAAACTAAAACAAAAGAAAACTAAAGCATACGACGGCCCAAGCAAAACACATATCATGTGATGAATAAAAATATAGCTCCAAGTGACATACCGATGGATTGAGACGAAAGAGGGGATGCCTTCCGGGGCATCCCCAAGCTTAGACGCGCTTGAGTCTTCCTTAAATATTGCCTTGGGTGCCTTGGGCATCCACAATCTTAGTCTCTTGCCGCTCCTTATTCATTCATCCATCGTGATAGCACCCAAAACTTGAAAACTTCAGCATACAAAACTCAACAAAACCTTCGTGAGATCCGTTAGTATAGTAAACATATCAAATACTTTAGGTATGGTTATAAATTGATTATTATTTTATTATTGCATAAGGTACTGTATTATAACTCCTCCATGGCTTATACCCCCGATACAATCCATAGCATCATCAAAACAAGCAAACTATGCAAGCAAAAACTGAATCTGTCTAAAACAGAACAGTCTGTAAAGATACGTAGAGAACCTATACTTCTGCAACACTAACATTTCTGAAACTTTAGTAAGACCTGAAGAATTTGTATATAAATACTTTGTAAAAATTCATATTAAAAAGGCGTTTCGGTAAATCAGAGAAATTCTGCACTGGACGCTAAAGTTTCTGTTTTTGCACCGTATCAATTCTACTCATCTTGTGAGTCATCCCAAAGGCTTTACTTGGCACAAACACTAAATTAAACATAAAAACACAATCATTACAGAGGCAATAATCATGTTATCACACACAAACAGAAAACAAAAAAGCAAAATTAAAGATAACTATTGGGTTGCCTCCCAACTAGCGCTATTGTTTTATGCTCCTAGCTAGGCATATTGCATAGTTTCAAGTGTTGTCTAATCACGAGGGAGACTCATCATGCTATAATCATATTCTCTTCTCTCGGCAGCAAGTTTCCTAATGGGTAAGAAAAAAATAGTTGAAGGGACTAAACTTCACAACACAAGGATATGTGAGATCTATTTCCGGAGGAGGAGGAGGAGGCTCCTCCTTAGACTTTTCATAAGTTATAGTGAATTCTTCATTGTATAGGTTCCGATAAAGATATTTCCTTAATTTTATCTCAAGCTCATAATCCAATCCAAGATTTTTGACAATAATTTTATCATTGCATTTGGAAATTTTATCAATCAAGACATTAGGTGGAACCTTTTTCCTAAGGTTTTCATTATAACCAACATAGTCAGTTGATCTTAATCTCCTTATTTCTTCTAACTCATAAAGGATTCCCTCTATTGGTGGGAACTCACCGTTGATCCTATAATGAGCAAATATTTCTCTTGCTTGCTGCATAATGTGATTAAATTCATGAACGAGAAATATTGTAACCAACTGTTTAGTAGGAGCATGTTGAATATTAGAGAACTCTAGAAACAACCATTGTATGGAGGGATGCATATGAACGAATTGTCTTTCCAATTCAACTATGAGTAAAGATATGACATCCTCATAACTAGTGGTTCTAGCAAGAATAGATCCTCCTATCTAAGGTAAATATCCAGCACAAGTGAAAAAATCTTGGATCACACTTTTTCCAATAATATTACCACTACCAATACGGAATTTCTTTGTTTCCATAATAGGTCCTACTTTAGAAGGATCATCATCCGCAAGATTATCAATTTTTTCCTTAGCAACTTCAGCAAAATTTCTTTTAGCGTTATCATTGAGAGGTGAGGTTGAATGATCTAAGCCTTCCGCACTAGAGGCGGGAGTATCACTAGTTTCAAACTCAGACATGATAGCAACTTTGAAGCAAGCAAAACAAGCATACAAGCAAACTAGCAAAGATAAATATTTTTGGTATTTTTGATTTTTACGAAGCAAGCAAAATATAACAGTAAATAAAAAGTTGAACAAGTGAATGATAATTTGTGCGAAGTTACTAGATAGTAGGTTGGTGATACTCCCCAGCACCGGCGCCAAAATTCTTCCTGATACTTGTGATCTGCGTTGGGTTTTCCGTGAAGAGGAATGGGTGATGCAGCACAGTATAGATAAGTATTTCCCTCAGTAGAGAACCAAGGTTTATCGAACCAATAGGAGTAGCACACAACCCCCGTCTTCAGCGACTGCACACAAAGGAGCAAACACTTGCACCCAACGCGGGCAAGAGGGTTGTCAATCCCCTTGGACTCGTTATTTGCAAGCCAATGAAGTATGTATACAAAAGTTCAATATTGTAAATTGCAAAATAAAATAAAAGGAAATAAACTGCAGCAAGGTATTGAAAGCTTTTGTAAATATATAGGAGAATAGACCCGGGGGCCATAGTCTTCTCTAGTGGCATCTCTCATGAACTAGGCATACGGTGGGTAAACAAATTACTATTGGGCAATTGATAGAAAAGCGCATAGTTATGCAATCTTTATTCATGGCAATGATCGTGTGTACATAGGGATCACGTCCATAAGCAAATAGGAAGACTCCTGCCTGCACCTATTACTATTACCCCACCCATCGACCACCATCCAGCATGCATCTAGAGTATTAAATAAAATAGAGTAATGCTTGGAGAACAATGACATGATGTAGACAAAGAGAATTCAATCAATTGAATTAACCCCATCGTTTTATCCTTTGTGGCAACGAAAAAAAGACGTATCTTGTCCCCTACTTTGTCACTGAGATATAGAAACCCGTCGGGTTGAACCCACTACATTGCACCCCTCTCAGTGAAGAAAGATCAATCTACTTGGCCAAAGCAAATCAATAGATCAGGGAGATTTACGAAGCTATAATAATCATGCAAATAAGAATCATAATAGATTTCAGAGAAGACTCAAATCTTTTTCATGAATCTAAACATAAACTCAAAATTCATCGGATCCCAACAAACGCACCGCACAAAGGGATTACATCGAATAGATCACCGTGAAGATGCGGTGAACTTTGTATTGAAGATCGAGAGAGAGAGAGAGAGAGAGAGAGAGAGAGAGAGAGAGAGAGAGAGAGAGAGAGAGATAGCCATCTAGTTACTAACTATGGACCCGTAGGTCTGTAAGGAACTACTCACACATCACCATGGGAGCAGCAAGGTTGATGTAGAGGCCCTCCGTGATCGATCCCCCCTCCGGCAGGGCACTGAAACAGGGCTCCAGATGTGCACACGGCAGAACATTGTTCTCTAGTGGCATCTCTCATGAAGTAGGCATACGGTGGGTAAACAAATTACTGTTGGGCAATTGATAGAAAAGTGCATAGTTATGCAATCTTTATTCACGACAATGATCATGTATATATAGGCATCACGTCCATAAGCAAATAAGCCGACTCCTGCCTGCACCTATTACTATTACTCCACCCATCGACCGCTATCCAGCATGCACTACTAGAAAAAGGGCTATCCCTAATATCAACATTAGTGGCGCACTATAGATGTGGTGTGCCACTACTATATAGCAATGGCGCACCAGTTGTAGATGCTCCATTGCTATTTTTTTACTAATGGCGCACCAAAGAAGGAGTGCGCCATTGCTATTTTTTTTCCTGGATCCACCCCCTCCCCAGGCTTACCAGTGGCGCACTATTGCCAGGTGCGCCACTGATATTTTAAATAACAATGGCGCACCGACGCGAAGTGCGCCATTGCTATCTATACGTATGGCGCACCCCTATCAGTGCGCCATTGCTATCACGCGCCCGCATCGCAAAGAGACCTAGTCCCGCCGCGGAGCATCCTTTTTCCGCGCCACGCTCCTGCTGAAATAAACCCTAGCCGCCAAATCCCCCCCAAATCTCCCAAATCCACCCGACTTCCTGCGCCCCTAAATCCCTCGCCGCCGTCGACCGCCGTCCCCTCCCCGTGCACTGCGCTCCGAGGTCACCCGAGCACCTCAGCCGGCTCTCTCCGATCTGTACGTGTTGCTCCTCTTGGCCACTCTGCCTCCACCATGGCTCCTCTGCTATTGGGTTGCGCCGCCGCCAGCTCCGGTCTGGGTACCACCCCGGCCACAGCGGCGCTTGGCCTAGTCCTACACACGGCCACAGCCCTGCTCGAACGGCGCTGCCATCGCCAGGTTGTGCTTCTTCCCCAGCTCCTGGATACATCGACACCGCCATTCAGAACCCGCTCCAACTCGTGCAGTTCGTCGGCGTCGCGGAGGTATGTACCCTGAATCCCAACACTTTTCTGCTACCTGCTCCTAGCTTTTCCGAACCCCCCAAATCTGGTGCAGCTCCAGGAATCCCCAAATCAAGCATCAGATTTGAGCCATAGAACTGTAGCTTATATATGTACGCCAGATCTAGCCTCAGATTCGAGCTATGGGTTTGAGGGACTGCAACCATTTATTGCTGCCTTGATTAGTTAAATTAGTTTGAAGACAGCCATACGTTTCCATATATTCTGTAATTTTTACTTCTAAGATTGAGTGGAATATATGGGGTGATTAGCATTAGTTCTGTTTTCCATTAAAATACTTGTAATACTACAACCTAAACTATACTTGTCTCTAATTTGGCTATGTAGGGCACTGTCTACTTATCTTCACACGCAAAAAATAGCCTTTGCAAAGGACAAGACGGTGACAACAGAACTAAGATTGCCTTCGCGTGTTTGTTGAGTTGACCTTGAGCTAGGTGAAGGTATGCTTTTTTGCTTAATTGCCAAGTGCATGAACTGAGTGCTTTCACAATTCAGTGTGTGCTTTTAGTTTCATGCTTGGAAATTAATCAGTTGGTATAAGTTTCAAACAACATGTAACTACTAGAAAATATTCTTTTAGCTGTAGCCTGTATGTCAGCCAGCCATCACACATAAAGACGGTGGTCTGCTGCTGGTTATTTACTGGATATAGTTGTCCAAATGTTGCTATTACTGACGAAATTGAATATACACTGCACTCTTAACTGAAGAAACTAGTAGATACCCCGCGCGTTGCTGCGGAAATTTGTAGTCTTTTGCTTAGCATCTCTTTAGAGCATAACACAACTCATAAACGGGCTATTGGAAGTGTCAAAGGGGTGAGCGAGATTGCGAGTAAACAAAAGATTTTCAATGTGATCGATCTAACAAAGTTGTAAGCCCTTCGGCTTACCAAAATAATGAAACATTCATGAAAAAAAACAATGTACTGTAAATATATTCGGACATTGCTACCTCAGTAAGCAAAACTTGGAAACTTCTATAGGGTAACTATGCGTGATGCGCACTTTTTTTAAAGAAATGAATTTTCTAACAGAACAAACATTTTTTAGAACACGGGGAGTAACTCCCTGCTTCTATTTTCCATTGAAAATGAAACCAATCAACCAAAAGAAGGGAAACTGGCAGTGACTCTTGAGGCTTCACTGATGGTTTGGGAACAACATACAAAGTATGCCAGCTGCTTATTTAGTTGGTGGATTCAATCCACAAATGTAAAAGCATGAATAGAGCATCTTATTAAAATGGCAACTGGACACCAAAGAATCGTGTTTGTGGAAATATTCAAACATCACTTGCAATCAATTAAATAATAAACATAGCACTCCATACCAAAGCTCTCTCGATCTGCATAAAATAAGCTTGACATTGAACGGAAACTTTACAACCTAGCATATCACAACAATTCAGAGAGCCCTAGTTCCACAATATTAGGATACTAACCCGGCCTTAGCTAGGAAGTTGAGTAAATACTGACTTTTAGAGGTCGTCAAACAATGTATGAGAAATAGCAAGGCAACATAGCATTATAAAATGCACTCGGGGACAAATAAATTATTCTTGAATAACAAAATGGTGAAGTACTATATCTAGCTGCAAATTCCATACTACAGATGCTTTTCTGCTCGTATTGCTTGCCTTCTCATCATCAAGTGGGTGAAAGCAAAAAAAATAAACCTAACCTAACATTATATATCATTTCAACAAAGAGGATTTTAGAAAGGAATCCACCAAAAAAGCCCAGAGGGGCCCTGGGCATGTCTAGAAAGAACCACAAAACCTGTAGACATAGCCTGGCTTCACAAATGTTGCAAACTAAATCACCATCAAGTCATATTATGTAACAACATACAGAGAGAGGGAGATAACTACAACGAACGTGTAACCAAAATGAAAGAAAAATTCCAGCCACAAATCTTTCAAAAATAAATTACTTTTTATCATAAAAAATCTTACGGAATACCACTCCGAAGGTGCTGGATTACATATTAGAAATTCATCAGCTCTAACTGAAAGCACCTCCTAAATCCTTATCCAAGCAAACCAATCAAACTCTCTGCAAAATAAGTTGAACCACAAATGATATGTCCATATATAAACTTAAAGAAAATTTGAAGAAACTAACGCACAAAAAATCTGGATGGTGGATGATAGGACCTCCCATGCGGTACTGTGATGAATTTTCCAATCTGCACATTCATACATCTTAGTATTTGTACATGACCATGAGCCACATACCAATCAGTAAAAAAATGGAAAAGTCAGGCGCATTTACAGTACACATCAGGCCCGTACAGCAAAGATCTGGACAAATATACAACCGGAACGACCTCATCTGAATTTACAGTAAGTATGCATCTCTTCAACTAAAAGAACATATATGGCTTCAGGGGAACGACACAGGCGTAAAGATCGGCACCAATATACTATGGGAACGACCTCATCTTCCTGCTCCTACCTTTGGCGATAGAGGCAGTACTTTGATTGAGATCCGGCATACATGTCCATGATTGACATCGATCTGGATCCATCATGCCGCCGAACTACGATTGGGGGTTGGCGCCCTCACCCTTCCCAGCACAGCTACTCCGATTGGAAATCAGGCCTTCCAACCAATCTAAGTAAAAAAATGCAGTTCATATCTGAGGAGATAGACAGGAAGGAGAGCTCCCACCATATAGCCTGTTTATACATGCACAAGCCTTGGCTTGAGCTTGCTGTGATAGAGTAGTGCTTTATTTAAGTGTAGACAACAAGATACAAGTATTGTTGCTACAATTGGATAATTTACTTGATAGCCTTGGGAAGCACATGATTTTTGACATACAACATCATAATTTTGTGCCACGGACCTGGAGCATAATTTACCCCATAGGGCATTAGAGTATCTTACTGTCTATGTCTTTCCACGGATAGAAAGTATCGAGTCATAAACATTCATATGATCCAACAATAGAAAAGAAATATTGTGCTCCAGGACCATGTGACATCAATCAATTAACATGTTTTTGCGTTTCCTAAAAAATAATAACTGTGCCTATGTGATGCTGTTAATTGCTTAGTATCAAAGATAAATTGTGTCTACAACATGATCCGCATTCAAGTACGTGGTCTGTCCTGTTCCTCACTTATATTTGGATGCATGGATATTATTTGATTCTTGCTAATTTTGAAAACTGTTGGAGAACAACATACTTATGTGCTCTGATCCGTATTTCTGTTAATTTTGAAAACTGTTGGAGAACTGCCGCATGCTTGCACTGCATGATCATACACTTGTTTTCTAGACTGTGTTCTAACACAGCCAATGAAGCATTGATCCTTCCAAAATAGAGTTGTGGTTGACTATGTACATGGTTTACTTCACTATCTGTTTGACACAACGTGTCAATATTGGGCATACTAAATATATTATATTTTTCTTCTCCATTTTTAGAATTCAGGTATTGGAGATGATCAAGTGGTGATAAAAAGAGTGCAGTGAAGATAGTGGTGCTGGTGATGTGAATGAAGTGGTGGTGATAGTGTAGTGTAGAATAGGCTAGATAGGTTTTAGGATTTTCTATTTCTTTCCTTAGTTTGTAACTAGGTCAGATTACTACTTTTGTAATTCTGGAATGTTCTATCATGTAAATGACTTTGTAATGATTTTATCTTGATCAAGGATTTTATTCTGAGAATTTGGATACTAAGCTTGTATTTTTAAGATTTTTTGCAAACTGTATATACTATACTGTATTCAAACTGTATACATGTATAAATACGAGGACAACGCGTAAAAAAGTAAATTTTCAAAATTATACCAGTGGCGCACCTAATTCACTACCAGTGGCGCACCAAACAAAAATACTAGTGGCGCACCTGATTTTTTATCAGTGGCGCACCTCACATAATTACCAGTGACGCACCAAATTCACTACCAGTGGTGCACCAAGCAAAAAAGCGGTGGCGCACCTAGTTTTCTACCAGTGGCGCACCCCGCAGAGATACCAGTGGCACACCTGGCAACTAGTAGTGGCGCACCACACAGTGCGCCACTAGTATCTGCCTTACCAGTGGCGCACCAGAGGTGCGCCATTACTAACCATTACTAATGGCGTGTTAATAGTGGCGCACCCATAGTGCGCCACTAATAGCAATATGTGGTGCGCCACTAATAACCTTTTTTCTAGTAGTGATGCATCTAGAGTATTAAGCAAAATAGAGTAATGCTTGGAGAACAATGACATGATGTAGACAAAGAGAATTCAATCAATATGAATTAACCCCATTGTTTTATCCTTAGTGGCAACAACACAAAGACGTATCTTGTCCCCTACTTTGTCACTGGGATAAAGAAACCCGTCAGGTTGAACCCACTACAACACACCCCTCTCACGGAAGAAAGATCAATCTACTTGGCCAAAGCAAATCAATAGATCGTAGAGATTTACGAAGCTATAATAATCATGCAAATAAGAATCATAATATATTTCAGAGAAGACTCAAATCTTTTTCATAAATAATCTGAACATAAACCCACAATTCATCGGATCCCAACAAACACACCGCACAAAGGGATTACATGGAATAGATCACCGCGAAGATGCGGTGAACTTTGTATTAAAGACCAAGAGAGAGAGATAGCCAAACTAGGTACTAACTATGGACCCGTGGGTCTGTAGGGAACTACTCGCACATCATCATGGGAGCCGGAAGGTTGATGTAGAGGCCCTCCGTGATCGATCCCCCCTCCTGCAGGGCACCGGAACAAGGCTCCAAATGGACACATGGCGGAACAGAGACTTGCGGCGGCAGGAAAAATGTTTCGGGAGACTCTTTTTAGTTTTAGGGGTTTATTAGAATTTATAGGCCATAGAGGGGCGTTGGGGGCCACCCGAGGGAGGCAGCACGCAACAGGGCGCGGTCACCCCCCCTGGGCGCGCCCTGTTGTGTGCTCCTTCCCTCGTACGGCCTCCGGTATCCTCCCAAAGCTTCCAGGTCTTCTTTTGTCCAGAAAAAATCATAAAAAAGTTTCAGGGCAATTGGACTTCGTTTGGCACTATAAACCTGAAAAGTCAAAAACACGTAGAAAATAGCAACTGGCACTGGGCACTTGGTTAATAGGTTAGTGCTCAAAAATAATATGCATTGGTAAATAATCACCCAAAAAGCATCCTAGAATGATAATATTATAGCATGGAATAATCAAAAATCATCACCTTGCTCCAGGCATTAATGTGTTTTTATGAACTTAATACCTAGAGAGGCAAGCATAGAAGCGCTCTCGAAGTGGAGTAATAGTACTAGATGTAGAATCGTTTCGGTCTACTTGTTTATGGACGTGATGCATATATACATGATCATTTCCCTGAACAACATGTCATAACTATGCACAATTCTGTCAATTGCCCAACAGTAATGTGTCTACCCACCGTATGCTATTTTCAAGAGAGAAGCCTCTAGCGAACACTATGCCCCGGGTCTAGTTAAACATAAATACAAAAACTCCAAAAATACCCTACTACATATTATTTACTTTTATTTTATTTTTCTTTTACAGTATCTATTCTATCAAGATTTAATCCTTGCAAGTAACGAGTTCAAGGGGCTTGACAACCCTCTTGCCCGCGTTTGGTGTAAGTGTCTGGTTTTGTGTGTAGGTGCTATTGAAAGGAATTTGCTTGGTTCACCTATTGGTTTGATAACCTTGGTTCTCACTGAGGAAAAATATGTATCCCTACTGTGCTGCATCTCCTCTCCTCTTCGGGGAAAATCCCAACACAGCTCACAAGTAGAAGCCTCCTCCGGCGGCGGCGGGTGGGTAGACAGGAAGGGCGACGGCAGGTGGGGAGAGAGGAGTCGCCCTCGCGTCGCCCTGAGCAGGGGCGACCAAGGGGTGCGGGGTCGTTCATGATTTAGAGAGCTTTTGGCATCCATATATTTAGATTGTTAAGATCACCATCATAGATGTGAATCTATCCAATCTCTTAGTAATGCCACGTTCTTGGCCTTGATCTAGGATTGTTAAGTCTTGCCTGAGTAGGAATTTTCATGAATTTAAGCTTGGAACTTGTCGCCTAAAAACCTTGCCATTTCTTTGCATCCATATATTCCAACATCCCAGGATTATGATATCCATAGCAATGTGTTTTGAGAGCTTTTGACATCCTAACATGATTTCATGAAATGGAGACATTCCTCTTTGTCTTTGTGGTAAAATGTCATTCCAGCATTATTGTGCAAAGGAGCGGTCCTAGAGAAGGTGCATCAGGGTTTCCTTAGTGTTTTCTCTATTGGGGAACGTTGCATGGAAAACAAAACAATTCCTACGGGTTCACCCAAGATCTAATCTAGGAGATGCATAGGAATGAGTGGGGAGTGTGTGTGTATACCCTTGTAAACCAAAAGCGGAAACCTTGAACGAATGTGGTTGATGTGGTCATACTCTTCGCAACCCAATCCGATCAAGCACCGCACGAACGACACCTCCGAGTTATGCACCTGTAAGGCTCAGTGACGTCTCCTCCTCCTTGATCCAGCAAGCGAAGGGGGAGAAGTAGGTGGGTTCTCGGCTAGCACGATGGCGTGTTGGTGGTGGTGGTGGAATTCCATCACGGCTTCGCCAAGCGCAACCGGAAGAGTAGATGGAGGGAGAGAGGGAGCCGACGACTAGGCAAAAGGGATGGGCTCCCTCCCCTCTATTTATATAGGGGTGGAGGGAGCCGGCCATCCCTTGCACCTCCTCCAAGGAGAGGAGGCGGCAGCCAGGGGAGGCTTGCCCTCCAAGCCAGGTGGATGCGCCCCTCCCCCCTTAGGGTTTCCCCACACCCTAGCCGCATGGGCCTGGGGCCGGTGCGCCTGGCCCATGTAGGCCAGGGCGCCCCCCTCAGCCCATGTAGGCCTACAGACAAGTGGAGCCCATGGTGGGACCCTCCGGAACCTTCTAGAACACTCCGACACAATACTGGTGAATTCCCGAACTTTTCCAGAATCCTGAAAAACCACTTTCCATATATAAATCTTTACCCCGGACCATTCTAGAACTCCTCGTGATGTCCTGGATCTCATATGAGACTCTGAACAATATTCGTTCTCACCATTATGAATATCCCAATACTACACTAGCGATACCGAACGTTAAGTGTGTGACCCTGCGGGTTCGAGAACATGCACGCATGATCGAGACACCTCTCTGATCAATAATCAATAACGGGACTTGGATGCCCATAATGGCTCCTACATATTCAATGAAGATCTTTATTGGTTTGAACCCCGTATACAATTCCCTTTGTCTGACGATATGTTACTTGCCTGAGATTCGATCGTCGATATCTCCATACCAAGTTCAATCTCATTACCGACAAGTCTCTTTACTCGTTCCGTAATACAATATCCCCTTGACTAAGTACATTAGTCACATGCTTGCAAGCTACATAGGGATGTCGTATTACCGAGAGGGCCCAGAGATATCTCTCTGCCACATGGAGTGACAAATCTCAGTCTCGATCCATGCAACCCAACAAATACTTTCCGAGATACCTAAAGAGCACATTTATGATCACCCAGTTATGAAGTGACGTTTGATACCAACAAAGTACTCTTTCGGCATCAGGGAGTGGCACGATCTCATAGTCTGAGGAACAAATACTTGACATTACGAAAGTTGTAGCAAATAAAACTAAGTGACACAATCAATTGCTAAGCTTACGATTGAGTCTGTCCATCACACCATTCTCCTAGTGATGTGATCCCGTTATCAAATGACAACTCATGTCTATGATTATGAAAACTTAATCATTTTTTATCAACGAGCTAGTTAAGTAGAGGCTTACTAGGGACACCGTGTTTGTTTATGTATCCACACATGTAATTGAGTTTTCGGTTAATACAATTATACCATGGACAATAAACAATTATCAAGAACAAGGAAATATGATATAACAACTTTATTATTGCCTCTAGGGCATATTTCCAACAGTCTCTGCACATGACACATTCACATGATTCAAGATGCGTGTATTTTCTTTTAAGCATGTTCCTTGTGTTTATACGATCATGTAACAACAACCAAAAGAAAATATTATGCTTGACTCTATTTGCGCATTTCCAGAGCCACTTACAGAGGTTGTGAGCATCAGGCCCAGCCATTAGGATAATATAAACTGTGATGGAGGAGTACTTTCTGTTGCCATTTGAACATGTCCAAACATCAGGCCCAGCCATTAGGATATTATAAACTGTGATGGATACCTTGAACTTCATTATGCAGATCAAAAGCTTGAGCAAGGAATGGGGTGTGGAAGTGATTTTGAAGGTCTCCTGAATGGATCATGTGTGCCAGGGTAGTTTTTTTTACTTTCTACATAGGATAGTAATTCAGAACTAGATCTTAGAAAACATACAGGGAATCAACGAATTCGCAGATCGCGAGGCAATTGTGCGTTCGGGCTGACTGTACAGGTGCGTGCGCCTGAGAGTTTCCGTGCTACAACCAAGGTTTAAATTCTAGTGCTCATATTTACACACACGTTGTTTGTGCCGGGTTATGACGAAACTATATTTCTCTATGGAGAGCAAAAGAAGCTTACCACGTTGTCGTCTTGGTCTATTTGGAAAGAGCGCAACGGCAGAGTCATTGAAGATAAGTTCGCTCCGTTGGATCGACCAAATTAAGTGTGATGCTCACATGTGGCTTAGTACTGGGCCAAAGTGCCTCCAACCCCTAGTTGATTAGGGTCGCTCTTTTGGTTGTGAGTTATATTCTGTGTTAAGCATTTTGTTTAAGTTGTGTTGTAACTTGTGGACTTTGTACTCTTTTTCATCTTCTATTATATTCACATGCAACTCTCATGTTGTGCTGGGCTGTGGAAAAATTATATTTCTTCAAGCTAATGCTTGATCATTTGAAATGAAATTCAGGAAGGAGGAAAGTAAATTATGTCTTCAAGCTAATGCTTGATCCATGTTTGGCCTTCCTAAAGCTTGGTAAATTATGTCTGCCGCCCCTTTTCTTGGATCCTGGCTCCGTCCGAGACACGTTTCATCTTCTTGCACGGTTGAGATCCTTGCACGAGCCCTAACTATGATCGATGGGTCCTGGCTGTAGAAAAGGACACCTTACGGAGAGCAGCAAGTACAGTGTGGAAATCTCAGTAGCATATGTTACGGAGCAAAGTACATCTCCACCGACGCCGACCTACCTCCGTCCATCACATATACTTTTTCTGTTGCGCTGTCGTGCACATGTGAGGGAACGACGCTAGCTTACGAATTTTCTCAAAACCACGTTTACATACGAACAACTCAGTACACTCGCAACGTACGGGAGCTAGCCAGCCACGTAGTACGTATACTGTATACATACAGTTTCCGTTTGAGGAAGCGTACGTACGTACAACGGCGCACCACGTAACATGTGACCGAGCTCGACCGATCACGTGTGATCGAGAGGTTAACCGGCCATGTGCAGGGACTTGAGCCATTCCTCGTCGGACTCGAGGAACGACGCCAGGGCTCTCACGTCGTCCATCCAGTCCCCACCGCCGGACCCCGACGAGCAAAGCTCGGCCGACGACGTCTCCGAGGCCGAGCTGCTACCGCTGAAGGCATCTCCCTCTTCTCCCCCGGCCTGCGTCTCCTCCACGACCGGCGCGGGCGGCGGCGTCTCCCGGCGGAAGAAGAGGCCGCCCGTGCACCTCACGGGCTTGGGCGCCCACACCGCGGCCGGCGACGACGAAGGCGCCGCGGCATGGAGGACGGCGGGGACGGAGGTGGACAGCGCCGCCGCGGCGCTCCCCGTGGAGCTGGAGGAGCCGGAGGCGACAGGCGTGGCGACGGGCCTCGCCGGGGCAATGGCGGGGCGGGCGGGGAGCGCCTTCCTGCCGAGCGTGCTGTTCCAGTAGTTCTTGATTTCGTTGTCTGTTCGGCCGGGCAGCCTTCCCGCGATGATGGACCACCTGTTGCCGAGCAGGCCGTGGAGCCTGACGATGAGCTCCTCCTCGTCGTCGGAGATGTTGCCCCGCTTGATGTTCGGCCGGAGGTAGTTCAGCCACCGCAGCCGGCAGCTCTTGCCGCACCGCCGCAGACCTGCATGCAGATTCATAACACGCGTCATCTCCCGCTCTCCATTGATAGAACCAGAATGGTTCTGTTCATAACTTCATATGCCTAGCTAGGGATGACGATGGATCAGTACGTACCAGCTCGCTGGGGGAGCTCCCTCCACCTGCCCTCGCCATGGGCCTTGACGTAGGAAGCCAGGATTTCGTCCTCCTTGCTCGTCCACGCCCCTCGCTTCACTCCTTCCTTGGCACAGCACGCCCTCCTCCCCATCCTCTCTCCCTCTATCTCTATCTCGCCGTGTGTGCTTTGTTAGAGAGGTGGGGGTGGTCTGCGGGCAGCAGGGGTTGTTGGGAGTATTTATACACCGGCGCCGCAGCGCGACTACGTGGCCTGCTCAGCACCTTTAACACAACCCACGGCCATCGGGCCGGAGCGGCACTTTCCTCGAGTGTTAGATGGACCAAAAGGCCGGGAAGGCTTCCATGTGTGCATGAACAGGGACGTCACCAGGACGGCCGTTCCGCCGCTGTTATATATCGCTGGCAGGGGCGATGATATCCGTCCAAATTCGATGCCATGTCTCCATAACAGAGGCTTATTCATAGTTGCCTTTTATGTCCAAGTGGCAGAAATATTACCCCCTGTACTGCAATATTATCATAAGGGCACCTACAAATATGCGCGTTAGCTTACACATATTCTGCTACGTAGGATAATTTTTGACGTGCGAACTGAGCGTACCTCAGATAGTTAGGTTCATTGTGATTGAACAACCCCATTAGGATTCAACTCCTAGACTTAACGCTGGTGGTCGCATTTTATAGATTTCTTTCAGGACTTCTAACGATATGCGTTCAGTAAGAGAAGAAATTTCCGTTGATTAGGAAGGCGGCATAGGGTTAAGTGGCCTTGTTTTCTGTATGTGTTGTCGCATTTAATACTCTAAACTATGATACTTATGACTCTAAATAACATAGAAAAAACGCACAGTCAACGACGCACTATATCATTGTGGGCACTCTAATTGGCTTTGATAACCAGTAGTATAATCGACACATTTACACTGGACTGGACCAAGGACACCATGCCCGCTCCCAACCCCAACCCCGTCCCCGTAGCCCCACCAGCCAAACCGGCGGCGTTCACTCCGGCGCCGTCGGCCACCGTCCCATCCCCGCCGCTGTCGCTGCTGGCCAGCATCCTCCACCCGCCCCCGCAGCTGCGTTGGGAGCCTCACTCCTCGCTGCAGCAGCCCGCGGCGCAGCCGCCCCTTCTCGATGCGGATCCAGATCCGGTCCCTGGGGCGCTGCCGCCTCCCCCGCCTGGGCGCCCTGCTGGCGCTGGAGAGGGCATGGGCGGCTCCTCCGAGCCCGCCCCGGCGTCGCTTGCCACCCCACCTGCCACCTTCAATGCGGGCCGCGCTGCTGCGACATTTATGGCGAGTAATGGCGCAGGGTGGCTGGCTTGCTTTCAAGGCTCGGCGTCCAGGGTGTGCGACGGGCATTCAATCCCGCTCGGCGCGGCGGCCGCGGGGCTCGAGGCCGAGGCGACGGCCATGCCCTGGGTGGAGGTCACATCCGGTCGACCACGACCGCCGGCCAAGCACGCCGCATTCACTGCGCGCCCCCCTCCGCCCGAGTGGTTAAGAGGCCTCTGCTTCAACTGCCTTTGCCCTCGACATCGCACCATTGACTGTCGAGACCCTGTGGTCTGCAGACGGTGCTTTCGCTCGGGCCACAAAGCGCGCTTCTGCACCCACGCTCCTCGGCCTCATCTGCGTCCGGGTGTTGCCAAGCTGCGCAAGGTGCCTCCCCCGACGTCGTCCTCGCCGCTGCCGGCGACCTCGCCTCGTCCTCCCCAAGCTGCGCTCCCCCCACCGCCGCGTGTGTCGCTGCCGGCGGCCCCACCGCCCCGTCCTCAAGCTGCGATGGGCTCCTCTGCTGGCTCTTGGTCGGGTGACCACTTCACCCGCCCGGAGGTCTTCGCTGTGGTGCACAACACGCCGTCCATGTTGTTGGAAATCGCCCTGCTGGAAGCCAATGCCGTGGTCGCCTGGTTCGACCGCGACCGCCAGGCGTCAACCAACGAGATGGCGGCCTTCATCGCCGACAAGATTGGAGCTCTCCAGCCGGACGTCGTCGTGGTGCTGCATCACCCCGAGAAGTTTCTCGTGCGTTTCATCCACCGGCACCACGCCGAGCTTGCCGTCTCCCGCCGCGAGCTGGCGTTCGGCGACACCAAGCTTCAGCTCCGCGCCTGGCGGCTCGAAGCGCACGCAGAGCATGTGGACTTGCGGCACCATGTCCGGCTCTGCCTCGAAGGCCTTCCCCTCTACGCTTGGGAGGAGCAAGCCGTCGCCAAGGCCATCGGCTCCGGGTGCTCCATCGACTACATCGAGCCTGCTTCCCAGTTGAAGACCCATACGAAGGTCCTGGCGCTCTGGGCATGGACGCCATGCCCAAGCAAGGTGCCGAGGGTGAGCTGGATCACTCTGCCCGCCCGCAACGGAGGTGCGCCGGTGTTTGGGCGCAAAGGCTTGGAGCACCGCATTCTGGTGCATCTCGACATCCACGAGGACCCCTCCTCTGGCAACATCGTCTCCAAGCCAAACCCTTGGCTGTACAACATCGTCGACGGCGATAAGCACATGAGGGACAGGCGCGAGAGAATCTCTCGCCCCGTGCGGCATGACCGCAGGGACAGAGATGATGGTGATGGCCGGGACCGCGATGACGACCGCAATGATCGCCGCGGACGAAGCGGGCGGGACGCTCCCAAGAGCGGCCAAAGCTTGGGTGCTCGGCTCAGGCGTAGCCTCTCTCGTGCTCCTCGTGATGAGCAGCGCGGGTCTGGCAGAGATGACCGGGAGGATCGCCGTGGCGGGTCTGGCCGGGACGGGCGCCGTCATGCTGCCCTCGCTGACCCGGCCGCTGATGCTGCCCTGCTGCGGGGTTCTGGCTCTGCCAGTGCCCCGGAGGCCATCGCCGTGGAGCTGCTGCCATTGGTCCAAGCTCCTCTGGCCCCTGAAGACGATGCGCGCGGTCGGAGCCCCTCTAGGCAAAGGCGGCCAGGTGCGACCAGGCGCCTCTCCCAGGAGGCGCGCACCCCGCCCTCTTCCCCACCTCGCTCCCCGACGTCGGTCCTCTGGCCCTCCCCTACTTCCAAGCGGGACTCGGCCCGAGCTGAGAGGATGGCCC
The DNA here is from genome assembly GCA_039707655.1 of Elymus sibiricus. Classification (NCBI taxonomy): domain Eukaryota; kingdom Viridiplantae; phylum Streptophyta; class Magnoliopsida; order Poales; family Poaceae; genus Elymus; species Elymus sibiricus. The sequence goes on along the minus strand of CM077675.1, from coordinate 114,848,443 downwards.
TTCAAGTGCGAAGCCCCGCCCTCATCGAGTTGTGCTCGCCGACGGCCATGATGCGCCCGTTGATTTCCATCTCGCCGGCGCGGCCTCCGGGGTTTGAATGCTCCCCGACTCCGCCTCTTCCTGGCGATGGAGAGCTCCAGCGCACGCCTACTTCGCCAAGGGCCCGTTCTGGGCATGCTGATGATACTCTGCCGGCTCGGCTTGCTGCTTTGATCGCCCCTGTCCAAGATGCTGCTGTTGTGCTGCCTTCACAGTTGTTTGCTGAGCGCGAGCCGGCGCTGCTGGGGTGGGCCTCCTCGCTGTCTAGCCCGCAGCCTCCACCCGTTGTGCCTCCTCCTAGGAACCTGCTGACTCGTCGGAAGATGATGGCTGGGCTGAAGATTTGCAACAGCTCTGGGGGCATCTCGCTTCAGCGTGTGCGGCGCCCATCTGTCCGTCCCGAGGCTGAACCAGCGGCTAAAATGGCCGAACGGCTGGTATGCCGGAGTCTGGGCATTACCAGAGATGGAGAAGATGTTACTGAAGCCACCCTTGCTGCTTTCTCGCTGAAATTCAAAGAGCAACTGTCCCCAGAGATAATTGTGGCCATGCGTGATTTCTTCCAGCTGGACAATGTCGCTGTCAACGCAGTGGAAGACGCCCTCATTGGGCATGGAGGAGAGTCGACAATGGAACCAACCGCTGCTGGTTCAGGCGAGCAAGAGGCTACAGTTTGAAGAAAATTGCTTGTGCTGCCTCTGTAGGGTCGTCTAGTTTCCCATGTTAGTGCTTTTAGATCGCATTTCCTCCTTGCCGTGTGTGGCATGGGACTTGCTAGTTGTTAGCAGTACTGGCTTCATGCCTTGCCCTAGTTGTTTCAACCCCAAGTTGTTTTCTGCTATCAGATTGTATCCTGAGAATCTCTATGTTTCCCATGCATGAGCAACCTATCAACACTCTGAGTTGGAACGTGAGAGGGCTAAATTGCCCAGACCGCAGGGCTACTGTTAAGGCAACAATCGAGGGCACCTCATGTCACCTTGTCTGCCTCTAAGAAACAAAGCTTAGCTCCGTCGACATGTTCATTGCGGCTTCCATTGGCGGAAATAGGCTTCGTGGCTTCGCACAGCGGCCGGCTGAGGGGACCCGAGGTGGCATCCTACTGCTTTAGGATGAAGGCCTCCTGGATGTCTCTGACATTGCCACATCTACTTATTGTCTGTCGGCCACGGTACGCATCCGGGATACTGGAGCTTCATTCAAAACCACTTCGGTGTATGGTCCCACCGACTCGGCGTGCAAGGATGCCTTTTTTGCGGAGCTCCTCAGCCACAAGCCGCTACCGGGAGTCGCCTGGTTGGCCTCAGGCGACTTCAATCAAATTTATCGTGCTAGGGACAAAAATAAGAGAAACATGAACACAAGTAGGATCAACCGCTTCCGTGCGACGCTGTAGTCTTGTGAGCTTAAGGAAATCCATCTTCAGAACATGCGCTTCACCTGGAGTAACGAGCGATCCAATCCAACCCTGTGCAAGCTAGACTCCTTCTTCTGCAATGCAGAGTGGGACACCACATACAACACCCACGTTCTCCACGCGCTTTCATCCTCCTTGTCGGACCACTGTCCGCTGCTCCTGGCAGATGACAAAGGACCCAGACGACCCCGCTCCTTCAAATTTGAAAACATTTGGGTCTCCTTGCCTGGGTTCGCTGAGGTGGTCCAAACGGCCTGGAACGAGCACGTGCCCCACTCGGAGCCCTATCAAGTCCTTCACCATAAGCTCAGAAAAACAGCCCTCCGCCTTTCGGAATGGAGTAGAAAAATGTTCTCGAAGGCCAACGTCCAACTCCATGCGGCTCTGTTGGTCATCCTTCGGTTGGACATCGCTCAAGAGACGCGTCTCCTCTCCCCCGCCGAGTCCGACCTTCGGGCTAGACTTAAGCGGCGAGTCATTAGCCTGGCGGTCCTTCAGAGAGCTAGGAAGAGCCAGTGTGCGAGGTTGGCCAACCTCAAAGAAGGGGATGCGAACACAAAAATTTTCCATCGCCGCGTTAATGCCAGGAGAAGAAAAAACCATATTCACCGCATCAAACATGCTCACGGTTGGGTGACTGAGCATGGGCAGAAGGAGAAGATCATCCACGACCACTTCTCCGAGGTCATGGGGCGGGTTGGAACCACGAGTAACGTAGACTTTAACTGGGATGAGCTCGACATCCAGCATCACAACCTCCACGCTCTTGGCGTTGTCATCACTGAGGAGGAGGTCTGGGCTGCTATCAAAGAAATGCCCAACGACAAAGCTCCCGGTCCGGACGGCTTCACCGGCATTTTCTTCAAGAAATGTTGGGACCTCATCAAGGTGGACTTCATGCGAGTCATCCACTGCTTTGACTCCCTGCGCACGGACAACCTGCAATGGCTAAACTCTGCCAACGTGGTCTTATTGCCCAAGAAGGAGGGCGCCGAGGGGATCTCCGACTATAGGCCTATCAGCCTTATCCACGCCGTCGCCAAAATCATCGCCAAGGTGCTGTCCATTCGCCTCGCGCCGCTCATGGATGCTCTGGTTTCCAATGCGCAGAGTGCATTTATCAAGAAGAGAAGCATTCATGATAATTTCATGTATGTTCGCAACTTCGCTCGTCGGCTGCACAAGTGCAAGACTCCAGCTCTGTTACTCAAGCTGGACATCAAAAAGGCTTTTGACTCAGTCAGATGGGAGTATGTCTTGGATCTCATGCAACGCATGGGGTTCCCTGATAAATTCAGAAATTGGATTGCGGCATTGCTTTCCTCCTCGTCCTCGCGCTTCCTCCTCAACGGCTTGCCTGGCCCCCCATCAGGCATGGACGTGGTTTTCGCCAAGGAGACCCCATCTCGCCTCTGCTTTTCGTGCTCGCAATTGACCCATTGCACAAGATCCTTGACTTGGCTACGCGCAAGGGAATCATTCATAAGATTCGTGGCCGAGGTGCAATGGTCAGAACCTCCCTCTATGCGGATGACGCGGCCGTCTTCATGGCGCCAATTAAGAGTGATATTGAAAACCTTGCAACCATCTTAAAAGGCTTTGGAGACGTCACGGGCCTTTGCACCAACTTCCACAAAAGCTCTGTTGTTCCCATTCGATGCGACAACCTTGATCTTGTGAGCATTCTCAGCAGCATACCGGCGACCAGGGCGTCTTTCCCTATCAAATACTTGGGCCTTCCGCTCTCGGTTTGGAGACTGAAGAAAGCTGACTTCCAATACCTCCAGGACAAGGCAGCTGGAAAATTGGTCACCTGGGATGGGCAGAACATCACCACCATTGGGCGCACGACCCTTGTTCGCTCTGTCATCACCTCTCAGGCTGTGTACTCCATCACACCACTCATTATCCCTCAGGGTTCCCTTGACAACCTCAACAAGATTGAGCGAGCTTTTCTTTGGTCCGGCTCTGACAAGACCACCGGCACCAAATGTAAAGTCAACTGGGACATGGTCTGCCGCCCCACCAGCTATGGAGGTTTGGGTGTTCTTAACACCGACAAATTTGCTCGTGCTTTGAGGCTTAGATGGCTTTGGTTTGAATGGAAAGAGCCGTCCAAGCTCTGGGTCGGCCTGGGCAACCCTTGCACCGAGGAGGACCGTGATTTTTTCTACGCCTCCACTTCCATCATCGTGGGCAATGGGGCCAAAACGCCTTTTTGGGACTCCCCCTTGCTGCTTGGCCGCAAGCTGAAGGACATTGCACCTCTCGTCTTTGAGGCCTCAAGGAGAAAGAACTGGAAGGTGCGAGAGGCTATCACCGAGAATGCTTGGATGCTTATGATCAAACGAGACATCACCATCACTGGCCAGCATGTGCGGGAATTTTTCACCCTCTGGATGCTCATCCACGACATACACCTCGACGTCCACTCAGAGGATGACATCATTTGGAAGCACTCTTTGGATGGCTCATACTCGGCGTCCACTGCATACAAGGCACAATTTCTGGGTTTGACGCTTTCCCCCATGGACTCCATGGTCTGGAAAATGTGGGCGCCCCCGAAGGTCAAATTCTTCTCTTGGTTGGCCTTACAGGATCGGATTTGGACCGCCGACAGGCTAGAGCGACGTGGCTGGGACAACTGCGGTCTTTGCCCGCTTTGTAAGCAGGTGCAGGAGTCGGGCGTCCACCTACTCGCCAAATGCCATTTCACCTTGAGGCTTTGGCGGATGCTCATTGACAAGTATGGGCTTGCGCATCTGGACCCTACTGACTGGCACCTTGAGGATTCCCTCCTCTCTTGGTGGGATAAGCGCACCAATTCGAGCATCCCGGATCGTCGAGCCATGGCCTCTCTTACCATGCTCGTATCCTGGACAATTTGGAACGAGAGGAACGCTAGAGTCTTCCGCCACAAAGAGACGCCGCCGCCAATCCTTCTCAAGCTTATTATAGATGAGGCCAACCTATGGGTTACTGCAGGGGCTAAGCAATTAGGGAAAATTGTATCACGCGAGTAATTGTCATGCCGTACTTCGGCCTTGTGTAACACTACAAAACTCTATTCTCCTCTACTTTAATAGATGAGGCAAATCTTTTGCCTCCGTTTCGAAAAAATAACCAGTAGTATGAAATATGATCAATGTTTTAAAATATGGGGTTATGTCATTTCACACACAGCTCTATCAGAAGCTATGAAAAGGTATAGCGAAGCTAAGCCCCATTTAACGTTTTTCCTTAAATCAAAGTCGAAATAATAACAACAACAACAACAACAACAACAACAACAACATTATTACTAATAATAAGCATACAATCAGGCATCATACGTGATACATCACATATACTATACATACACATGTTCAGGCATCAAAAAATGAAGCGCTGCTCAGGTATGCTTTAGTGGCTTAGCGGGAATTGGCAAGATATTAGAGTCCAAAAAAAATTGCTTTAGCAGGGGAGCTCTCTAAAAGCTATAGTGGTGCTATAGTTATAGCACGCTATTTAAAACTTTGTGTATTTATTACTTCTACTAAAACTTGGTTTTAAAAATAATAATATCCATAAAGAAATCAAAAGCGCACTTAATGTCATGTTTTTCCATTTCCTGGGAAGATTAGTGTTACTCAACACACATTCCCCTTCTATTCTCGAACTCCCTGGCAGTACTATAAAAAAGTGAAACCTAATACCTTAATTCTGATGTGTTTGCAAAGCTAGTCTGTTAGAAAGAAAATATGAGCAAATTGCAGTATATTCCATCAAAAAGCCGAAGTAAATCATGTCAGAGGCTTAACCAAACACATGTCATGCATAAAGCAAAGCGCTAGAAGATGTAAATTCGTCAACTTTTGAACAAAAAGATGCGTGTTCTTAGAAATTCCAACGATTACTCGATTCCCCCGTTCTCGTCGGCGTAACTAAAAGGAATTGGTTGTCATCTCTACTAACTTAACTTTTGTCATTCCCTATGATGATGCGATTTAATTGTCATTTCTATGAAGTACCATCAAACAATTTCAAGATAGCCAAATCCTATACATGCTCCCAGGAAGTGTTTGTGGGCAACCGCACAATATATAAAGTTCCGTAGTGTCAATTCATTTTTCTCTTAAAAAACTGTGAACTCAATGGAGACCTTAAAATATGAGTCTATGCAGCAGAATAATTGATTTATTCACACTCTGACCACTGAATAATTGATTTGTTCACACTCTTAATAAGACCCTTCCTTATCATCAACATCTTCAGAAAGCAAAGGCCCAGACCAATTGATTTGTTCACGGGACAAAACTTACTGACATAAATATATAAACTATATCAAACAATTGCACAGAGCATTCTAGTTAAAAAGAAATCTGCAAGTAATACATACAATCCAGGTAAGACACTAGTAGAGAAATGGCTAGCCACAACTCTTGTTGGTGGCGCGCCATTTTCAGCCGACGCCAACACTAATATTTTCAAATAGTGCTGGCGTTGCCTAAATTTGTACGTTATTGGTACAGACTTAGTGGTGGCATGCAAATTCTGTCGAACGTCACTTGTATGAGGACCCCAACGCTCTCGCCTTTCACCTATTATTGTTGGCATGACTAAAGTTCCTATGCCATAGGTATTTTCGTAGGCCCGGCGTTGCGCATTCAGGCCCATTAGGCCACGCCAGCACTAGTCGGTTTTAACAGGTCAAATCCTTTCGTCCTCACTCTCTCTCGATCCCCAACTCCACCCGTCCTCCTCTCGATCCCCGCCGCCACCCGACACTGGCCGTCTCCGCCTAGCCCGACATTGTCCGTCTCCACCCGACGCCACCACGCCCGACCCGGCCCATCTTCGTCGGAGGAGGAGCGTGAGCCCCCCCCCCCCCCCCCCCCGCCGCCCAACGCTGCCCGTCTCCACCCGACGCCGCCCCGCCCGACTCAAGCACAGGTAATTATGTTCTACTCCCTTGTAGTGAGATAAAAAAATTATCAGTATTTTACCAAATCTCAAGGTATAAGTTTAAAATTAAATGAAAACAAAATAAAATATGCATGCATGTCCCACTTTTCATTCATAGAGCACTCGATTATAAGGCTATGAGCTAGTATATCCAACGGCTAAATTAATTTGGGTGATGTGGCTTAAGGAGAAGCGAGAGAATTCCTAATAGTTGGGTCTAGCTATTTAGATATAGAAGATAAGTCATGATAGATAATTTTGTTCCTTATGTTCTAGTTCTTTTTAAATTCTGCATGTTATTTTTAAATTCTTCATTCTATAAGATGGTGAGCTTTCATTACAGCACATATGGACAATTCATTAGCCAACAACGAATCAGTGGGCGACGTGCAGAACTAGAACCAGTGGCGATTAGAGTCTTTAGACTGGCGCATCAAAAAAGTCGAAGAAGGCAATGTTGCACTGAAGAAGGAAAGGGATAGTCTGCTCACAGAGGGTGCTAATGCCCGAACTAAGTTAAACAAACTGAGGGATCTGAGGGATGAGTTGACGGAGAAGAGAGACAACTTGAAGATGGAGAAAAAGAAATACAGTCTAGAGAAGCATAACCTACAGACAGATGTTGATCACTTCAAAAAAGACGGAGAGAACAATCGAAAAAAGCTTCGCCAGCTGGACTTAATTCTTGATGATGTTGAGTAGTTTTAAATTATGAAGTTTATGAGTATTTTTAGTTGTTGAGTACTAATTAGCTAAGTTATGAAGTCTGAAGTTTATGAGTATGTTTAGTTCATTAGTACTAAGTTTTAAACTCTTATTAAGTTTATGAGTATGTTTTGATCTGTACCTTTTGTGAAGTTTAAGCTCGTAGTTTCTGAAGGAGTTTTTTTTTATTATCTAAAAAAACAAATTGCTGGCGTTGGACAACAACACACGACAAAGGTAGTGTAGATGTATAGCTGGCGTTGGCCAATTTCGACGCCAACATCATGTAATATACTGCTGGCGTAGGATTCAACGTCACCACTATGTTTTAACTGTGGCGCCATATTGCTTGCGTCGGGTGTCTTCGCCAGCAAGGCCATTTTGGCCACGCCATAGCTAGGCTTTTCTGCACTAGTGAGACTCTTTCTAGATGAAGTTTCTTTTATTTGTTGATGCTCTTGCCGATGACACAGGAGGCGACGGGGAGGGCAAGGCAGATGACACAAGGGTAGGTGGGCATGCGAAGGTGTGGAAGTTCAACGAGGTGAAACAAGGATTACCTCACAGTTGACTTGCCAGGGGCATGGCTGACATGGCCCCTGTAGATGCTAAGCTAGAGTCGATCTGGAGGAAGACTGGAAGACGCGACAACGAGAAGATGTTGTCATCACCACTCACGGCGAGGTGTTTCCGCCGCCGACGCTCACGACCAGATTATGCCATTGCCGCTGCCGCCGTTCATCTCGGCTAGGAAGAGAGGATGAGAACTAGGGTTATGGTTGTGGCAGGGGAAAGTGAGAAGCGCGAGAGGGTTGTAGCCGAGGGGTGGATTTGGGCCTGCAGGGTTATGCCACTGCGGTTGCCTTATTTTCTGGGGTTTTTTCCATCATGCACGTTATAACACTACGCGCTACAATGTTATAGCGTCGTGTAACGCGCTAATAACGCGATTAGCGCCGTAGCGGCCGAATTTGCTAAAACGTAGTGTTTCCTCTTTAAATACGCTATAACAGCGCTATAACGACGAAATAGAGTGCTATTTTTTTTGTTGATTGACACACGCCCCAACTTTTCCTCTTCGTTGTCTGTCCTCCTCCTCCTTGTCTGTTCGATCTACGTCGATGACGCTGTCCTCCCTGTCCGAAGCTCTTGCATGTTCGTGCCTTGGACGACTGTTGGACAAGCTGCTGCAGTAGTGCCATGGAGAAGGTTTCCGGTCGAGGCCTAGAGGGAGATGCATGGGCTCCGGCCTGCCGGCGCTGGATGCACCGCCACTGGCGGACAGCGTGGACGTGGAGATGTGGAGCTCGGCTCGCAGCTCGCTGCTCTCGCGCCTTTACATCTAGCCGGGGCCACTGTCCCCATGCTGGTTGCTGGATCTTGTCCGCGATTTCAATAAGGACTAGCCAGCTATCTCCCCTATGTAGAGACAATGTTACGCTCCCACTTCGATTACCACTCAATTCACTCGCGGATACAAGTTTCAGTGGCTATGGTTCAAGATACAGGAGGGGATTAGGGAGGAAGAAGGGGGTCCGAGGGAAAGATAGCCGCCGCCGTTACAGTTCAGTTCCTCCACACCCTCACGCAGGAGGGGACGACGCCTACTTAACCCTACCAGTAGTATCCCACACCTGGGCTGGGAACAGGCTGCTGGGCCGCACCTGTCGACGAGGCCGCTCCGGGCCGGTGGGGGTCGGTGCCGCAGGTGGGGTCCGAGAGACAGGGGGCGTAACACTCCCTCCTCCTCGAGACACAGCTTGTCCCCAAGCTGGTGCCGTGGGAAAGTGTTGACGGAGCTCGACGCGGTCCTCCCATGTTGCAAACTCCGGGGGCTGATCTGTCCAGCGCACCAAGACTTGAGGCGTGGTCGTGTTCTGGCGCTGAAGTATGCGAGTGTCCAGAATCTCCTCAGGCACTGGGCTGGAAGCAGCGGCAGCCGGGAGTTGTTGCAGCACATGCTCGGTGGGCGGAAGAGCTTGGCGGAGCTGGGACACGTGGAAGACGGGTTGTATGGTACTTGCCGGCGGTAGTTGGAGCTTGTAGGCGACGGCGCCGATGCGTTGCAGAACCTTGTAAGGGCCGAAGTAGCGGAAGGCCAACTTCTGGTTGCTGTGAGTGGCCACCGATCGCTGCACGTATGGCTGTAGCTTCAAGAAGACCCAATCATCGACAGCAAAGACGCGATCAGATCGGCGCTTGTCCGCCGAGTCCTTCATCTGCTGCCGCGCGCGAGGAAGATGTTGCCGAACCAATGCCTCCATCTGTGTCCTGTCAGCTAGCCATTCCGACAGGTCTGGGGATGCGCAGGTTACCGGATCGACGATGCCGAAGAAGCGCGGCGCGTGTCCGTACAACACTTCAAACGGGGTCGTCCCGAGAGCGGAGTGTGGCGATGTGTTGTACCAGAACTCGGCGAGGGGGAGCCAGGCGGACCATTTGCTTGGGCAGGAGTTGACGAAGCAGCGAAGGAAAGTCTCCATGCACTGGTTCACTCGCTCGGTCTGGCCGTCCGTGTGCGGGTGGCGAGCGGTGCTCATGCGAAGCTTGGTGTCAGTAAGGCGGAAGAGCTCTTGCCACAACGTGCTGGTGAAGACGGGGTCGCGGTCGGAGACGATCGACTCCGGTAAGCCGTGCAGTTTGTAGATGTTGGCGACGAAGGCCCGCGCCACTTGAAAAGCAGTGAAGGGATGCGACAAGGCGATAAAGTGAGCGTACCGCGAGAACTTGTCGACCACGACCAAGATAGAATTGGAGCCGGAAGAACGCGGAAGACCCTCAACAAAGTCCATCGAGATCATCTGCCAGGCTTGTGTAGGCACGGGCAAGGGCTCGAGCAGACCCGGGTAGCGGACCCGCTCCGGCTTCGCCTGCTTGCATGTCTGGCAGGAGTCTACGAACAGCTTGACATGGTGTTTAAGTCCAGGCCAGGTGAAAAGGTGGCGAACTCGGCGATATGTTGCGTTGATGCCAGAATGGCCGCCAATCGCGCCCGTGTGCAGAGCTCCGAGGACCTGTTTCTGGAGATCCACATTGTCCCCCAGCCACACGCGCCCGTTCTGCTTGATGATGCCGTCCTGAAGCTGAAAGCCATCGGTGTTGCTGGGCGAGGTAGCCAATCGAGTGAGCAGCCGTTGAGCGCGGGGGTCGTCCTGGTAGCCCTTTTGTACCTCCGCCAGCCACGCCGGCACAGCCGTGGTAATAGTGGCGAGGTCACCTTGTGCAGGACCCAGCTTCCGGGACAGAGCGTCGGCAGCTCGGTTATCCGCCCCTTTCTTGTAGACAATCCTGTAACGGAGTCCGAGGAGTTTGGCCATGATTTTCTGTTGCCACGGAGTAGCCAGACGCTGGTCTTCGAGATGGATCAGGCTGCGCTAGTCCGTATGCACCACAAATTCATCATTCTGCAGGTATGCGCGCCAATGGTCGACTGCCAGAAGAATAGCAAGTCCCTCCTTCTCGTAGGTGGATAACAGTCTGTTCCATGGCCCGAGTGCACGGCTAAGGAAACCAACGGGGTGTTTATCTTGAGAGAGAACAGCCCCGATGCCGTAGTCACACGCATCCGTCTCCAGCTCAAACGTCTTGGTGAAGTCCGGTAGAGCGAGGACCGGCGCCGTGACTAACGCCGTCTGCAGGGCGCGAAACGAGGCTTCCTCCAATTCTGTCCAATGGAACACCACATTCTTCTTGAGGAGGTCAGTCAGAGGACGGCAGATGACTGCAAACCCTTTAACAAACTTGCGGTAGTAGCCCGCCAATCCCAAAAATCCGTGGACTGCTTTGACTGTAGTGGGCACTGGCCACGACTGGACAGCTGCAATATTCCTGGTGTCCGTGCATACACCGGCGCCACTGATCTCATGGCCAAGGTACAACAGCTTGGAGCTAGCAAAGGTGCACTTGCTTCGATTTAACTTGAAGTTGTTGTCGCGGAGCAGTTGAAACACTTGACGCGACAGAGTCTTATGAGTCTCGATGTCGGCGCTGTGGACGAGGATGTCATCAATGAACACCAACACACCTCGACGAAGCACGGGTGCCAGAACTGTGTTCATGCCGCCCTGGAAGGTGGATGGACCCCCTGTCACACCGTAGGGCATCACCTTGAACTCGTAATGGCCATGGTGGGTCTTGAATGCAGTTTTGTGCTCGTCCTCGGGTCGCATGCGGATCTGGTGATATCCGGCACGCATATCCAAGCTGGTGAACAGGCAGGAGCCGGCCAGTTCGTCGAGCAGTTCCTCAATGATAGGGAGAGGGTACCGATTTTTGATTGTGATGGCGTTGAGATGCCGATAGTCAATGCAGAACCTCCAGGTCAAATCCTTTTTCTGCACAAGGAGCACGGGAGAGGCAAAAGGGCTGGCACTTGGCTGGATGATGCCTTGGGCTAACATGGCTGCCACTTGACGTTCCACTTCATCTTTCTGCGCGGGGCTGTGCCTGTAAGGGCGTATGTTGACTGGTCGGGCTCCGGGCACCAGAGGAATAGCATGATCAAACGAGCGCTGAGGAGGCAGCCCGGTGGGCTCTTCGAACAAGACTGAGTATTGTTCCACGAGATCAGCAATGGCACCAGGAAGTGGGGGTGAGTCTGCATCTGAACTGACTGAGCACAACTGCACCACGCGCGCCACGGCTGTTTGCTGTAACAAGTCCTGCAATTCAGTCCCAGAGATCATGTGGCATTGAGTGATATCCGCTTGGGCTCCTTTAAGCTGAACTTTCTTCCCTTCATGCTCGAAAGCCATGGTTTTCTCCAGCCAATGCACGTTCATGGGGCTGTGGCGAGCCAGCCAATCCATACCCAAGATAACATCGTAGCTACCCAGAGGCAGTAATTTGAGATCCGTGGTGAACTGAGCGCCCTGCGATTGCCACTGACAGGCTGGAATTTCTTGAGTACTATGGAGAACACCTCCATCAGCCACCCGGACCGTGAGAGTACGCCGTGCTGGTTCAACCCCTTGAAGATATGCTGCCAACGTTTGACTGACAAAACTGTGAGAAGAGCCTGAGTCAATCAGCATGAGAACCTCTCGCCCTTGCACCCTGCCGTGTAGGCGCATAGTGGTTGGTGATTCAGCGCCCTCCAGGGCCTCCTTGGACAGAACACAGCAATCCGCGTCGCTTGTGAGAGGTTCGCCGGAATCTTCTTGTGGCGATGGTGAGTGCAGCATCTCGATGAGCTCCTCCACCACGTGGAGCTGAACTGTGGGAGCACAGCGGTGGTCGCGGCTCCACCGTTCGCCGCAGGTGAAGCACAAGCCTTTGGCGCGGCGGTACGCACGCAACGCACCCAGCTTGTCGTCGTGTGTCGGCATGCGCGAGGCATCCGGAGATGCACGGCGGTCGTCTTGGCGCGGCGCGGGTGTGGTACCACCAGTCTTGGCCGGCGGTGGTGGCAATGGGAAAGCCACGCGGGAAACTGCCCTTGTCCCTGCCGACGAAAAGGACGCGCCCAGCGGAGGTCTGTCGTCGCGTCGGAGTGCCTCGGCCACCTCTTCCTGCAAACAGGCAAGATCCACAGCAGTATCCAGCGTCTGGGGGCGATGTAATACAACAGCAGCACGAATATCACGATGTAAACCCTCCATAAATTGTGTAACAAAAAATGCAGGATCCCAAGAGCTATGGTGTGCTAGCAGATTGTGCATAAGCTGCGTGAATTGTTCGGCATATTCAGTAACCGTGCCCGTTTGCTTGAGCCGGTTAAACTGCCGAAGCAGGTTCTGAAACTCCTCTCTACCAAACTGAGAACATATTGCTGCAGCAAAATCGCCCCACTCCGGGTAATGCAAGTGAGCTTACGATGACTGCAACCAGGACAGTGCGCCATCGGTGAAATACATGGCCGCGCAGCTTACCCAGGTGTCCGGGCTCAACGTGCAAACGCGAAAGTAGGCTTCGCACTTGAGACGCCAAGCGCGAGGGTTGGCACCATCGAACAGAGGGAAATCAAAGCGGGGCGGGGGCGGCAAGCGGTGGTAACCACGATCCCCAAAGAACGACTGCTCGCCAGTATGAGGGAACTCGGACGTACCAGTGGCCGGAGGCAACCGTGGGGTACGGATCTCCCCAACCGATTTCCCCCGTGGATCGTGATGTACGCCGTGGCCATCGGGCCCGTGACCAGTGTCACCGCGAGCTGGAGCGTCGCCGGCGCGAAGACGGAGCGAGTCGGCAGCCGGTGGAAGTAGGAGAGGGCGAGGCGCGTCCACGGCATGTGGCAGGAGTGGAGGAAGATCAGCCAGGCGCATGGGCTGAGGTGTGGGCGTCTCCTTGGCGCGATCCGATGGCGCCGCCTACGTGGCCTTGTCCGACGTCGCCGCCTTGTCGATCTGGATCCGCAATTGACCCACCTCCGACCGGAGCTCCTCCACGGACTGCTCGATCGAGGGCCGCCACCCTTGCAGCTCGAGGATGACCGGATGGATGTCGTCGATCTTGGCGGTAAGGGCCGCGATCGCCGCGGTCAGATCACCCAACGCCTTGGTGTGTTCTTCCATCGTCGTTGCTTTACCCCGACGCGTCTGGATAATCGACGGAAACCGGCCGGCCAGCGTTGGTGGTGGGGAAAAAATTGCGGGGGGGGGGGGGGGGGAGGGGATCTGGAGGCTCTGGATACCAATTGTTATGCTCCCACTTCGATTGCCACTCAATTCACTCGCGGATACAAGTTTCAGTGGCTATGGTTCAAGATACAGGAGGGGATCAGGGAGGAAGAAGGGGGTCCGAGGGAGAGATAGCCGCCGCCGTTACAGTTCAGTTCCTCCACACCCTCACGCAGGAGGGGACGACGCCTACTTAACCCTACCAGTAGTATCCCACACCTGGGCTGGGAACAGGCTACTGGGCCGCACCTGTCGACGAGGCCGCTCCGGGCCGGTGGGGGTCGGTGCCGCAGTTGGGCCGCCAGTGGAGCTTGCAGGTGGGGTCCGAGAGACAGGGGGCGTAACAGACAAGGAAAGAGCAAGCTGAAGACAAGGATAGGTTATGGACTGATGTGTTCTGTGTTCATGGGTGAAGTCGCCAGGGCCAGCCAAGAAGGGTGGTGGGGCAAAGGAGCGACAGGTCCCAACCCATATCTTACAGGTATCTATATGTGTGTTAGTGTATATACGTTAGAGTCATTATAATTACATGTGCTGAGATAATAAATAAGGCAAGTAAAATAGTATATGTTTTTGGCATTGAAATACTATCACTCATCCAAAAAAATTGGTGGAGGGAACCTATCATTTAGTTTCCCGCAGTTTTAACTTCTGCTCCCTCCGATCATTTGTATATGGTATAACTTTGTACTAAGTCTGTGACAATTAATATGGATAGAGGGAGTAATACTATTTTCTTCTCCACTAGACTCCATGAACACTGCATGCATGTATTCGGATTTATTATTTATTTTTAGATTTGAAGTGCAATCTTTCAATTAAAGTAGTTGTAAAACAATGTTCACAATTTTTCGTATATGTTTAGTGAGCGTTGTGATGTGTGACATATGGAATATATTATGGTGGCTAAAACAAAAGATATGCGTGTTTTGACGTAGAAAAGGGGGTCCACATCGTTATCTTTCCATGGGTCCCCCGATGTGTGTCACGGCTCTAGAATTCGCTTTTTTATTTTTACATGTATTGGTTCTGTTTTGAAACTACGCTATAGCGGTAGGAGGACTGGAGTTAGTGACAGCACCATTTACTCAATTGGAGCCGGTAACACCATTTCTACACTCATCAACATTTGTTTTATTTATGAACTGACTGTAGCTTAGATGGTTAGGTTCCTTGTGGTGGAGCGAACCCATCTGGGTTCAAGTCTTAGACTTGACACTGATGCTCGCATTTTGTGGATTTATTTCAGTCTTTTTAGCGATGTTCGTTCAGTAGGAGGAGACGTTCATGTCGACTCGAGGCGCCTGTGATGATTTTGTCAATCCCAAAATGTTGTGTCGGCTCAGTATCTCGAGGTGTTCATAGGGGTATGATGTGAATGCGTGCGTTCATAGGAATGAGCATATGTGAGCATCTACGGTTATAGTGTGTTAAAAAGGTTGTTGTTAAGACCAAAACACCCCTTCCTGGTTGCTTGTTGTCTGTGTGCATATGCGAATAACCCGATGTTGCTTGCGGTCGTTCGTGGACCATTTTACATTCTGTAAACTCCTCTTAATTAATATGATGGTCCAAATATTGTGCCGCCTTTCGAAAAGAAAGTTGTTGTTTCATTTCTCTTTGATTCTAACCTTGTTTAGAACTTCACATGTATTTGGGTTGTGTGTGTCCTAAGAGCTCTAGGGATAAACAATTTCAAGATTATTTTTGTTATGCGGCGATGAGATGATTAAACAAAAGCTTTTATTATCAAAGGTAATAAGGGTTTAATCGAAATTTATTGTCAGATCTAGTTGGATACTGGGAAGGGAGATAGTTAGGTTGAGGTTGAAGATGAATCTTACATGTGGATCCTATATGGCAGTGAGAGAAGGATGTTGAAGGGGAGTACACATCCAAAGGGTTCAAATGACATTTTACATGTATGCTTTGTGGGATGTGCTTCCCCTCCAAAAGTTTAAAAAGAGCAATAGTGTGTTAAACTACTATAATTAGCTGCTGAGTGAGATTAGATTAAGCTGGCTCGCCCCTCGTCCAAATACACATAAGCCCACATGATATTCACGTACGAACTCATATACTCGTCCCTCCCCAAGTATGTAGCGAGACTTTCTTCCTGATTCTCCAAGGTTTCTCATTCTGCGAAATAGAAGAAAACAGGTTGCGGCCAATCTTCTCTAAGGGCATGTCGCGAAAAGAACGCCAAGGCGCGTCGAAGTCTCCTCCGTGCTGCAAAAACTGACTGCAATCTTGTAGATGATGTGCCCTGCTGTCCCTGCGCGAAGAGTCACGAAGATGGACGAAGGGATGGAATGAAAGGCTATAGCTAGTTATCAAGTTGCCGGCGTTGGCATCGATAAGCAAAGAATGAAAATGACAATCTTTCAGTCGATCAGATAAGATCAGAACAAGATTGGTTACCCTCCAATTAATCCCGTAAGTAATTTCATGATTCCTGGTTTTTAGGATTTCACTACCCCACGTATAAAATTTGAAGTGTGGCCGAATACTGATTTACCACGTAATAGTCCCTCCATTCCTTTATGTAAGATGCGTTATTTTCAGCACGGTGACTAAGACATATAATTATAGACAAGTTAGGTTGAAATTATCCTTGTCTAATTCGTAGATTAGCGGCAAATGGATCATTTAGGCTAGGAAAGGAATAGATACACGCCATTGGAAGAGAGATAGTTTCCTTTTTTTTCTCTACAAAAAGAGATACATGCAATCACGAGAGATATATTTTTTCTTTTTTGAAGGGCCAAGATCGTAATTATGAGGAATTACAACAAATGCACCTTACATTGTGGATTTTTATCAAAAGACAAATACACCTTATAGAAAAGAACGGATGGAGTAGTAGGCAAACATATAAATTGGAATCACATATAGAGGAAATATGTAGGTTTAAGTCTCAATTTCCATCCCATTAAAAATCAAACCGTGACTACAAAATATCCAATGACTACATGGTGTATACTATCCAAAACAAGTGTGGAAGATATAAGAAGGGCTAAATACTCAATACAAAGACCAATGGACTTTAGAAAGATGTTGTCATATGTTTAAAGAAAACCAAACCAAAGTCATAAAGTAAAAAAAAACACATGTCAATTCTTTTGTAAAAAAAACTTGGGAGAAGAGTCAAGAAAAAATGAAAAGTAGTTATACTTTGTGCATATTATGCAATTTAAATGACATAACAAAATGAATGGTAATCTCTTAATAGAAAAAAGTTGAAGAATAAAAGTATGGAATAATCTAGAATAAGAAGTGTCTTTGTTGTGAGTTGTGCATATTATGATTGTGCCTAAGCTCAAGTAGAATCTTCTAGATAGTACACATGGCAAAATCTGATGTAGTAAAGAGAATATCTAACGACCAATACTAGTCTGATTTGCCACATGTCAACCACTGAATCGGTTTCATCCAACAATCAATATTTAAAGTTATTTGGACACTATAGAGGTATATTTAAAATATACTCCCCACATTCACTATTGTAAGATGTTTTGGATATTTTGATATGAACCACGTACGAACTGAAATGAGTGAATAAACACATTAAAATGTGTCTACATGCATTCGATTTAAAAAGAGAGTTAGAACATCTTATAATAGCGAACAAAGGGAGTAGTCGATTATTTCGTTTTCTGCAAGTAAAACCATGATTAATTACTCAGCCAAATTGGAAAGATTGTTACACAGAGTCCTAATTTCCCCCAAAAAAACAACATAGTCGTAAAACCTCCATAGGTACAGATCGCCCGATGCTAGTAACGACTAACGAGTGGCTGCCGGGCCATGGCTGGCACCCTCCTGACGTGGAATACCTCATGATTAATACTGATGGTGCCATCAATTTGATGACAACAAAGGGGCTGCTGGTGGCGTTGCAATATCAACTACAGCGTTTTTGGATGCATGGAGTAAACTTCTGCCTGGTGTTACTGATCCCCTGATAGTTGAAGCCATGTCCTTGAGGAAAGGTGTCCTCTTTGCAAGGCTTAACAATAGTGACGATGAAAACAAACTGCCTGGAGATTGTGAATCTTTGGAAATCTCGACACAACTCATGTTCTGATGCCGCACCCCTCTTATCAGAACTCTGAGAGCTAGGTTAGTGTTTTATTTCTTTTATTTAGTATATATTCAACATGTAAACCATTTTGCTTACCTTTTGGCTCATTTTTGTGCTATAAAAGCATCTCCAAGGCGAACCCTCAGATGTTCCGTATATGTTTAAATTGCAGTATTCAGACCACTTTTATCATCCAACCAAGTCCCTACAGTGTCTATGGACCAGTCCGCATGTCCGAAAATCGGTATAGTGAAAGCAAATTTGCGACTGATTTGCGAGCGTCCGGACATCCAATTGACCATTGAATAGCAACCACGCGGCCTTTCTCTCTTTTCTCTCTTCTCCCACCGCACACCACACACACATATCCAACCAAAAGCAACCATATGCATAGTCCACCTCTTTTCTCCTAATCGAACAAGGGGGTTATTAGTCAATAAATGTTGGATGGCCCCGTATCACTGTCCCCACTGGTGCATAGACGGATACGATGTCCGGTTTAGGGGTCAAAGTTGGAGACACCCTAAGTCAATTTGCACATTGCATGTCACTGATAGTTGGCTCGATGTCCGTTTCAAAATAAAAAGTTGGCTAGATGAACCTCCTAGCTTCCTCAATTTGAATGAATCTCTCTAATTTTCACGTATATAAGAAAGGAAAAGGAATTAACCTCCCGGCGAACCGAGGACGCCTAAACCTGACGTTGGCCCTCAAGAAGCCGCTTAATCCCCCCCAACATTATTACTGCTCCCTTATAACCCTCTACACTCTCTCCGATTGAGAATATAAGATTCTTTTAGGTGGAATATAATATATTGTACGGACACGAGTATGCTTTTCTTTGATGCTATGTTTGAAGGGGCACGTTGGAGTTGAAAGCTACCCCGGAGACAATTGATTAATGACTGGTGAATCTTTGAAAATGTCGACACAACTCCCGTTCTGATGCTGCACACCTCTTACTAGAACTTGTAGAGCAAGCTTCGTGTTCTACTTCTTTTATTTATTATTCAACATGTAAATTGTTCTGCTTACTTCTCGCAGAACATTTTTGTGCTAAGTCAGCTTGCACATTGCATGTCATGTTGGATGAACCTCCCAGCTTCCTCGGCATGAATCAACCTCTCTGCGAACGAAGGACGCCTGAACCGGACGCTGACACTGAAGAAGCCGCTTAATCTCCCCGCGCAATGTTGGAAGACATCACTCTGAGCTTGCAACGGACAAAACACCCCATCATCGGTCAAGCAGACTGTACGACTGTCATTGCTGCTCTCACCAGTTCCTCGATGGACCGGTCCCACTATGGGCATCTGCTTATTGAAATCCAACATCTACTTGAAGTTCACGAGTTTAGAGCATCTACAGCCGGACTTAACAAATATGATCCTCTAAACGTCCGCAGAAGCGTCCGGTCAGTGACCGGGCGTGTCCGTTTTGAGCCCCTATTTTTCCGTCCGCCCAGCCGTACTTCTTTTTTTTTTCTCATATGTCCAGTCAATTGCACGTGATTAATGGAGAAGAAGAGAAAGAAAGAAAAATGAATAAGAAAAGAGAAAAGGTGGTCCGGAGTAGGGTCGCGTCCTACGTGGCTGACTGACCGGGTGCGTCCACGAGCATTCATATCCTTCCTACATTTGAGATCGATATGAGGGGTGTCGGTCAGTCTGGGCGTTTAGGAAGAAAGTGGGGGTCCGGTTGAGTCAACTTTTTTTGACCGGACACCGACCGGGAGGGTGTTTCGAGCGTTTGAGAAGGATATAGGAGGTGTTATTCTCCAAAAATTATTTCATTCACAAAATAGGGTTGCTCATAACCATGGTAGAACTGGTTTTAGTACTGTTGTTTGGCTGCGCCAATTACCAGAATGCATCTCCGAGATTGTATTTTGGAATCCTGTTTTTATCTCGAGATAATCGTATTTTGGAATCCTGTTACCATGGAATAAAACTCAACATTTCCAGAGGCAAATAGAAACATTCTTACTGCTCCCTTATAACCCCCTACACTCTCTCTGATTGCAAATATAAGATTCTTTTAGGTGAAATATAAGATATTGTACTGACATGAATATACTTTTCTTTGATGCTACGTTTGAAGGGGCACGTTCGAGTTGAAAGCTAGCACGGAGACAATTGATAAATGATAGGTGAATCTTCGAAAATCTCAACACAACTGAGGTTCTGATGTCGCACACCTCAACTTGTAGAGCAAGCTTCGTGATCTACTTCTTTTATTTATTATTCAATATTTAAATTGTTCTGCTAACTTTTTGGCTCATTTTTGTGCGCATGTAGTGCATGCTGAGAGTGAGCCGGACCGATGTATGATCCAGACCCGGCAATTCGGCTTGGTTGGGCTTCCCGGCTTTAGATGTCGGGATTTGGTGTGAGATGTGAGTATGCGGCCACGACAATCTACACCCCTTCATCAAGAGGATAGAAGTAACGACAGATGTTGCCAAGATGATGGTTTCGGACTTATTGATGTATTATTTTTATAAGGTCTTAACAAATAAATAATAAAATGGCCGCATGCATCGCCCCTGATGCAGAAGCCGGGGTCATCCTCCCTTTTGGAAAAAAAAAGGAAAAAAATGTCACCGATTGGTTGGCTGGAGAACCTCTTAGCTTCATCAGTTTGAATGAAGCTCTCTAATTTTCACATAGAAAAATAAAGAATTAACCTCCCGACGAACCAAGGACACCAGAGCCTGGCGCTGATATTCAAGAAGCCACTTAATTTCCCCCAACATTCTTAGTGCCATTTCTTTTGGCAGTTTAAAATAATAAGTCGCTTCCTTTCTAACTTTTTCCATAAGCTGTCTTTTTTGGTCATTGGGACTTCTAAAGTAGTTATTTTTTGAGAGAAAATTCTAAAGTAGTTATGAAATAATTAATTTAGAAGTCTCAACAAACTTAGAGGGTGGCTTATTTTTTAAGCTGAGGAGAGACAGCTTAATTTATAAGCCGCCCAAAAGAACTGGCTTTATTGGTGCTCTCACCAATTCCTCGATGGACTGGTCCCCATGTTGGCATGTGCTGATTGAAATCAAGCATCTACGTGAAGGTTGTGAGTTTATTCCCTATAAATTACTTTGTTCGTAAAACATAGTTGCTCATTGTTTAGCTAACCATGGTAGAACTGGTTTTAGCACAGCTGTTTGGCTGTCCCATTTACCTGAGCTAATCATGGTAGAACTGGTTTTTGGCACAGCTGTTTGGCTGTGCCAATTACCTGAATGCATCTCGGAGATTGTATTAGCAGACTGCTGTTACCATGGGATAAAACTCGTTATTTCAGGCACAAAAAAGAACATTATTACTACTCCCTTATAACCCTCTAGACTCTCCGGTTGAAAATGTAAGGTTCTTTTAGGTGAAATATAAGATATTTTACGGACACGGTCACACGGGTATACTTTTTTTTGATGCTATGTTCGAAGGGACACGTTGGAGTTGAAAGCGACACCGGAGACAATTGCTTAATGGTGATAAGCGCGTGCACATGTGGTTTGTGCCACGTTGTTGTAGCTATCTGTCATCATTGACAGGGATCCTTGTTCCATTGTACGCCATACAAGTGCAACATCAGTGTGCAGGCCATGTCACGTGCAGAAGTACAATTTTTATTTTAGAATAAAAGTAGTACAATGGGATTTGAATATTGTAATCAGTGTCTGACTTGTCTCAAGTTAGCACTGCACTGTTGAAAACCCCACCCCAAATACCCCCACCATGGACAGTACTCCTATTTGCAGCTGCAAAATATCGTAGTTGGTCTATAAAAATTAGTAGTACATGTGCGTTTGACATGGTATTTTCAGATCTTCATAGACCATCCATTTGCAGCTGCACAGAAACACACTTGCAGTGAATGCCATTGCTGCTACTAGCTCAAAGTTTTAGCAGGTTTGTTTTTCGAGTATGAAAACGCGTATTACCTTTTTTTCGTGAAAGGCAAGAGGGCGTATAAAATACAGAAGCTCTCTCTTGTCGACAAAGGACTACAGAAAAGAGTGAAAGCCGAAAAGGAGTGACAAAAAAATGGCGAAAATGGAAATCTGTCCCTCTACCCTTGCCAAGGCCCATTGCTGAAGCTCCTGAAAGATACACATGCTGAGGCTCGCAAGACGTCACAATTGCATCCCATACAACTGAATATGCTGCGCCAGCACAGGACTGGAACGGACCACCTGCAATGTCAGCAGCCCTGAATAAATGGACACGTTTAAGCAGGATTATGTTCACTCCTCAGTCCTGAATAAATGGACACGTTTAAGCAGGATTATGTTCACTCCTCAGTCCTGAATAAATGGACACAATGGCATCAACGTGGGCGCCAATTCTGCCGCAGCGAGTGCAACACTGCCCAGTTTATCACTAATCTGTAGTCCACTAGCTACTACTCATGGACAAGTTGTATGATACCACCCAATATGGAACATGCACATCTGTACTAGGTCACTGCTACCATTATAATGAAACTGACTAGACTGTATTAATGGCATGACCGCGACGGTAAATTGGAAAAAGTAAGAGGACAATTCAATCCTTGAAAGAAAGGTTAACAAGTAAGCATCTTGCAGCAGGAGCGCAGCCAAAGAAAGAACAGCACAGCACTGTCGACGATGCCTGCCAGGAACAGGAAGACGGGCTTTCACTGGCAGATGGAGGATGGTGGAAAACGATCTTTTAGTTATTGCCACTACGTTGGACATCAAGGTGTATGAAAGAGCTTTCGCTTGAAGCTCGGCTTGAATTGCCCAACAACTGGTGACTGTCTTGATGGCACGATCAAAGATGAAGAATAAAGATGGTAGATTCCAGGGAAGAGAGAAGAAAATTCAAGTAAGCATCTCGCTACAGACAAAACAATTTAATTTCTTTCCAGCAATAATAGCCGTAGAACATCAGAGTATTGTCTCTACCAGGAAAGAGAAGACGTCTAGGGTTTTTGCTGCGGACGGATGATATGGAAAATGATATTGCTTTGCCATCATGTTGAATATCAGGTGAACGAAACAACTTCCGTTTGAAACTCAATTTGCAGTGCTTTTACATTAACAGTGCCGTGAAATGTTAATTTTGGAGGCGAAAGGGTTTCCTATGTTGGCTCAAGGTAATTTCCAGCAAGTTCACCTTTTACCCCCAAGCCATGGATGATGCATAATTGACCACCAGCTGCCCATCGATTCCAAAGTTCTGCCATGTAAAAGGAAGCAAAATGTTTAACCACCATTAATCACATATCGAATTTCAATTGCTGCTACAATAAGATTAGGTGACTGAATGATCCATGCTAGTGCTTAGATTGTCTACTTGAGTAGCAAAAAGAATGGAATGCAAACTTTACAAGCACAATGTTTGTGTACTTCTCTCAAAGCCGATAAACAATCAGAATAGCTGAAGGCTATTTATTTGATAGTACATTTCAGGCATTTAAGACTGAAGAGGGCATATAAAAGTAATGAGAGTCTTGGATCTTACATTGTATAGATCAGATATCAACTCATCTGGATTCGGGGAAAATGCACTATTCACATAGAGAAACTGTTGGCAAAACATAGAGAGGTTGTCAATATTATTGCCATGTATGTTGACACTATGATCCACTCCAGATGTATTACAAAAACGTCTTACCACTGTGTCCTGGTGAATTTGGCGGCGAAGAAATTCAATCACCCTCGCAAATTTCTCATTTCCACCAATCTGAAAGAATACAAGGGAGTTAGAAAAGAATACTAACCACCGAAGGCACTGACTGGGAACACAGTCTATCTAATTTGATGTTCAAACTGCATGAACCATAACAAAGTACTTCATTAGTACTAGCATATATTGATTTATTTACTTTTGAAATAATAAGTAGCATATAATTCCATTGGATAACAAACTTAAGGGCACACTATTTACTTGTGGACCAGGGCCTTGCGTAACTTGAGCACAAAAGGTGGTGTCCGTAAAACTAACAAATACTGATGCATCGAAAGCTATGGTGGATATTAAAATTTAAAACTGTAACCCTCTAATGACTACAGGGCACAAACATAAGTTTCACACAAGGCAAGCTCAAATTTGAAAATTACCAACATCTAGAAAAATAATCTGTTAGGATAGGTCTTCAGGCGACATTGTCGAATTACATCAAGTTATTGTTTTCAGAAAACAACTTCTTCTAGAAGAAAACATCACCCCTAGTGCATATATTTGTAAATTTGATAATAGTGTATGTCCAGAAAGTTGCAAGTACTGAGAGCTATCTATGCATCCAAGTGGGGAGTGAGGAAAGGTTCTCGGTGAGTACAACTGACATGGACATGTACAGCGTATTAGCAATAGTAAGGGTCAAGATCCTGATGTTTTTGGCATACACATTTTTCTTGTTGGTGCGATGACATCGTCATCAACCGGAGACTTGATGAGGCAAAGCCAAGCATGCCCTTCCCCATCACAGCAGTCTTTTTCTCCTGCTGGCTACAACCAAAGACACGTTGCTGCGATGGCCCCGGCAAACAACAGACCAGTACGGCACTACTTCTAGGCTACGGCGCCGTTGCTTTTTCCCCGAAAATACCACCAATTCCACCCTTCCCCAAAAATAACCGATGTTCTGCGGCTGCAGCCAGCTGCTGATTTGGTTGGCCCGGAACAAAATTACCGCTTAAATTGCACGAGATCTCTCGCAGGATAGTAACGCGGAACGAATTGCTGAGCTTGCTGGTCGTGTAAGGAACGCAACGGCGAGAAAAAGAGGCCGCACCTTGAACTTGGACTGGCGCAGCATCGGCGCGTTGGCGACGGACTGGAAGTTCACCACGACTGCGGATCGGGAACCACGAGAGGGGTGAGCGGAGAACGGACGGAGGAGGAGGGAGAGGGGAGTGAGAAACGGATCGAACCTTTCTTGTGGTTGGGGTCGGCGGCCATCGCCGGAGGGGAACGGGCACGAGGGAGGGAGCAAGGAGGAGGAGGAGGAAATTTGCGGCGAGGCCCTCATGAGAAGGACTCCGTTGGATGCGACCCTTGAGACGGGTTTAGTTTCTTTCTTTTCTTTTTGCAAAAACACAGTACAAACACCTGGCGCTCATATATACGTACATAAATTAACAAAATTGCTACACCTATAAACAACTGTTACGTAAACCTACATAATTTGTTAAAACGCTAATCAAACAGCCCCCTGATTTCTAGGGTGGGCCCGTGGGCCTAACTAATTGCGAATTAAAAATTAACAAATCATCAACTACGTAATGTATATAAGAATCCCTACATAGGTGTAGCATTACTCATAAATTAATCCTTATGAACACATACAAGCAGATACTATCCCTATGAGCACCTTCAAAAGACTGAGCCAGCATATTATCTTGAGATTGACGAAGTTACCACAGACACCTCGTAGTCGACGGAAACGTATCCGCACATCATCAGAAGTCAAGAAATAAATTCAGGAATAATCCGAGCACCATGATTTCAATCCTGATGGGCTGAAGATACCACTGTCCTTCTAACCATCCAAAATATGTTGTTTTGCTGGAGACAGATTTAGTTTGGTTGGTTCGTTGAAGACAGTTTACTTTGGGAGCGGAGCAAGGCAACGTAGCATTTGGATGGGTTTTCGTGCGAGAGCTCCTATCTGTAGCGCAGGCGGCAAATAGTAGTGGCTTCGCCCGCAGCGCCCGTGGGTGGGCCGGCCCAGTTAGCGGCAGTGCCTTCTACCCATTAGCTACTTAGTTTTTTGTCAAGAGTTTCAAGTTCTCCGTCAACGTCTAGTGATCGGGCGTTCCTTATCTCGCCTTTAACGAGAGAGTAGAAACTCTCACTCGAGGGCAAACCGAGATGAGCCACGGCAGGAGCACGGGAAGCCACAACCTTCTTTTTCTGATTTTTTTTACATTTTTTGTTTCGTTTTTGCTTTATATATATATATATATATATATATATATATATATATATATATATATATATATATATATATATATATATATGACTAATTTTCTGTACTCCTGGATGTATGTACTCCCATCCTTAATTTACCTCGTATATGCATTGATTATACCTCTTTATCATTCTCAATATACTTTATTAAATATTCTAAGATACCTCAATACAAGTTCTGTTGAAAAAATATCAGTTGCGACGTACTTTTTGTAATATAACTTTTTCACATATAAGCAAATCAGTATATACGTACACCTTTAAAAATATGTAGATTCATATGAATTTTTTCATGAAACTCATTTTGAGGTATCTAGTAATTATTAATGAAGTATATTAAAAATAATAATGAGGTATAAAAGATTCATCTATGTGGTATATGAGGAGCGGGAGTACGTACTCCCAAGAGTACAGAGCCATTTTGAGGAGCGGGAGTATATGTAGATTCATATATATATATATATATAGAGAGAGAGATAGAGACACACACACACACATATAACAAAAAACACTCTATCAAAAACATTAGGAAAATGTTGACCAATCATTTAAAAAAATTAAATGTGTATAAGAAAAATGTTTATCATGTATACGAAAAATGTTGATGAAACATTGTAAATAAAATGTTGAATGAGTATAGAAAAAATATTGATCATGTATTAAAAAATGATGAATTTTTTATCATATGTGTAAAAAGCAGTAGTCAAAGCATTTGAAAAAATGTTAAACAAGTATTTGAAAAATATTGATCAAGCATTTGATAAATGTTAAATATGTATAGAAAAAATGGGACCATGTATTAAAAATGATTTAATTTTTTGATCAAATATATATAAATGTTAATAAAGCATTTGAAAAAATGTTGAACAAGTATTTGTAAATGTTCATCAAGCATTTGACAAATGTTAAATGTGTATACAAAAAATATTGAACATTCATTAAAAATGATGATTTTTCATTATATATATATAAATTTTAATCAAGTATTTGAAAAAAAGTTGAAAATTATTTAGAAAATGTTAATTAAGCATTCGAAAAAAAGTTAAATATGTATAGCAAAAATGTTTATCATGTGTTAAAAAATGTTAATATTGCATTTAGAAAATACTCCCTCCGTAAACTAATATAAGAGCGTTTAGATCACTATTTTAGTAATCTAAACGCTCTTATATTAGTTTACAGAGGGAGTATTAATTAAGAATTTGAAACAAATGTTGAATTTTATAGAAAAATGTTAATTTTATATTTGAAAAATGTTAATTAAGCATTTGAAAAAAAAGATGTTGACCCTATATTTTAGAAAAATCTTGTATTTGAAAAATATTAATCAAGCATCTGAAAAATGTTAAACAAGCATTTGAAAAATCTTTAAAAATGTGTATGAAAAAAATGTTGAACATGTATTAAAAAAATATTTATTTTGTATTTAGAAAATGTTAAATGTGTATAAGAAAATTTTGTTAGATATACCAAAAATGTGTATAAAAAAGTAAACTTGAGAGAAAACAAAGAAAACAGATGAGAAACGAGAAATAAACAAACAAAATCAAAAGAAAAAGGAAAGAAAGAGAAAACAAGTGAAAACCCAAGAAAAGAACTAAAGAAAATCGAAAAAAGAAAATACCAGTGAAAACAAAGAAAAGAAACGAAAAAAATCGTTTAAAAACAAAAACGAAAAATACCAGAAATGCCAATGAAAAAACAGATCATTTTGGTCTCAAGTAGATAGTGGCCTTGCTGTTTGTCACGAAATAATAGCTAACCTAGTGGCTAGCAGCGCTGTTTGTTATCCAGGACATCCTAGGATTGACTCCTGCTACTTGCCCTTTTTTCTCTTTTCGATGTATAAGCTAAAATGTGAGCTATATCATTCACACTACTGATCGTATTTTGTGAGAATAAACTCTCTCGTTTTTTTGGCGGTGTCATGAGGTTAGAGAGTTTTTTGTCCTCGCAAATCTCATTATTTGGATCTCATGAGTTTCTGTTGGTGTGTCAAGCTTTTTTTGTTGGTTTGATTTTTTGTGATGGTGAAATCTTTCATCAACATCATGGTGAAGATATCGTGATTCGGCAGCCTGCACTTCTAGGGAATCATCCCCGTTCCAAGTACGTTCATCGGTCAAGGATTCCCATCTTCTTCGATGGGTGACTCAAGGCGCCTTCATAAATCATTATTGCTAATGTTCGTGCGGGTGAAAAAGTGATAACACCATTGTCTTAGTATAATTACTGTCTCTTTACCGAATTCTTTGGAGTATTTCTTTCAGCAGAGATTAACACCGCTGTAAGAGCACATTTATCCATGTGTGGTGTTGGTAATTGATGACAATCCCTATGGACTAATGGTTGCCTTGAGTTATATTCGAAGGATTTGTCCGTAGGTACTTCTTGAAGTCCATCTGTTGGTTTCAAGGAGTTTATATGGTGACCAAGGTGGTATTCAAGGTTTATCCAAGGATTGGTCATGTGGGAGTTGAGTTTATTGCAAGCATGACTTGAAGAAGAAGATTGTGTGAGCATTCATGTTTACCTTCAAGACATCATCTTTATGAAGAGAGAAGATAAGACACAAGGTTGATCAAGATTAAGGCAAAGAATGATTCAAGTTGATCAACACACAAAGCGTAGAAGATGTACCAAGTGGGATCAAGTGATCCCATGGTATGATAAGCATTGTCCATTACGCTTTGTGTACTAACCCATGATCTACGTGAGAGTTCGTTGTGGGGTTAGGTATATTTCCATGGGTTTGTGTCAAGAGGAAGATCTCATACAACCCATGGAGGATGACATCAAGTGGAGATCGTCATCAAGGTTGCGATGTGCAAGCTCAAGTGAAGCATCACGGAGAGATCATGCTTGAAGCTTGCCGTTCATTGTGGTGACAATGGACTTGTGAAGATGTGCCGAAGAGTGGCTCACCCATAGTGGAGCATGGGGGAGCAATCAACTAGTCTTCATCAAGCCGGCGCAATCAAGAAAGGTGGTCCATCTTGAGGAAGTCAAGATCGTCATCATCTAGCTCAAGAGGACTATGCGCAAGGCAAAGGTTTGACCTTGATAGGGTTTTCTATTTTACCGGTCTCATGGTGGTAGTTGGGAGACCGGGTTATAGGATCGATTGCCGTACGATCAAGGGGGGCTCTCAAGTGAGTAGCTTGATCGTATCGTTCGTTGAGAGCTCAAACCATTGCATTCTTGGCATCATCATCTTTCTTGGTTCTTGGTTGGCTTTTCTCTATGTGGGTTCTTGAGCTTATGGTCAGCTTCATGACAAGCTCAAGTTCATCGAAAACGGAGTCCGTATGCATCTTCTATGATGTTTTCGATGTTGGAGTTTTTGCCGGTTCTTCATTGATAGAGGTTTCACATCTCTATATCATTGGCATTTTCATACTTCCTCTTCATTGATAGAGGTTTCGCTGTTGGATAGCTCTTGTCGTCCTGAATCCAACAAGCTTGAGTTTGCTCAATTCGGAGTTCATATGCGAAGGTTATGACAGTTCTGGTTTTACTGGTTCCATCTGGCTCCTCTGGTTCTTTGTTTCCCTCCCGAGGGCGGTAGTACCGCTCAAGGGAGCGGTAGTACCGCAGGAGACAGCGGTAGTACCGCTCCAGTGAGCTGTAGTACCGCTGTCCCCAGCCCTGATGCGTGCGCTTGTGGTAGTAGGCGTGGATGTAATTTTTTACATCCGCCCTCGAGCGGTAGTACCGTGATGTATGTCCCGTACTACCGTGCCGGACTTTTGCGCAGCTCCGCCCTCAGCGGAGGTAGGCACGGAAGTAATTTTTTACATCCGTGGACGTGCGGTAGTACCGCTTCCCCGAGCGGTAGTACCGCTGCCTCACGGTGTCTTCTGTCGTGTGCTGCACTTGAGTGGCCGTTGAATACTACCCCGCGGTAGTACCGCGAGGGCAGGCGGTAGTACCACTCCGGCAGTACTACCGCCCTGTTGCCTCGTTGTAGTAGTGTTTCATATGGCTACTACCGCCCTAGCGGTAGTACCGCTCCTTGGAGCGGTAGTACCGCTGTGTGCGGGCTGTGAGCATAACGGTTGGATTTTTCCCCACCTATAAAAGGGGGTCTTCTTCCCCATTGAACCTTATCTCTTCAGCTCGTGTTCTTCCCCCATTGTTGACCTTCTTCGAGCTTGCTAACTCTCAATCCCTCCAATGATTCTTTCTAGTTCTTGAGGGAAAAGAGAGAGGAGATCTAGATCCACATTTCCACCAATCACTTTCTCCTCTAAGTGAGGGGAACCCCTTGGATCTAGATCTTGGAGTTCTTCGTGTTCTTCTTCGTTCTTCCTCTCATTTTCCTCCCTAGCATTAGTTGCTTTGGTGGGATTTGGGAGAGAAGGACTTGGGCACTCCGTGTGCCCTTGCCATTGCATTTGGTGCATAGGTTTGAGTTCTCCACGGTGATACGTGGAAGTGAGAAGCTGAGAAGCTTATTACTCTTGGGTGTTTGAGCACCCTTGAGCTTGTTCCTCTTGGGTGCTTTGGCGCCCTAGACGGTTGGTGGTGCCTCGGAGCTCAATCATTGTGGTGCAAAGCTCCGGGCAAGCTTCGGGGTCTCCAATTAGGTTGTGGAGATTGCCCCGAGCATTTGAGGTCACCTCGGAGCCACAATCCATTGTGGTGAAGCTTCGTGGTGTTGTTGGGAGCCTCCAATTAAGTTGTGGAGTTTGCCCCAACCTTGTTTGTACGGGGTCGGTGACCGCCCTCAAGGGTCCCTTAGTGGAATCATGGCATCTTGCATTGTGCGAGGGCGTGAGGAGATTACGATGGCCCTAGTGGCTTCTTGGGGAGCATTGTGCCTCCACACCGCTCCGAACGGAGATTAGCATCCGCAAGGGTGTGAACTTCGGGATACATCGTCGTCTCCGCGTGCCTCGGTTATCTCTTACCCGAGCCCTTTACTTATGCACTTTACTTTGTGATAGCCATATTGTTTCTTGTTATATATCTTGCTATCACTTAGTTGTCTATCTTGTTTAGCATAAGTTGTTGGTGCACATAGGTGAGCCTAGTTGTTTTAGGTTTTGTGCTTGACTAATTAAACGATAGTTTTATTCCGCATTTGTTCAAGCCTAAACCGTAATTATTTTAAAGCGCCTATTCACCCCCCTCTAGGCGACATCCACGTCCTTTCAACCGCGAAGAAAGTGTTTCCAAGAGATTTCATTGTAATTATTAGTTATAGGAATTACTCTGTATTTTCTTGGATTATAGATTCAAGTCAGTATACTGGTAATTCTTATGAGTATGAATAAAACTATAGGTGTTTCTCAGAAAAAACTTACTTTTTCATCTTTTTTCTATTGCTTTTTATTATGTTTTCTGCTTTCTGGCTCTTTTCATGTTTTTCTGGTTTTTGTTGGATGTTTTTTCTTTCCTTTTTTATATTCTTATTTTGTGTTATTTATGTGTTTTTCCCTTTTTTGTGTTTTTTCATGAATTCAAAACTAAAAAAAAAAGATTAGAATTTCAAAAAACGGAAAATTAAAAAATGTTTGAAAATCCAAAAACAACAATTTAAATATTGGCTCACGTTTTTGAAACTCTGTTCACAATTTTAAAAATGGCCCACATTTTTACTTTCTCATGTTTCAAAACAAATTTTGTTCCCTTTCAAAATTCAAAAACAATTGTTCGGAATTCAAAATTTCTTCACAACTTCTAAAACTGTTCAATGTTTGAGGAAACAAATTGTCCACATTTAAAAAAAAAACACTTTAAAAAAAGTTGTTCTGAATTCGAAATTTGTTGGAAACATGTTCAAGTTTTCCATATTTGTTTACTTTTTAAAAATTTGTCCAGAATATTTATCAACATGTTCAAATTTTTTTTTTTTTTTGCATTTTAAGAAACTGTTCATGGTTTTAACAAATTGTTCGAAAAGGGTTCGCGTTTTGTCAAAAAATGTTCGGATTTTTAATATTTTATTCACAATCTTCATTAACTGTTTGATTTTTTAAAAAGAAGTTCAGTTATGCCGCTGCAAATAGGTTCTTAAAGTCTCATGCTGTGAATCAACCACTTGAACTCATTAGGTTGGTTGGTTAGGAACATGCATTCACTTGTGGGACATCCCGAATTAGAGCTCTCGCTCACACAACAATTTTTGGCAAAAAAAAACGTGCCTCAAGTTGGTTAGCTTCAAATGGGCCGCCCATCCGATCATGCCTTTAGCGAAGGCTCGACTATTTGCCTGGGGCGAGCACATTAATACATCTCTCCTTCACCCTACGCTTGGGACTAATTGTCGTCTCTTAGTTTATGGTGTAATTATTCGTGAAACTTTAGACCATTCTAGTTTATTTACTAGTTGCTTGTTTAGTCACGAGTATAAGAGCTCGAATACAGAGGCTCAAATTTTAGTGAAGCATGCTCTCTCTCTCTCTCTCTCTCTCTCTCTTTTACTAGAAGCCATCTATCATGTGTGGTTGGGACAACCTGATGATCTTACTTTCGTTGTGAACATTGTGACAAGTTAATAAAGAGTTTTCACAAGATTGCCTAAAAAAGCTGGCTCGTACGCCTTGACCCGTTGGCCACATGGCTCTGACCATTGACTGATGACATCAACTCTTGACCACATACCTCTAATCGTTGACCAATTTAAAAATGTTCATGAATTTAAGAAAAGGTCACAAACTTAAAATATATATATATATATATATATATATATATATATATATATATATATATTCAAAAAAAGTTTGTGTATTTGAAAAATGTGCGCGAGTTTGTAAAAGGTTCATCAATTTGAAAAAATGGTTAATTTGGAAAAAGTCAAGTATTTGAAAAAATGTTCACGATCGAAAAGTTCATGATTTTTTTTAAAAACATGAATTTTAAGAAAAAGTACAAGTAACCAAACAAAACTCATCTAGGAAAAAACATGGAAAAAATCGCCCCACAAAACCGATGGAATTTTCCCAAAATCAGGGAGGAAAAAATGCATGCACCGATTGAACTACCATACATGACATGGTGCATACAGTGCAGAAAAGGAAAAGCAAAAGTGCTAAATGGGCTGAGCGAGCCCAAGGACGAACGGTGGGTGTGCGTTGGTTTGCCAAATGAAATGTAACCGGCGCTTTAGGCATCAAATAGGGTTTGGGGTTTGATGGAAAGCCTGTTTGTATGGTTTGATGGATTTCGATTCGAATTAGACTTGCTTAGGGTAATATTTTGATTTTCTTATTTAGATGGGGTAATGTTCATCTAAAGAAAGATCGTGTAATGTTTTTCCACGTTGCAAAAGAATCTTGATGAAAAGAGAAAAATCCACCCTAAGAGACTTTTTGGATCGTAGAGCTTTGAGAGGAAATTTCCGGAATGTCTTTTTCCGAATGGACGCCCTTTGAACCTAGTATTAGGGCTATTATATTTGTATGAAATTTAATCATATGCCTTCTATTCCACAAGAGTCTTTTAAATTTGTAATATTAAAATATAAAGCCAATATGACGTAGTTAATATTAGACAATATTCAATGAATTAAAAAAATAAATTCCATAAACTATGGATAAATAGGACAGCCTAATTAAGCAAGACAGTTCAATTTTCAATCTGTATGTAGCCTATATAGAAATATCCTAACATCTTCTATTTGTTAACGGAGGGTGTACAAACTAAACAAGCGAATGCATTGAATGTTAGTAATCATGAAGTCAAACAAATAAACTAACTAAAATTTGAACTGATTAAGTTTCATCAATACGATCTGTAAGGTAAGACTCGAAATATTATGTTTCACTCTATCTAACTTAGCGCAATTCGTTTTAAGATACATGACAACACACCTATCAATATCATTCCACTTGTAAGATTCAAGGTCGTAGTACTTCATAGCACTGACTTAATATATCCAACAAAAACAAGCGAGTTGGATCATGCAGACCTAAAGAAAAACAACAACGATGAGATTTATATTATTTTATCTGAGAAATTTACTGATACACGGATATAACACTAAATTTCATTGTCTCCGAGTTAAGACAATAATGCTTACATGCATCAATTAGACCAATCATTTTCATTCATTCAGTATAATTGCACGGCAAAACCATTGGAATATTATTTGTCATGGAGTCAACTGAATAAATTAATTAAAAGTTCAATATATTAAATTTTAATGATACAATCTACCAATATTATCTGTCACGAAGTTAAATCAATAAACTAACTAAAATTTGAAAAAAATAAGTTTCATCAAGACGAACTGGAAGGTAAGACTCCAGATATTATGTTTGACTCTCTGTAACATAACCCAAATTTTTTTTCTGTGTTCAAAAAACATAACCCAATTTGTTTTTAGATACATGACAACACGTCTAGCAATATTAATTGTTCCCCTTGTAAGATCAAGATCGTAGTATTTCATAGCACACGGAATTAATATATCCAACAAATAGATAATACAAACTACACAAGCAAGTTGAATCATACATACCCAAAAAAACATCAACGATGTGGTTCGACCAGTATTATACACTTCCAATTGTTGTACAAGAACAAACAACTATGGACATGAAATATACAAGTACACCAAACCTTTTTTAGCAAAACCTTCGGATACAAGTCCACTCGTGTTGTTGATACCCTTGATGTACTTCTGTAGATGCGAACAATAACAAATCTTGGTCCAAGACGGTGCTTCTTGTAGGATGAGAGCGAACTAGAAGGACAAACACGAAGAAAGAAGAAAATCAGGATGAAGAAAGGTCCAAACGAATCGTTTTGTTTGTCACTGTTACTTGCTCCCCTGTCACTTGTTTACGTTAGATTCACTTATCGAGTATTAGGCTACATACAGGAACAGTTATACGACCTCACACAGACAGGTATACAACTTTGATTTACAATGGCATTACACAGATATACCAAATCTTATACAAAAGGAAAGCGCTATATACATAAACAGATTTTAGTCTTTCCTTTCTAGATAAAGTGTAGGAGTCTATGCAGAGGTGGAGGAGATGTGCTCTCGCCCCTGTTGCTACTTATGTTAGTTGGGGGCCTTAGAGCATCTCCAGCCGCCCCCCAACAGGACCCCTCAGGCCATTTTTTTATCGCCGGCGTTGAAAAAATCTCGCAGTCGCCTCCCCCCCCCCCCCCCCCCAGGACGCCAATTTCCGCCGGTTGGGCCTTTTTTTTGGGCCGGCAATCCCAGGCCGAACCCAGTGTGCTGGGGGGCACTTGGGGGCTCCGGCGGAAGGAAAAGCGGCGCGTGGGACACCACTGTCAGGCGAGAAACGCCTTTTCCCCGCCAGTTTCGCCCTCGCGACGCCGATTCCGGCGCCGCCTACCTGCCCATAGCCGTTGCACCGCCGCTAGAAAAGGCCATTTCCCCGCCGGAACTCCTTCTCGTCGCGCTCCCGCTTTCCTGGGCGATTCAGGCACCGCTCCGACGGCCACGCAGGCGGGGTACCGGCGGCTGCCCATCCACCGCGTGAGGGAGTCCTGGTTTAAGGGGTCCTCGGATAGCCGACCTGTTTCTCATGGGCCGGACTATGTGGGCCACTGGATGAGCATTGGGTGATCAAGGGCCCCGTCACCAAGGTGGAAGTTTCAAGGAGCCATGGCGTGTCCTTCAAGTTGTCGACAGTAGATAGGCATGTTTTTCCCTTTGATGTGCAACCGACTATGTGTAAGCCCTAGGTACCCTCGGCGTCTATATAAGCCGGAGGGTTTTAGGTTGTAAGGGAAGGGAACTCATCTAGGGTTTAGCTATTCGATCTCGAGGTAGATCAACTCTGTAACCCCTATACCATCAATATAATCAAGCAGGACGTAGGGTATTACCTCCATAGGAGGGCCCGAACCTGGGTAAACATCGTCTCCTTCGTCTCCTGTTACCATCGATTCTAGTCTCACAGCTCGGGACCCCCTACCCGAGATCCGCCGGTTTTGACACCGACATTGGTGCTTTCATTGAGAGTTCCGCTGTGATCGCCAAAAGGAATCGATGGCTCACCTTGTCACAAGCGACGAGATCTGCACCCAGGGGACTCTCGCCCCGGATCAGATCCTCGCAAGCGGCGACATCTTGTCGCACGCTTACCCGATTGGCCACCTAGGCCAGATCGGAAACTTTGCCCCCGATCAAGGAATCAGGTTCGGAACCCTAGAGTTCGTCGCTGATTCACGGGGAGAACTCGTCTTGGTGGAACCCTTGACTCCTACGGAGCAGCCCGTAGATCCTGACGCCTCGACGCCGGAGACATCGGGCCCCGCCTCCGATGACGAGGTCCTTATCCCCGGGCCGCCCGAACCGCCCAATCCGGTCATTGTGATCGGATCTACCATGGTTAAACAGGACCCGGGTCCGCTTTCGTGCGACTCCGGAACTGGGACGCCGCATATTGACCCCACTCGCTTCAGCGACACGCATCCTACCATCGCCTCGTTCCTGAACGAGCTATTTGATCGGATCGAGATCATGCGTATGGCTGATGACCGGATCCCGGTCTATGACCGGCTCGGGCTTAAACCCAACGATAAGGTCACCCACCTTGTCGCCACCGTCGAGTGTCCGGCTGGGGGCTCGTCCCCCCAGTGACCAGAATTAAAAACGGTTTATACCCCAGTCTCCGATCACCGAGACCTCGCCTTCAACCCAAACCCTGGAGTTCGCTCCGGAAACAGACCGGTATTGGTCCCTGATCTGTCACATAGTTCGGAGTCCATGATTCCGAACTCTCACCGTGGCGTGGAGTCAAATTTTTTCCCACCCACCTCCCAAGCCGATTACTCAAGCATCGCAGCAGAGCCCAAGTCTTCAGACTTACGGGACGTTAAGCAGTTATCAGGAGAGTCGGTTCATCATTACTGGGCCAGACTCCTCCTAGCTAGGAACAAAGTACGGGGCCTTAGTGATCAAGAGATAATGGCAACCTTTAATCGCAACTGCCATGACAAAGGGATTCTCAATGCCCTGGCTCGTCGGCACATTCGTGACTTCACCGAGCTGTCAGATTTGGTACAAAAATATTGTGCCATGGAAAGCGCTTGGCAAGCCGAATGGCTGTTCTCGGAACCAATCCTTACCGAATACCCTAGAGGAGATCGGAAAAAGAGGATACCTCCAAAGCGGCTAGCCAGACTCGAACCCGCCGAAAAGAGAAACAGGCCCCTTTCAGGGGTCAGTACCGTCCTTGATGGACTACTGGATAAACCTTGCCCTATACACTCTATATTGCTGAACACAGCTCCGACTCACAACCTTAGAGCTTGCTGGGTCGTCAGGCAGATCGCAAAAAGCGGTGAAGCCATTCTTGAGGCACCACCGCCGAACAGGCGCTCCACATCGCCATCAGAATATACCGCCGAAGTCCTGACGATCTACGAAACGTTCCCCTCAAGGAACAGGAGGAAAAGAGCTCTTAAAGAACTCGAACAGATATATCATGTGGCAGCAACAAGTGCGTGGGCAGACATGCCCATTACCTTCAGAGATAATGACCGACAATCCACTCTTCCCGGTCATTCACCGGCCGCCCTAGTCCTGAACCCCATCATCGATGGCTTCAGGTTACACAAGGTGCTAATGGATGGCGGCAGTGGTTTAAACCTGATCTACGAAGATACCCTGGAAAAAATGCAATCCGACCGATCTCACATCGAGCATAGCAACACAACATTCCAGGGGATCATTCCTGGGAAAGAGGCACGTTGTTCAGGACGTATCATCCTGGACGTAGTGTTTGGCACGCCTGAAAACTACCGATCAGAAGAGCTTCTCTTCCATATCGTGCCCTTCCCCAGTGGCTACCACGCCCTGCTGGGGCGTGACGCCTTCACAAAATTCCAGGCTATACCACATTACGGGTATATGAAGCTCAAAATGCCAGGCCCAAACGGAGTAATCACAATCGTCAGTGATCCGAACATAGCCCTTCGAGCCGAAAACAAAACAGCAGCGCTCGCCCTCGAGGCACTAGCTGAGACCTTCGCTGCAGAAGATTTGACCACGCTCCGGTCAACGGTAAACAAGGACGATGTGATCCTTAGCAAAAGGCCCAAATTCACGTCCTTTAAACCTGCAGATGAAATCATCAAATTCCAGGTACACCCGACGGACCCCAACAAAACAGCGTCCATCGGAGCTCAGCTGGACTCCATGGTAGACGAAGCACTACGAGCATTCTTACGAGAAAATTGGGACATCTTCGCCTGGCACCCTTCTGATATGCCCAGAATCCCACGGCGGCTAGCAGAACACAGTCTGAATATCATCGAAGGCTTCAAGCCCGTCAAGCAGACTCTGTGCCGCTTTTCCGAGCCCAAACGACAAGCTATGGGTGAAGAATTAGCCAAACTGCTAGAGGCCGGATTCATTCGGGAGATTAAACATCCCGAATGGCTGGCAAATCTGGTGATGCTACCAAAGAAAGACAAATCCTGGCGGCTGTGTGTCGACTTCAAGGACCTTAACAAGGCCTGCCCCAAGGACCCTTTCCCCCTACCACGGATAGACCAGATAATCGACGCCACAGCCGGACACGATTCAATGTGTTTCCTCGACGCTTACTCCGGATACCATCAGATCAAAATGAAGGAATCCGACCAAGCTGCAACCGCATTCATCACCCCATACGGGCCATTCTGCTTCAACACAATGCCTTTCGGGCTAAAGAACGCTGGGGCTACATACCAGCACATGATCCAGACCTGCCTCGAAAAACAGGTTGGCAAAACAGTCGAGGCATACGTTGACGATGTGGTCATTAAAACCAAACATGTCAGCTAGCTGGTCGACGACCTTAGGCAAACCTTTGCCAGCTTACGCGAGTACGATATATGGCTCAATCCGGAGAAGTGTGTCTTCGGAGTTCCCGCTGGTAAACTGCTCGGATTCATCGTTTCCCATAGAGGAATAGAAGCGAATCCGGCCAAGATCCGTGCCTTATCAGAACTTGCAATTCCCACAGAGCTAAAGCATGTCCAAAGGTTGCCTGGTTGCGTGGCGGCGTTAAGTCGCTTTATCTCCCGCCTCGGTGAAAAGGCTTTACCGCTCTACAAATTGCTGAAACGGACCAAGAATTTCGAATGGACCGATGAAGCAAAGGCTGCGTTAGAAGAAATTAAGACACTCCTGGCAAGCAAGCCCATACTCACAGCACCAGGCGTGGGTGAGCCCATGTTATTATACATATCGGCCACCAACCAAGTCGTTAGCGCAGTGCTCGTCGTCGAACGAGAGGAGGAGGGACACAAATTCCGGATACAGAAGCCGGTATATTACGTGTCAGAAGTACTAACGCAATGCAAGTCCAGATACCCGCACTACCAGAAGATAGCCTATACAGTATTTATGGCATCACGGAAACTAAGACACTACTTCCAAGAGTGTTCGGTCACGGTGGCATCCGAAGTACCCCTGAACGATATAATCAACAACAGGGACGCCACCGGCGGCATAGCCAAATGGGCCATTGAGCTCCTTCCTTTTGAAATTACCTACAAACCACGACGAGCTATTAAGTCTTAGGTGCTGGCAGACTTTCTCGCCGAATGGACAGAGGCCGAGCTCCCTAGGGAATATAGTACATACTCCCATTGGACGATGTACTTCGATGGATCCAAAACTTTGGCCGGACTGGGGGCTGGAGTTATTCTCACATTCCCCACAGGCGACAACGTTCGATACGTGTTGCAGATCATGTATGCCAACTCCAACAATGCAGCCGAATACGAAGCCCTCTTGCATGGTCTTCGGATGGCAGCCTCAATGGGCATACAGCGGCTGGAGGTACGGGGAGACTCCAACCTGGCCATCTCTCAAATCAACGGCGAGTTCGATGCCAAAAATCCGAAGATGGCGGCATATAGAAACGCCGTCCTTAAAATATCCGCACGGTTCGAGGGGCTGGAATTTCATCATGTCGCTAGAGACAACAACCAGGCCGCTGATATGTTGGCCCGCATGGGGGCCAAACGCGACCCCGTCCCAAAAAACACTTTCCTGCAACGGCTCTTTAAGCCATCAGTAGTTTGGCAGGACGACAATATGGGCACCGGACCCACCAGTGCGGACGAGGTTGTTTCCCCCATAAATGAACCAGACGATCAAATCATCGGCGGCTCCGTAACGGATGAAACGCCTTCGGCTCACGAGGTCATGGCATTAATCGCGCCATGGACCGAGCCCTTCCTCGCCTACCTTCTTCGCAAAGAACTCCCCGACGATCAGACGGAGGCGCGACGCATAATTCGGCAATCCAAAGCCTACAAAGTACACGAGGGTGAGTTATACAAGAAAAGCACCACCGGAATATTACAGCGGTGCATATCTGAGGAAGAAGGTCAGCAGCTCTTAGCCAAAGTCCATGCAGGGATGGGCGGTCATCACGCCGCAGCAAGAGCCTTAGTTAGCAAGGCCTTCCGGGCTGGTTTTTTCTGGCCCACAGCTCGGACGGACGCTCAGTCGCTTGTCAAACACTGCGTGGGGTGTCAACTTTTCGCGAATCAAAGTCACATGCCCCCAACAGCTCTTCGGACTATTCCGATCACCTGGCCCTTCGCGGTCTGGGGGCTGGATATGGTCGGACCACTTAAAGGGGGGGACCAAGAAGAATAAATACCTCCTGGTCATGGTGGACAAGTTCACCAAATGGATAGAGGCAAAACCTGTCAAATCAGCCAAATCCGGACCAGTAATCGACTTTATATCCAGCGTGGTACACCGTTACGGCGTTCCGCACAGTATAATAACGGACAATGGATCCAATTTCATGGCCCAAGAGGTCAAAGACTGGTGCGCAAAAATGGGCATTAAGCTCGATTACACATCGATTTATCACCCGCAGACCAATGGACAGGTCGAACGAGCAAACGGCCTCATTATGAGCGGCATTAAGCCACG
This sequence comes from Elymus sibiricus, assembly GCA_039707655.1. Taxonomy (NCBI): domain Eukaryota; kingdom Viridiplantae; phylum Streptophyta; class Magnoliopsida; order Poales; family Poaceae; genus Elymus; species Elymus sibiricus. The sequence goes on along the minus strand of CM077675.1, from coordinate 114,807,816 downwards.
TTTGGTCCGGTCTCTTCACGAGTCCGACTGTCATTGGGTTGAGGAGCTCGACTCCGTTCTATGGGGCCTGCGCACCACCCCGAATAGATCAACGGGATACACACCGTTTTTCATGGTCTATGGGGCAGAAGCGGTCCTTCCTTGTGACATTATTCACGATACACCAAGGGTGCGCATGTACGAAGAAAAGGAGGCCGAGTTAGATCGGCAAGATGACTTGGACGTCTTCGAAGAGGAGCGCGACATAGCTCGGGCCCGTTCTAACTTTTATCAACAACAGGCCCGACGTTACCAGAGCAGGGAGGTCAGGGCACAAGCATACAACGTGGGCGAACTCGACCTACGTCTCCCGGAGAAGCAGAAGCATAAACTCAAGCCCAAATGGGAAGGCCCCTTCATAATTGACGAAGTACTCGCAGGAGGGGCTTACCGTCTTCGGAACCCACCGGACAACCGCCTTGAACCAAACCCATGGAACGCAGCTCGTCTTCGGCGCTTCTACGGCTAGACCAGTGTCGTCATACTCTTTACCCTCCTCTTTTCTTTCTTTTCTTTGTTGTTTCTTTTCCCTCCCACCTTGATTTTTGGCAGGTTTGAATTCTTTCCTTTCCTTCCCAACTCTATGTTCGGCTCAACCAATCTTGTACTAAGATTTTTGGCCTACACCCTTAAGTGTTAAATCCGAACACAGCACCTGGGGGCTTCTTTTCCGAAGCCAATGTTTTTATATTATAAGCACTTATTCACATTTATTGTGTATGCATGTTTCCCTTGTCATTTTTAAGCCATCATATGCATCAATTCGAACTAAGACTTTGCCAAGCTGGGTTGCCTCGCTCCTGTGGTTACCCTCTACGTTCCCGATTGTTCGGCTAGAGGGTAAAGGGAGCACCTCTGCGATTGTTATGACCGGGTCATCCGGATACGTACCTCAGACGGGTGAAGCCAAAAGCTAGCTATCTTCAGCATTCAATTGATCGGCTACGACGGAATCACCTAATAAGACTATGGTCGTCATGACCATTACTCGGGCTTCTTCTCTTACAAAAGCCCTTAGTCGCATACTAACAGTATACGGCCTTCTACCTACGATTTACGTAGCACCCTGAAGAAAGGTATCGATAGAGGTACTATTTTCTTCGGAAGATGTTTCTTACGCTAAGCAGTAATATAACATATCTCCCTGTGTGCTTTCTGTCTGTTCGCACCACATGGCCGGATTGCCTGGTTCCCCGAACATAATTCACTCCCCTAGGGTGATAATTTCCAAGGAACACTCCCAAGCTCTTAGCGCGGGAGGCCGAAGCCGATGGCCGGTTAAGACAAAGTTTACAACATGGACGGAGCAATTCCTCGATTATTAGTACATAGTTACATATAATCATACATCTGGCTGCCGATCGAGATTGTCGATTATGGTGTCCAGGGAGCAATCTTCTTGTGAGAGACGGGCGGCAGGCATCACTTGGTTGTATACCAGGTGGAGCGGCACTTCTTGTCCATCTGACCCTACTAGCCCAACCTAAGCCATACGCTCGGGGTTAAGTCCGGTATAGCGGGTTTTGATCATCGCCCACGCCTCTCGTGCTCCCTCTCGACAAGCCGATGTATTCCACAGTTTGAACCTACTTCGGGCTCCCTTGAACCGATCGACTAGTTCGGTCATCCCCTTTGGAGGTTGCTCGGCGGGCCATAATGCTTTCACCATGCTCTTCATGGCCTTCCGAGCCCGCTCATGAAGGGCGGACAACTCTTTCAGAAGGCTTCCCTGGTAGGATCCGATCTCTTCTTCGGGTCGCCCAGACAGGAGACCTGTACATGAGTCACGGCATGCGTATTATGCTTCATTCATAGGAAATACCTTCTGATGCTAGAATCACACTTACCGAACATGCCCCTCTGTAATTTCTGGTTCTCTCCTTGGGCCTGGGCCAATTGAGTCTTTAAGCTCTCAATTTCTTTGGCCCCCTGTTTGTTCTCCTCCGTAAGGCGGTTCTTCTCTTCAAGGTGTCGTTGCAAAACACGACAACCAGCCTCCTGCTGGGACTTGGCATATCACTGAGATTCTCGGGCTACATCCAAATCTCTTTGTAATTGCCCTATTGATTCAACTGCTACATAGTACCCTCGCGTCAGCATGGGAATATACTATGATCAGCAGAACAGATATACTCACCATGTGCCTCCCGAGTAAAACTCTTCACTTGCTCCAATTCGGCCTTTACAGATTCCACCTGTGTTCGGCTGGCTTCCAGTTCCTTGGCCAGTTGCTCGCTCTGTTGCTTCGAGGCCTGCATTAGCAGTAAAACAATACAAGGATCCTTAATTCGGTCATTCTGACCAATTTAAGGCTCGGGGGCTACTGGGTTCACACGAGTGTTCGGACTCTAATAACCGATTACTCACCTGCAGGCTGGACGATATCAATTTCATGGCCTCCCCGAACCCAGCTTGGGCAGCACCGATGTGCGCGTCTGGCGTGCATAGAGCACTGAACTCTTTCTCGGAGAAGACTGGGTGACGCAGGGCTTCTCGTCGCCGCCGATGATTCATGGCGCTTCCTACCTCAGATTTGGTAACGGACACAGCGTCACCGGAATCGGTAGGGGCCGGATTGACCATGGGAACCTCCGCAGTATGTTCAGCATGAGCGGAAGGCCTGGAATTTTGAGCACCGCCAGACGTCCTGGAGACATCCTTGGCGGGAGATGGCTGAACTCTTTGCCTGAGTATTTCGACATAAGGTCTCTAGTGAGGCTTTACCAATCATGATAATAGATCGAACGGTCGAGCGAAGTACCTTTGGTACGAACGTGTAGACGGGCTCGTCCCCACGACCGGCTCATTTGTCGGATCCTTGTTGCTTTCCGACCCAGGTATTGCCGCCATTGCCGATGTATGTCGCGCGGATCTACGACGCTTGGGAGTAGGAGCCGGCGTGTTTGGGTCATTGGAGGATACTTGCCTCTTGCGGGATGAGTTTTTCTTCTTCTTGCTTGTCGCAGGGGAAGGGAAGGATCCGGGGTAATCGGCTATGATAGCCACCTTGGAACCGTCGAGGCCCTCCTGATAGAAAACCCCGTCTTCAAGCTCGATTGACAGATCCGGGTCATCATGAAAGCCCGGATCATCATCACGGGAATAGTCCTCGGGTTGGGGGGCCGGACAATTAACTGTCTCGATGAAGCTCCTCCATTCCTGTTCACATAAAATTAAAGGCTTCGGTTAAAAAGGGACAAATTGAAAACCCGAATTGTGGTCACGGGGTTGAAAGGCTCACCCATTCGATGGGATTGTGGCTTGAGTATCCCTCCTTGGTCGACCGCCAAATAAAATCTTCTTGCTCCCCTTTGTATAGGTCGGCAAGAGCGGCGGCTAATGCTGTTTGATCGGCAGGGCCCAGTCTTCGGGAGCGAGTAGTGCCACTTGTCCCGTTGTAACACCACAAGGGGTGTATCCTCTATTGAAGGGGTTGGACGCACCGGGTGATGGCGGCGGCCATGACGTCTATCATGGTCAGCTTGTGATGGGCTAGTACCCTCACACGGGCTGCTAAGCGCTGCACTTCAACGCTGTCCTCTTGGGACAGGCTCTTCGGGCGCCAGTTGACCTTTTCTTCAAAGGGGCGTCGGAGTATTCGGGGAGACCCCTCCGAGCTGGATCGAATAGAGGGACATCCTCGATGTAGAACCATTCCGAAGGCCATTCTTCGGACTCCTTCGGCGTCCCCACGGGATATCCCATCCCCGCCATGCGGCATACTTCGGCTCCACCGGCCTAAAAAATTGTCTTGTCTCGAGTGCGAGGGACGAGGCAGAAGTACTTCCTCCACAATTCGAAGTGTGCCTCGCAGCCCAGGAACATCTCGCAAAGGGCGACGAAGCCCGAGATGTGCAGAATAGACCCTGGGGTGAGGTGGTGGAGCTGGATTCTATAAAACACCAGTAACCCTCTCAAGAACGGGTGAATGGGAAACCCGAGACCCCACAGGAGGAAGGGCACAAAACATACACGCTCCCCCTTTTGTGGTTGGGGGAAATTCTCCGCGAGGGCCTCGCCGTTGAATGAAGACAAACCGGCGCAGACAACTGCCAGATCCGAGGAGGGAAGGTACCCTTGGGTCTCGAGGTCACGTAGTCGAAGGAGGGACACGGAGCATCTTGTCCAGTCCCCAGGACGGGAGCCGTAAGGGTGCAAGGAAGAACTAGGGGCGCTCGCCATGTTTTGGTGGTGATCTTTCGCTGGAAGCTTTTTCCGATGGGGAAGAGGAAGATATGGCTTGGACCACGATTCAGTTTGTTTAAATGGGTGGTACCTCCCTTGTGGGAGGGGTAGTTTTGTAAAAAGCTACTGAACCGCTCGCCTCCCCATGATGCGCGAGAATCAAGAAACGCTATTATGATGGACCCAGCAAGCCCGTGACGTTTGGGATTTCACCGATGACAGAATGGTTGCCGAACTAGAAGGGATGAAGGGACTCGCCTCGCAAGCCGCAGACTTCGGCGCACAAGATTGTTCGGATATACCTCGGCGTTGGAGGCTAGTCCGGGGGCTACTGAGGGAGTCTTGGTTGAAGGGGTCCTCGGATAGCCGACCTGTTTCTCATGGGCCGGACTATGTGGGCCACTGGATGAGCATTGGGTGATCAAGGGCCCCGTCGCCAAGGTGGAAGTTTCAAGGAGCCATGGCGTGTCCTCCAAGTTGTCGACAGTAGATAGGCATGTTTTTTCCCTTTGATGTGCAACCGACTATGTGTAAGCCCTAGGTACCCTCGGCGTCTATATAAGCCGGAGGGTTTTAGGTTGTAAGGGAAGGGAACTCATCTAGGGTTTAGCTATTCGATCTCGAGGTAGATCAACTCTGTAACCCCTATACCATCAATATAATCAAGCAGGACGTAGGGTATTACCTCCATAGGAGGGCCCGAACCTGGGTAAACATCGTCTCCTGTTACCATCGATTCTAGTCTCACAGCTCGGGACCCCTACCCGAGATCCGCCAGTTTTGACACCGACACCGCGCCCGCCAGGTGTTCGGCGATTTGCCTGTTCGGCCATGGACTCTTAGACGACGAAGAGGAGTTCGCGGCTCTGATGGAGGAGGAAGCCGAGGCCGACGCCGCCAACGAGGAGCACCTCATGATCCTCGCCGCGCTGGCCGGCCTGTTCGCGAACAATGCCAAGCCGCGGCGAGGTGGCTCGGCGCCGGGCCGCCGCAAGAGCAAACAGAGGCATCGAATGGAGGGCTATTGCATGCTCTACGCCGACTACTTCGTCGACGCTCCTCTACATGTTGAGAAAGTATTTCGGCGCCGTTATCGGATGGGCCGGAAGCTCTTCCTCAAGATTGTGAATGCCATCCGAAAGTTTGACAGCTATTTCATTTGCAAGAAGGATTGCACTGGCACGGTTGGATTCTCCTCACTCCAGAAGTGCACCACAGCTATGAGGATGCTTGCATATGGAGCTCCCAGTGATATACAGAAATACTATGGACGCATGGCCGAGACCACCACCATTGAGTGTTTGTACAAGTTCTGCAGGGCAGTGGTGGCAGTGTTTGGACCACAATATTTGCGATCACCCAATGCCGAAGACAATGCTCGGATCCTAGCACAGAATGCAGCAAGAGGATTTCCTGGGATGCTTGGAAGCATTGATTGCATGCATTGGGCATGGAAAAACTGCCCATTTGCTTGGCAGGGGATGTACAAAGGCGCCAAACGAGGTTGCAGTGTGGTACTTGAGGCAGTGGCCACACATGATCTATGGATTTGGCCCTCCTTCTTTGGTATGCCAGGAACTCACAATGACATCAACATCCCGCAGTGCTCGAATGTCTTTGCCAAGCTTGTCGAAGGTCATGCTCCTCTGGTGAACTTTGAGGTCAATGGACGCCACTACAACAAGGGATACTATCTAGCAGATGGCATCTATCCGAGATGGTCCACATTTGTGAAGACTATCTCAAACCCTGTGCCAGGAGGCAAGAAGTCGCACTTTGTTAAGTGTCAGGAGGCTTGCAGGAAGGATGTCGAGCGAGCATTTGGTGTGCTCCAATCTCGATTTGCTGTTGTCCGGTACCCCGCTCTGACCTGGTCGAAATCGTAGATGTGGGAGGTGATGAATTGCTGTGTCATCTTGCACAACATGATCATTGATAGCGAGCAGGAAGAGCCAGTGTTTGACACTGAACCATATTTTAGGCAGGGTCCTCTTGCAGTTGTTGATCACCAGGTACCGACAACATGGGTTGCCTTCCTCAATACGTGCCAGGAGATCCGAGACCCACAGGTGCATCAACAACTGCAGGACGATCTGGTGGAGCACATATGGAGCCCCAAGGGCAACGCCTAGTTTGATTTGTTTTAATTTATTTTGGAATTATGAGCTTGCTTCGTTGAACAATTTGATTTATATTGATTTCTTGATGAACTTTCACATAAAAATTTAGTTTTTGTTGAATTTGTGCCGAAAGAGTGCCGAATCTGGGCCGAATTTGCACCGAAACTGGGCCAAAATCGCCGGCTGGGGGGGGGGGGGGCGAGCTTGGGGCGGCGGATGGGAACCCGAGCCCCCTCCCAAGGCTATTATTTCGCCGGTTGGCCCCCAGAGCGGCGCTATTTCAGCCCCTGGGGGCGCCTAACGGCTGGAGATGCTCTTAAGCCCAGGATTTTAGTTTTTCCTTTCTAGCTGTTCCTGAGTTGTGCAGCAGTGGCTGCGGGTTTGCGAGACTTGATTTGCTTCATTTTATAAAAAGATGGGGCAGAGGGGGAAACCCCTTTCATTCAAAAAAAATTAAACAGATTTTCAAAACATGCACAGATTAACGACCCACAATTTGCGTGCCCCCACCCGTGCGTGCCACAAATCCCCTCTATGAGAGCATCTACAACCGGACCCCTCCATACCCGTCCTAAATGCCCAGGCGGGCTGCTCGGTCACTGCCCGAACGGGAAACCGCACCCAACCGGACGCCCCATGTCCATCCCAAACGACTGGTTTACCGTTACTCCCATTTCCGACCCATATTTGGGGCGGATATGGGGACGTTCGGACGCGCCCGGGCACGCCCGCCACGTAGGACTGAGTGCTTGAGCCCACGCATTCAGGCACGGAGACTGTTGGTCCGACATGCGTCGCTCCGGCGTGCAGCCCGAGGGAGCAAGCCCGGTTATTTAAGCCGGATGCCGGCAACCAAGCCCTAATCCATTCCCATTCCTCCCATGTCGTCGGCCTCCTCCTCCTCCCCCTCCAATCCACACCGCTAGCTTCCATCCGCTCCTCGTAGCCGCTAACCATGGTCCGACAAAGGATCACCACATACACCATGTTGACGCCGGAGCGCCGGTTGCAGTTGTTGGAGGAGATTTGGGCGAGCATGCTAGTTGTTTCGCTGTCGGCCTTTCATCGGATTCACGGGAGGAGGAGGAGGAGGAGACGAAGCCGGTGGAGGACGACGCTGCCATAGAGGAAGAGGAGGAGGCGACGACAGATCCGACACTTGTGGGCTTTGACATGGCCAACGCCATGGCGGAGTTCTAGGAGGCCCAGGCGGACGGCCTGGCTGTTGGAGATATGCCCTAGAGGCAATCATGTGATGATTTCGTTTCCTATGTATTCATGAGTATTTTGTATTGTCCTTGAACATCATCAGTGATATGTATCAATAAGTATGTTACTTATTTGTGAGACTATATATAGTATGATGATTATTCTAATAGTCCCTAGTTGTTAAGGTTATGCGGACACATATCCTTTACTAGTATACGATTCAGTTGATGACTACGTTTCACAAGTCATGTGCATAGAGATGCTAAACTGATAGTATGGACTCGGGGATTGAGATCACCGAGTCGGACAGACCCACTTTGAGACACAACGAGATAATGTCATCTGTTAGTCTCAAGTATAATGTATATGCCATGTCCTAGACCTGAGGTCATCGCATGTTCTCGGGATGAGGATCGACTTACTTAGGGTCTATCAAACGCTACTTCGTAACTGGGTAGTTATAAAGGTAGCTTTCGGGTGAGTCGTGAGACATGCCGTGAGAGATGGTTAACCAAGATGGGATTTGCCCCTCCGTGAGGAGAGATATTCTCTGGGCCCTCTCATGTGATCAGATTCGGAAAGCATGGCCATGCGACATGGGTTAAGTGTTAACCCAGTTCTGGAATCTGCATCACGGTTTCGAGAAGAGACGTCGAGCTACCACAAGGGTGACAAGTACTCGCCTTGAGCTCTACAACATATATCATGAGGCAAAAGGAATGTTGTATATGACACATTGTCGAGGTTCGTCTAACGACTTTGCGCACACATGGGAGTTGGCACGTTCTGCTAGGAGCTGCTACCGACTATCGACTCGGGTCGTGTCCATGTGTACGTGAACCTATAGGGTCGCAAACTTAAGGGATTGCAACCCATTCGGATTGGATCCGAATGGAAAATGGGACTAGACTCGTCGTGGGCCTCAAGTGTTGAGCCCACCTCGGAGGTCTATATAAAGGGGAGTGGGCGCACCTTTCAGGGTTGATCTTTTTCCTCCCGTCGACAGCCACCGCCACTCCCCACGCCACCATGTAGTGCGATCGGACCTAGCAGTCCGCCACCCGACGCGGCCCCCATACATGTGGATACCTTGGAGGCATCACATCTGCGGTGCTTGGACGAACCGTTCGAGGGATCCGTGACGAACCGTTCGAGGGATCCGCGAGGAGCTGTTCGTGGGAGATCACTGCTCGTGGGAGATCGGCTACAGGAGGAGGAGATGAATCGGCTGATCGACTACATGAATCACCAACTCCACTTCTGCTGCGGTGACTATGCGTCTAGTGGTAAACCCGATCCCGTGATCTATTTCCAGTAGCATGTTCTTGGGTGCGCGGTAGAAAAGTTTTATTTGGCGCTAGCGTAGCGTACCACGTGTTCCAACAGTGGAATCAGAGCCTCCGCTGTGTGGTGATAGATTCGGTGATTTGCATATGAGATATGTAGATCGGTTCAGGTGCGGGTCGATGAGATCGGCCGTGCACGTCAGTGTTGACGGTTGGTTTCGTGATCTTGCTTCCGTGATCGTGATGCAGAGGTCGTGACGGGAATTACCCCTACCGGTCGGTTTTTGCCATCGGGGTAGACAGTAGAACGTAAATCCATATGCAACACGCGAAGATCAATGAGATTGATCAAACCGGAGCAAAGATCGACACCGTGGAAATGTGATTTCCACAGTGCTGAAATCTGTTGGAGGAGTCACAGTAAAACGGGCATAACTTTTGCATACGAACTCCGTTTTTGCTCCACGACCTGTCAAACTGAACAACACGAAAAGATGCATTTGACCTTCAATGGCTTTGCCGTTTTAGGTGATATTTTCGAGGTCAAAATCCTCTTGGAAAATAGAGTTTCAGACAGTTTTATTTTTGGCGGTAGAACGTCTGACTTGTTTTTGCAGGGAATGCTTGTGATTTGGTATAGCCCATGAATGTTGCTTATAAATTATTAAATCATGACCTGCGTGTCATGAGTGCGGCAACCGGCTGGAGCCATATGGTTGTCCCATTATTGTATTAATGACCCGCGTGTCAACATGAGATGCCTTGTAATGTAATTTACCCTCATAGCTATTAGTTTGTAATAGCATAGTATCTTATGTAACACTTGGCGGTTGACACCATGTGTGGAGATGGAGATCACCACAAGGGCAACCATGCATGGAGATGGAGATCGCCATGGGCATGCAGCGCACGTGGAGATGGAGATCACCATGGGTTGATGAAAGGGGCTATACCATATCACACATGTATATATTGCATGTGAAAGTTTATCCCTTTTATGCGCCTTTGTTTTGCATGACAGATGTTTTAAGTAGGGTGATCCCTCAAAGAATGTCAAGTAAAATTTCCTCCCCAATTGCTGCACCATCACATGTTAAGTATTTTTAGTGGTGGGCCTATAAAACTAGGGTGCTGCTAATTCTCCTTAACGTGGTGTGTTTGTGTCGGACACTTACGAGCGAAGCATTGGTTAACTTCTCGTGGCTATCAAAACAGTTTTAGGCCTCGATGTAAGAGCACATTTCTCCACGTGTGGTTTTGGTAATTGATGACAACCCCTATGGACTAATGGTTGCCTTGAGTTATATTCGAAGGATTTGTCCATAGGCACTTCTTGAAGTCCATCTGTTGGTTTCAATGAGTTTATATGGTGACCAAGGTGGTATTCAAGGTTTTATCCAAAGATTGGTCATAGAGAATACAAGATACAAGGTTGATCAAGACTAAGGCAAAGAATGAATCAAGTTGATCAACACACAAAGCGTACAAGATGTACCGAGAGAGATCAAGTGATCCCATGGTATGGTAAGCATTGTCCATTACGCTTTGTGTACTAACCCATGGTCTATGTGAGTGTTCTTTGTAGGGTTAGGTATATTTCCATGGGATTGCATCAAGAGGAAGATCCCATACAACCCATGGAAGATGGCATCAAGTGGTGATCGTCATCAAGGTTGCGGTGTGCAAGTTCAAGTGAAGCATCACGGAGAGATCATGCTTGAAGCTTGCCGTCCATTGTGGTGACAATGGACTTGTGAAGATGTGCCGAAGAGTGGCTCACCCATAGTGGAGTATGGTGGAGCAATCTACTAGTCTTCATCGAGCCGGCGCAATCAAGAAAGGTGGTCCATCTTGAGAAGCACAAGATCGTCATCATCTAGCTCAAGTGGACTATGCGCAAGGCAAAGGTTTGACCTTGATAGGGTTTTCTATTTTACCGGTCTCATGGTGGTAGTTGGGAGACCGGGTTATAGGATCGATAGCCGTAGTATCAAGGGGGGCTCTCAAGTGAGTAGCTTGATCGTATCGTTCGTTGAGAGCTCAAAGCATTGCATTCTTGGCATCATCATCTTTCTTGGTTCTTGGTTGGGTTTTCTCTATGTGAGTTCTTGAGCTTATAGTCAGCTTCATGACAAGCTCAATTTCATCGAAAACGGAGTCCATATACATCTTCTATGATGTTTTCGATATTGGAGTTTTTGCCGGTTCTTCATTCATGGAGGTTTCACATCTCTATATCATTGGCATTTTCATACTGCCTCCTCTTGTTGTCCTGAATCCAACAAGCTTGAGTTTGCTCAATTCTGAGCTCATTTGCAGAGGTTATGGCAGTTCTGGTCTTACCTGTTTTCTTGATGCGATTACACCGCTGTCCCGACCTGATGCACCGCTCGCTCTAGACATCCGGTTTGACCACCACTCCAGGGGTGATACCCTGGAGGTGCTGTCACTAAGAGGTCCCCAGCGGTTGTACCGCTGCCCCCGGGCGGTTGTACCGCCCACATCTGGGTGACCCAGGGTGGCAGCTCTGGGCGGTTGAACCGGCCCAGCACCGGGCTCCAACCGGACACGGTTCTGTTGGGCTCCGGTTGTTGGGCGGACCTGCACCGGTTGTACCGCTATATTATATAGCCCGGTACTACCGGTGTCCCAAGCGGTTGTACTGCTAGGGACTTTGCCTGGTCCAGCGCTCGGGCCGAGCTATTGCATCTTGGTGGAAGCACCGGCCACCTTTCTGTTGTGGTCCGGTGATTGGGCGGTTGTACCGCTATATCTATAGCCCGGTTGTACCGCCCGCATCACCGGTTGTACCGCCCCTGTGCAATTCTGCACATAACGAGCAGATTTGTGGGGACCTATTTAAGGGGGTCTTCTTCCCCAATGGTCCCCAACTCTTTAGCTCGTGTTTGCCCCCCATTGTTGACCTTCTTAGAGCTTGCTAACTCTCAATCCCTCCAATGATTCTTGCTCCTTTTTGAGGGAAAAGAGAGAGGAGATCTAGATCCACATTTCCACCAATCACTTTCTCCTCTATGTGAGGGGAACCCCTTGGATCTAGCTCTTGGAGTTCTTGGTGTTCTTCTTCGTTCTTCCTGTCATTTTCCACCATAGCATTAGTTGTTGTGGTGGGATTTGGGAGAGAAGGACTTGGGCACTCCGTGTGCCCTTGCCATTGCATTTGGTGCATAGGTTTGAGTTCTCCACGGTGATTTGTGGAAGTGAAGTTTGAGAAGCTTATTACTCTTGGGTGTTTGTGCACCCTAGAGCTTGTTCCTCTTGGGTGCCTTGGCGCCCTAGACGGTTGGTGGTGCCTCAGAGCTCAATCACTATGGTGTAAAGCTCCGGGCAAGCATCGGGGTCTCCAATTAGGTTGTGGAGATTGCCCCGAGCAATTTGTACGGGTACCGGTGACCGCCCCAAGGGTTGCCAAAGTGTACGGGTACCAGTGACCGCCCCCAAGGGTTGCCAATTGTACGGGTTCGGTGACCGCCCTCAAGGGTCCCTTAGTGGAATCACGACATCTTGCATTGTGCGAGGGCGTGAGGAGATTACGGTGGCCCTAGTGGCTTCTTGGGGAGCATTGTGCCTCCACACCGCTCCGAACGGAGATTAGCATCCGCAAGGGTGTGAACTTCGGGATACATCATCGTCTCCACATGCCTCGGTTATCTCTTACCCGAACCCTTTACTTGTGCACTTTACTTTGTGATAGCCATATTGTTTCTTGTTATATATCTTGCTATCACTTAGTTGTCTATCTTGCTTAGCATAAGTTGTTGGTGCACATAGGCGATCCTAGTTGTTTTAGGTTTTGTGCTTGACATATTAAACGTTAGTTTTATTCCACATTTGTTCAAGCCTAAACTGTAATTATTTTAAAGCGCCTATTCACCCCCCCCTAGGCGACATCCACGTCCTTTCACTCGAGGCATAAGAGTTGGTGTGGCATGAGATGTCCCCAACAAACAAGAGTCATATAGAGATACGATTAGCAAGTGTTGCTTACCGAGTGATCTAGTCTTCTAGCGGTGATGCAAAAGCTCACTAGTTGACATGTGGATCTTGGATCTTGAATCGCTAAGAATCAACGGAGGGATGTTGATTTTAGTGGGAGTAATGTTCTTATTAAAATGTTTAATTTGAATTAATCTTTATGAATACATGTCTTAGTGTTTTGCATATTTCTGTTGTAGATCAATGGCACCACCTGCTCAACCCAGTTTTTCGTTGAAATCAATCCTAGAAAAGGATAAACTGAATGGAACAAACTTTACCACCTGGTATAGAAATCTGAGAATTGTTCTCAGGCATGATAAAAAGGAACATGTTCTAGAGGAACCCCTTCCAGAGGAACCTGCCGAGAATGCTAATGCCACGGCCATGAATGCCCACCAGAAACTCGTTGATGAGTCAAACGAGATCAGCTGTCTCATGCTGGCTTCTATGGAGCCTGATCTGCAGCAGCATTTCGAAAACATTGAGGCTTTTGATATGATCGAGAACCTCAAGAGCATGTTTCAGATGCAGGCAAGGACCGAAAGGTTCAACGTCTGGCGATCGTTGATGGATTGTAAGCTGAAAGAGGGTGATCCACTGAGTCTGCATGTGATCAAGATGATCGGATACATGCAAGCTTTGGATCGGTTAGGCTTCCCACTTGGGGACGAATTGTCCACTGATACAATTCTGGCTTCTCTTCCGACTAGCTATGGGGCGTTCATCTCGAACTTCCATATGCACGGCATGGAAAATAAGCTCACTGAATTGCATGGGGTGCTAAAAGTGGCAGAGCAGGATACCAAGAAAGGTACGCATCAAGTGTTGATGGTGCAGAACACGACAAAGTTCAAGAAGAGCTGGTCCAAGAAAAAGACTAAGGCAAAGGGCAAGGAGGCAACTCCTACTGTCGCCGCCGCGCCCAAGTCCGGACCAAACACGGCGACCGTTTGCTTTCACTGCAAAGAAACCGGTCATTGGAAGAGGAACTGCAGCAAGTGGCTTGCCCAGATAGGCAAGAAGACTGGAAGTGTGACTTCTTCTTCAGGTACACTTGTTGTATATGTTATAGACATTTTTCTTGCTGATATTTCTGGTAGCTCTTGGGTATATGATACCGGATCGGTTGTTCACATATGCAACTCGATGCAGGGGCTAAGAAGGACTAGGAATGTTGCAAGAGGAGATGTTGACATACGCGTCGGGAATAAAGCAAGAGTTGCTGCATTAGCCGTCGACACCATGCAACTTAATTTACCTTCAGGATTTGTAATGGAACTTGATAATTGTTATTATGTTCCTGCATTAAGTCGAAACATTATTCAGCCTCATGTTTGATGAGGCAAGGTTATGAATTCAGTATTAAGGACAATGGTTGTTCTATTTACTTGAATAAAATGTTGTATGGCTTTGCGCCTGTTGTGAATGGGTTATTTATATTAGATCTTGAAGGTGAATCGGTCTATAACATAAATGTCAAGAGGCATAAGCCTAACGAGATAAATCCGACTTACATCTGGCATTGTCGACTAGGACACATTAGTCAAAAGCGCATGAAGAAGCTCCAGGATGATGGAATTCTGACTTCATTTGATTTTGAATCATTTGAGACATGTGAGTCCTGCCTACTCGGCAAGATGACTAAGACTCCTTTTGCAAAGAGTTGTGAGAGGGCGTCTGAGCTATTGGAACTCATACATAGTGATGTATGTGAACCAATGAGCACGACAACTAGAGGTGGTTTCCAATACTTCGTGACTTTTACCGACGACTTTAGTAGATATGGATATGTCTACTTGATGAGGCACAAGTCAGAAACTTTTCAAAAGTTCAAGGAGTTTCAGAATGAAGTGGAAAATCAACTCGGCAAGACAATCAAGCTTCTACGATCTGATCGTGGCGGTGAGTATATTAGCCAGGAGTTTGATGATCATCTGAAGAACCATGGAATAGTTCCACAACTTACTCCTCCAGGTACGCCACAGATAAATGGTGTGTCGGAACTAGGGAATCAAACTCTGTTAGACATGGTCCGATCGATGATGAGTCAGTCGGATTTACCCTTGTCATTTTGGGGATACGCTCTAGAAACCGCAGCTTTCACACTAAACAGGGTACCATCAAAGTCCGTAGATAAGACATCATATGAGATATGGACTGCAAAGAGTCATAGCTTGTCTTTTCTAAAGATTTGGGTTGTGAAGCATATGTCAAGCGACTCCAGTCGGACAAGCTCACACCCAAGTCGGACAAGTGCATATTCGTGGGATATCCTAGGGAAACCTTGGGATATTACTTCTACAACCGTGAAGAGGGCAAAGTGTTTGTCGCTCGACATGGAGTTTTCCTTGAGAAAGAGTTTCTCAATCGGAAGGCTAGTGGGAGGTCGGTCTGACTCGAAGAAATTCGAGAGCCACATGGGGATGTTCCGACAGGTGATTCAATCACGCCGGAGTTAGTCAGGGAACCCGTAGTGAAATCGGCACCGGTTCCATGTAGGTTGGAAAGGTTGCGCAATATGCACGACTGCAATGTGTTGTTCTTGGAGAACGACGAACCGACCACGTATGCGGAAGCAATGGTGAGCCCTGATTCTGAGTTATGGCTTGAGGCCATGAGATCCGAATTAAAGTCCATGGATGACAATCAGGTTTGGAACTTGGTTGATCCGCCAGATGGTGTTCGAGCCATTGAGTGCAAATGGATCTTTAAGAATAAAATTGATATGGATGGAAACGTTACAGTCCATAAGGCTCGACTTGTCGCTAAAGGTTATCGACAAGTTCAAGGATTTTACTACGGTGAGACTTATTCACCAGTAGCGATGCCTAAATCAATTCGGATCATTCTTGCTATAACTGCATATTTCGACTATGAGATATGGCAGATGGATGTCAAAACGGCTTTCCTTAATGGAAATTTAACTGAGGACATGTATATGACACAGCCCGAGGGTTTTGTCGATCCAAAGAATGTTGGCATGGTATGCAAGCTTCAGAGATCCATTTATGGATTGAGGCAAGCATCTCGGAATTGGAACATTCGTTTTAATGAAGCGGTCAAAGAGTTTGGCTTCATCAAGAACGACTATGATCATTGTGTATTCAAGAAGGTCAGTGGGAGCTCGGTTGCATTTCTGATCCTGTATGTGGATGACATATTGTTGATTGGAAATGATGTTCAAATGCTTGAATCTGTCAAGGACTCATTGAAAAATAGTTTTCCGATGAAAGACTTGGGAGAAGCAGCTTATATTCTGGGAATCAAGATCTATAGAGATAGATAGAGAAGGCTTATTGGATTAAGCCAAAGTACGTATATAGACAAGGTGTTGAAGCGGTTCAACATGAAAGATGCCAAGAAAGGGTTCTTGCCCATGTCACATGGCATTCGTCTTAGCAAGACTCAGAGTCCTTCGACTCCTGATGAGCGAAGACGCATGGATGGGATTCCGTATGCTTCGGCTGTCGGGTCCATCATGTATGCTATGGTATGTACTCATCCCGATGTTAGCTTTGCTCTAAGCATAGTAGGCAGATACCAGGCTGATCCAGGTGAGAGTCACTGGACAGCGGTAAAGAATATCCTTAAATACTTGAGAAGGACAAAGGATATGTTCCTGGTTTATGGAGGTGAGGATGAGCTCATTGTAAAGAGTTACACTGATGCTAGTTTCCAAACCGATAGGGATGATAGTCGATCGCAATCTGGGTTTGTGTTCATTCTGAACGGAGGAGCAGTGAGCTGGAGGAGTGCCAAGCAAGATACGGTAGCTGATTCTACAACGGAGGCTGAGTACATTGCGGCTTCTGAAGCTGCAAAAGAAGGTGTTTGGGTGAAGAATTTTATTCCTGGTCTTGGAGTGGTTCAGGACTCATCCAATCTATTGGACCTCTATTGTGATAATAGTGGTGCTATTACACAAGTCAAGGAACCACGAAACCATCATAAAACCCAACACATACTCAGGCGTTTTAACCTCATTCGCGACATTGTCGATAGAGGCGATGTAAACATATGCAAGATACACACGGATGCAAATGTTGTCGATCCATTAACGAAGCCTCTCCCACAGTCGAAGCATGGGATGCACGTGAGGTCCATGGGCATACGATACCTAGATGATTGACTCTAGTGCAAGTGGGAGACTGTTGGAGATATGCCCTAGTGGCAATCATGTGATGATTTCGTTTCCTATGTATTCATGAGTATTTTGTATTGTCCTTGAACATCATCAGTGATATGTATCAATAAGCATGTTACTTATTTGTGAAACTATATATAGTATGATGATTGTTCTAATAGTCCCTAGTTGTTAAGGTTATGCGGACACATATCCTTTACTAGTATATGATTCAGTTGATGACTATGTTTCGCAAGTCATGTGCATAGAGATGCTAAACTGATAGTATGGACTCAGGGATTGAGATCACCGAGTCGGACAGACCCACTTTGAGAAACAGCGAGATAATGTCATCTGTTAGTCTCAAGTACAATGTATATGCCATGTCCTAGACCTGAGGTCATCGCATGTTCTTGGGATGAGGATTGATACGTCTCCATCGTATCTATAATTTTTGATTGTTTTATGCCAATATTATTCAACTTTCACATATTTTTGGCAACATTTTATATGATTTATTGGACTAACCTATTGATCCAGTGCCCAGTGCCAGTTCCTGTTTGTTGCATGTTTCTTGTTTCGCGGAATTACCATATCAAACAAACTCCAAACGCGATAAAAATTTACGGAGATTTTTTTTGGAATATTTGTGAATTTTGAGAAGTGGAATCAATGCAACCAGAGGCCCACAGCCCCCACAAGACACCAGGGCGAGGCCAGGGGGCCCAGACGCGCCCTGGTGGGTTGTGCTCACCTCGTATGTCGGTTGGAGCTCTCCTTTGGCCGCAAGGAAGCTATTTTTTGGAGCAAAATCCCCTCAAAATTTCAGCCCGATCGGAGTTAGGGATCTCCGGGAATATAAGAAACGGTTTTCGGCCAGAAAACAGGAACGTGAAACAGAAGAGAACAGAGAGCGAGATCCAATCTAGGAGGGGCTCCTGCCCCTCCGCCGCCATGGCGGCCATGGACCAGAGGGGGAACTCTCCTCCCATATAGGGGGGAGGCCAAGGAATAAGAAGAAGGAGGGGGGCTCTCTCCCCCTCTCTCCCGGTGGCGCCGTAACGCCGCCGGGGCAAGCATCGTGACGGCGATCTACTCCAATAACTTTGCCGCCGTCAACACCAACTCTCTCCCCCTCTCTACAGCGGTGTAACTCCCCTTCTCCCCCTGTAAACTCTACATAAACATGGTGCTCAACTCCATATACTATTTCCCAATGATATATGTCTATTCTATGATGTTTGAGTAGATCCGCTTTGTCCTATTGGCTAATTGATGATCGTGGTTGGTATGATTGTATATTTTATTATGGTGCTGTCCTACGGTGCCCTCCGTCTCGTGCAAACGTGAGGGATCCTCGCTGTAGGGTGTTGCAATGTGTTCATGATTTGCCTATGGTGGGTTGCTTGAGTGACAGAAGCATAAACCCGAGTAGGTGGGTTGTTGCATATGGGAGTAAAGAGGACTTGATACTTAATGCTATGGTTGGGTTTTACCTTAATGATCTTTAGTAGTTGCGGATGCTTGCTAGAGTTCCAATCATAAGTGCATATGATCCAAGTAGAGAAAGTGTGTTAGCTCATGCCTCTCCCTCATGTAAAATTGCAAGAATGATTACCGGTCTAGTTATTAATTGCCTAGGGACAAATTGTTGGAAATATGCCCTAGAGGCAATAATAATTTAGTTATTATCATATTTCCTTGTTCATGATAATCGTTTATTATCCATGCTGTAATTGTATTGATTGGAAACTCAAATACATGTGTGGGTACATAGACAACACTGTGTCCCTAGTATGCCTCTAATAGACTAGCTCATTGATCAAAGATGGTCAAGGTTTCCTAGCCATAGACATGAGATGTCATTTTATAACGGGATCACATCATTAGGAGAATGATGTGATGGACAAGACCCAAACTATGAACGTAGCATATGATCGTGTCAGTTTATTGCTATTGTTTTCTGCATGTCAAGTATCTGTTCCTATGACCATGAGATCATGCAACTCACTGACACCGGAGGAATACCTTGTGTGTATCAAACGTCGCAACGTAACTGGGTGACTATAAAGATGCTCTACAGGTATCTCCGAGGGTGTCTGTTGAGCTGGCATGGATCGAGACTGGGATTTGTTACTCCGTGTGACGGAGAGGTATCTCAGGGCCCACTCGGTAATACAACATCACAATAAGCCTTGCAAGCAAAGTGACTAAAGAGTTAGCCACATGATCTTGTATTACGGAACGAGTAAAGAGACTTGCCGGTAACAAGATTGAACTAGGTATAGAGATACCGACGATCGAATCTCGGGCAAGTAACATACCGAAGAACGAAGGGAACAACATACGGGATTAACTGAATCCTTGACATAGAGGTTCAACCAATAAAGATCTTCGTGGAATATGTAGGAACCAATATGGGCATCCAGTTCCCGCTATTGGTTATTGACCGTAGAGGTGTCTCGGTCATGTCTACATAGTTCTCGAACCCGCAGGGTCTGCACACTTAACGTTCGGTGACGTTTCAGTAGTATTGAGATATATGTGTTGGTGACCGAAGGTTGTTCGGAGTCCCGGATGAGATCCCGAACGTCACGAGGAGCTCCGGAATGGTCCGGAGGTAAAGATTTATATATAGGAAAGTGGTATTTGGGTTCCGGAAAAGTTTCGGGTATTTCCGGTAGTGTACCGGGAGTGACGAATGGGTTCCGGGGGTCCACCGGGTGGGGTCCACCCACCCTGGGGGGGCACATGGGCCCAAGAGGTGGCGCACCAGCCCCTAATGGGCTGGGGAACCGACCCCATAAGGGCCCATATGCCCAAGAGGAAAAAAGGTGGAGATAGGAAGGAATAGGACTCCTTCCTAATATGAATCCACTTCCTAGTAGGAAGTGGATTGGACTCCTCCTTGCCCTGGTTCGACCGACCCCTAGGGGAAACCCTAGGGAGGCTGCCTCCTCCCCCCTCCCTCCTATATATACTAGAGGAATAGATCCCCCGAAAACACACGACCACGTGCTAGTTCTCTATTCTCTAGTTCCTCCATCAAATAGATTCCGGTAGTGCTTAGGCGAAGCCCTGCCGGGATAACTCCACTACCACCACCACTACGCCGTCGTGCTGCTGGAGATCTCATCTACCTCTCCGCTCCCTCTTGCTGGATCAAGAAGACGGAGATCGTCATCGAGCTGTACGTGTGCTGATCGCGGGACGGCTTGCGATTTGGATCGCGAAGACGTTCGACTACATCAACTGCGTTTCTTAACGCTTCCCGCTTAGCGATCTACAAGGGTATGTAGATCCACTCTCCCTCTCGTAGATGCTCATCACCATGGATAGATCTTGCGTGTGCGTAGGAAATTTTTTGTTTTCCATGCAACGTTCCCCAACAGTGGCATCATGAGCTAGGTCTTTGCGTAGATGAGATCACGAGTAGAACACAAAGGAGTTTGTGGGTGTTGATGCTCAGATTGCTTCCTCCCTTGGTCTTTTCTTGATTCAGCGGTATTGTGGGATGAAGCGGCCCGGACCAACCTTACTCGTACGCTTACGAGAGACCGGTTCCATCAACTGACATGTGACTTTGTTGCATAAAGATGGCTGGCGGGTGTTTGTCTCTCCCACTTTAGTTGGATCGGATTTGACAAAGGCGGTCCTTGAGAAGGTTGAATAGCAATTTGTGTATCACTGTTGTGGTTTTTGTGTAGGTAAGAATCGTTCTTGCTAGATACCCGTAGCAGCCACGTAAAACATGCAACAACAATTAGAGGACGTCTAACTTGTTTTTGCAGGGTATGTTGTGATGTGATATGGCCAATTACATGATGAGATATATGTGATGTATGAGATGATCATGTTTTGTATAGAATATCACGACTTGCATGTCGATGAGTATGGCAACCGGCAGGAGCCATATGGTTGTCTTTAATTTATTTTCGCCGTTTTGCTTTACTTTATCGCTATGAGTTAGCAATAGTTGTAGAAGCGGTAGTTGGCGCGACAACCTCATGGCGACACGTTGATGGAGATCATGGTGTCATGCCGGTGACGATGGAGATCATGCCGGTGCTTTGGAGATGGAGATCAAAAGCACAAGTTCATGGCCATATCATGTCACTTATGATTTGCATGTGATGTTAATCCTTTTATGCTTCTTATTTTGCTTAGGACGACGGTAGCATTATAAGGTGATCCCTCAATAAATTTCAAGATAAAATTGTGTTCTCCCCGAGTGTGCACCGTTGCGAAAGTTCGTCGTTTCGAGACACCACGTGATGATCGGGTGTGATAGACTCTACGTTCACATACGATGGGTGCAAGCCAGTGTTGCACATGCGGAACACTCGGGTTAAACTTGACGATCCTAGCATGTACAGACATGGCCTCGGAACACAAGAGACCGAAAGGTCGAACATGAGTCATATAGTAGATATGATCAACATGGAGATGTTCACCATTGAAACCACCTCATCTCACGAGATGATCGGACTTGGGTTGGTGAATTTGGATCATGTAACACTCGGATGACCGGAGGGATGTCAATTTGAGTGGGAGTTCTTTAGTAATATGATTAACTGAACTCATTATCATGAACATAGTCAAAATGTCTTTGCAAATTATGTTGTAGATCAATAGCTCGCGCTGTAGCTCCCCTATTTTTATACGTTCCTAGAGAAAATAGAATTGAAATATGATGGTAGCAATAATGCGGAATGGGTGTCGGTGTCAAAACCAGCGCATGTCGGGTAGGGGGTCCCGAGCTGTTAGTCTAGGATCGATGGTAACAAGGGGACAAAGGAGACGATGTTTACCCAGGTTCGGGCCCTCCTATGGAGGTAAAACCCTACGTCCTGCTCGATTATATTAATGGTATGAAGGTTACAGAGTTGATCTACCTCGAGATCGACTAGCTAAAACCCTAGATGAGTTTTTCTCCCCCTGCAATCTAAAACCCTCCCGGTTTATATAGACACCGGGAGGTACCTAGGGTTTACACATGACAAGACTCCTGCCGAGAATGGAGACGTCGATTCCCTCATCTTGACTTGGAGTGCCCGATACGCCTTCGGGACTTCCTTCTAGAACGCAGGGTCTCGATGTATCCGGCCCTTCCCGCGACAGTCAGAGTGCGGCCCACCAAGCCGGCCTATTGAGAGATAGGCCAGCAGCCCGAGGACCCCTTAGTCTAGGACTCCCTCAGTAGCCCCCGAACTAGCCCCCAACGCCAAGGGTCTCAGCTTGGGCAGCTCCTCTTGATAAGAGTCTTCGGCTTGCGGGGTGAGTTCTTCTTCCCATTAAAGATTGGCTGATACTTGTCCGGTTTCCGATCACACGATAGCCCGAACACCATGAGTTATTCAGTCCCGAAGGCCAAACGTCAAAGTGTAAACAGTGTTTCTTCTGACAACCTTCCTGATGAAGGGTCGTGGCCTACCACGACCGCTGAACCAGTTATGAAAACTCGATTCGCGGTTCGAGGCCGTTTTTACATTAGCACTACTCATCAATGTATAGATCGTGCTCCGTTTCACACGGGATATGATTAGCATCCCAAGTTCATTTTGCGCGTGCATAACGGTACACACGTCTTGGGAAGCGGAGAGATTTACGACACATCAAAGGGAGGTTAATCGGTGTTACGCCCCATAAAAAGGGTAAAACCCCAAGGCTTATTCACGCTTCCCATTCACATCCTCTGCTTTCCCAATCTTCCCAAGCTCCGAGAGCCCAGATCCAGGTCTTCCTCAACTTCCCCTCCGAGCCTAGCCATGGCGGGTTCGGGCTCTATGGGCAAGTGGGAGGCCTCCACGGTCACCGACAAGGATATCCGGGATCTAAAGCTCGCCGGCTACCTCCCCGCCAACGTCTTCCACCGCGCTCCAGAAGCGAACCAGGTCGTCCCCACCCCTAAGCCAGGCGAAAGGGTGGTATTCGTCCCCCATTTCATCCGGGGACTGAGCTTCCCGCTCCACCCCTTCGTCAGGGGCCTCATGTTCTTCTACGGGTTGGACTTCCATGATCTTCCCCCGAACTCCTTTATGCATATTTCGGCTTTCATCATTCTTTGCGAAGCCTTCCTGCGGGTTGAGCCGCACTTCGGCCTGTGGCTCAAGGTTTTCAACGTTAAGCCAAAGACTGTCGCGGGCGAGCACGCAGACTGCGGAGGGGCGGTAATCAGCAAGCTCCCCTGCGTTGAGTGGCCAACTGGCACTTTTACGACACAATCAAGATCTGGCAGAAAGAATGGTTCTACATCACCGAACCAAGAGATGAGAGCTGGGCGGCACCTGCCGAGTTCAGATCCGGACCCCCTACGAGATTGACCTCGTGGCTCAGGAAGGGCCTTGACTGGGGGTCGGATGCAGAGGTGAAACTGCTACAGAAGCGCATTACCTCGCTGATCAAGGCCAAGGCTGAACTGGTCGATGTGGTCTAGGTCATGCTCCACCGCCGTATCCTCCCCTGTCAGCGCCGGGCCTCCCCAATGTGGGCATACCAGCGTGAGGACGAGCCTACCGTGCTCCAGTTCTTCTGCACTACCTCCAAGAAGTTGTGGAAGGTATTATTCAAGCCTCGGAAAAGCTGGCCGGCCAAGGAAGAAGATTCGAGCCTAAGCACCGATAACCCACCTACCCAGGTACGGTATAATTTTAATCCATTGACTCTGTTTCTTTGACAAAAAGACTGAACGCCTTTCCCCTCATTTTCGCAGAAATGGTTGAGTAAAACCGCGAGGGTTAACTGTCCTGCACCACAACCCGAAGACCCCAGGTCGGAGTTGTTGATGGCGATGCTCGTCGTGGCACCGTAGTTGGCGCCCAAGAAGAAGGAGAAGAAGAAGAAAGCCCGAGAAGGTCTCCGTATAAAGGACCAGCCAGACGCCATGTCCGAGGAAACCCATGCCTCCTCTAGCCATGAGGAAGAGCATGAGGATGGGAGGGGGGGGGAAGGCGTTTCCCCCCTCACAAGAAAGAGGGCGGCGTCGCCGGACGCCGCGAAGGATGTACCTCCTCCTGCCCTGAAGAGGGCGCGTCGGCCGAGGTTGATCCTGGCCGATGACAGCTCGGATTCTGATGCAGAGTCCGAGAACTTTGAGAAGCTTCCCCGACGGAACCTAAGGGTCAAGCCCCCAGCTCAAAGGTATGAATCCGAAGACTCCCTGGGTTATTTATGCAAAGTCTTCAATGTTTTAAATGCATGAACGTCTTTTAGTTTGCAGCCCACCGCGCGTTCTCCCTACTGACCAAATATCGGATGGGGAGTCTCCGCCCGCCGAACTGGCGGAGAGTGGGACTGCGTCACACCCCACACCTCCCGAGGCCGCGAAGGATGCCGCGGAGGTGTCATCCCGCCAGGCTCCTTTGGAGCCGAACACAGGCGGTGGGGGTGACCACGCCATGGCCGAGGTCGATGCCTCGGCCGCTGAAGACCAGGGGGAGAAAACTCCCCTGGCCACTGAAGACCAGGGGGAGAAAACTCCCCTGGCCGCTGAAGAGGAAGGGCGGAGGGATGTCCAGCCCCCTCCAAGGAAATCTCCGGAGCATGCTGTGCCTCCGGAGCTACCGACTCAGTCCCCGATCAGAGATCGGGCTGGCCGGTCACCACCGGTGCCACCGACGACTGGGTGGCCGGTCATGGAGGAGGCTCTATCAAGCGCCCCCATCTCCGAGGATCACCGCGCTCTTATGGGTGCGGTTTTGCAAGGCATTCAGTCCGTCGATAGCGGACTGAAAGAGGCCTTCAATGGTCCCTTGACGGGCTTCAAGGTGAGTCACGTAACACCCTTTTCCCAAACAATCTTAAGTTTATGTTATCTTTATATATGTAGTAGCCCCCGAGCCCTGGGTGGTTTTGCAAAAACGCACCCGGGGGTCAAATACTCAGGAGTGACCAATGATGCGCAAGGCACCATTAGTCCCACAATGTTCTAAAAAGCCCTTAAGAGGACCGAGCATAGTGTCATATCCTTGACGGTTCGGGGGCTGGAACGCACATAACCGGATGTATGTTTTTTATTTTTATTTTTTGTAGGCCTCATCCTCGGCGGCGGCCGTTAATGCCGCTGAGCTTACTGAGCTAAATCAGAAGCTCAAGATCTCCGAAGAGGAGCTTGATAGCCTGAACAAGAGGTTCGACGAGGCACAAGGTAAGCCGAATTGTAACATCCGGGCTGTATATTGTTAGTGATCCGCACTGGTAACCTAGTGTAATTATTTATTTATTGCTTCCACAGCTTCAGCTGTGGAGGTTGAAAAACTCAAGGCCGAGCTCGAAAAGATGAAGCAAGAGGCCGCGGATGAGAAGGCGGCTGCCGAACAGGCAGCAGCCGCACTCGCCACTTTGAAAGCTGCGAGTGCTAAGCAGGAGGCCCGGGTGGAGGAGGTGCAGCAGGAGCTCAAGGACGCCAGCGCAAAGTGTGAGGCCCTTGAGCAGAAAGGCAAAGAGCAAGCCACCGAGCTATCCGCGCTGAAATCCGAGCTTCAAAAGGAGTGGGTGGACAGGCGGTCCTTTGAAGAGGAGGTTCGCCAAGTCAGGGCTGTCACAGATGGTAAGCCGTATTCACTACAATGCGCCTTTGGTGGTAGCAGGTTTGCTTTGCTCACCTAGGTGTCGCATTCCTCAGGCGTCTGTGCAGATCTCCAGAAGAGTGCAGCGGACGCGAACAAGTTCTATGCTTTGCGGGAGGAGGATGATGAGGCTCGGCTATTCTGGGCACAGTTTGAGTCCCCCGAGCGCTCTCCTCTTCTGGGCGAGCAGATGAAGCAACTGATGGAGCTGCACAGGATGGCGGAGCCGGCTATGACGGATCTCTGCATCCGGCTGTGGCCTGAAGAGCCGTTGCCGAGCAGCTATTTCGGCTTGGTGCGGAAACTGTGCGATGCTGCGCCTCGGATTGACGCACTAAAGCGTTCTACATGCATCGAGGGAGCTCGGATGGCCTTTGCAAAGCCCATGGTGCACTGGCCGAAGCTCAAGCCGACCGAGATGGCCACCGCACCTCCGCCCCCTGGAAAGGGGCATAGGCGTCCCGAGCTATACTTCTCCGCAGTGATGGAGGGTGCTCGGGCGATAGAGGCCCAATGCTCGAAGGATGTCCTTTATGAATGAGTGCGTTGTAATATGTCCGAAGACTTTTGACGCTTTATAATCAGAGTTGCATGGTTTATCATGTCTTATAAGTCTTTAGTGTTTATTTTGACTCCCATGTGGCCGTTTTATCTGAAAGTTGTGAGTCGTTGGCTTCAGCCCCCACGTAGATACTACGCGAGGTGTCTCTGCCTCCGCACTGTGACCCTTAGCCGAGGTATCGGTGCCCGAAGGCGGTAGTGCGAGGGGGACAAGGCAATCGGACTATGATGCTTTATCGCTTTCACTTAGCCGTAGGAGCGTAAAAAAATGCGGGGGCTGATAACCAGCCCCCAGTGTTTTTGTGATGTGCGGATGTACCGGGGCCGAAGCCAGCATCACATGGTTTGTACAAGTACAAAACCCATCGTATAACACGGAATAACCTCTATCGATTTTTTAGTATGACACTCATACTCGGATTTGCAGACCGGTTCTCGCTTACTATGACGGTCAGTTTTCGGCTTTCTCCCCTGAGGTGCTTGACCAGACGAACTGGAAACACAATCGCAGTGGTTCTCCGTTTGCCCCTTTAGCCGAACGAGCGGAACGTAAGGGGGCAAACACAGGAGCCGGGCAACCCAACTATTGACCCAAGACATAGTTCGGATCTGATGCATATAAAGCAAAATCCAAGACGCCGAACACACGACCAGTTGTGTCGGGGTGATGCTCAGGGCGATATTTTAAATTCAAGCCCCCGGTCTATTAGCCGGTTGCATCGTAATGTATACCGAACAGTTGCGCGAGAGGCGTTTGACAAGAAAAGAGTATGTACCATAAAATACAACGGAGGGGCCATGTATAATGGTATTTTATTTGCTCGATAATTCTTATAACTCAAATTGCCGAAGCAACTGTTTACAGGTATTTTGAAGATAAAACATAGAATTTACACAGGAGAGGTTGTACCAGGGGTCTTCGGTTGATGGCTTGACGTCCTCGATGTGCCCTGTCGTCAGTCTGCTCCTGTGCCTCCTAGGGAGTTGCATTCCTTTAAGGGTGATGCTGTCGTCGAGCGGACCTTGGGAAGAAGGTCTTGAGAAGTCGCCGAAGTATGGATGATCTTTACTCTTTAGCAGGTCCTTGATGGTACCTGTGTTATGTCCGAGGACGTGTACTGGTAATGGTTCGGTCCAGCCGAACACTTACCCTTTAATGGTTGTTCCCCACTGCTGCCCATGGAATCTTGAGTGCGAAGTTGTGCCTTCTTGGCACGTGTTTGACGGTCATTAGGGCTGTGCAATGGGGAGCGTGTCCCTATTTCTGGGGAGGAGAAGATTCTGGGAGTTCGGATTGAAACCGAGCTCGTTTGTCAACCTTATGTGCCTTTATGGCAGATTTTGGTGTTTGCCGACCATCCTCGTAATGCAATTCGGCCGCCAGGGCCAATGCATGTTCCTCAGTTCGGAGGGAACGCTCTGTGTTGCCATTGACAGTGATGACCCCCTTGGGCCCGGGCATCTTGAGCTTGAGGTATGCGTAGTGTGGGACGACATTAAAGCGAGCGAACGCTGTGCGTCCTAGCAGGGCGTGATAACCGCTGCGGAAAGGTACGATGTCGAAGATCAAGTCCTTGCTACGGAAGTTATCGGGCGAACCGAACACCACTTCCAGGCTCACAGAGCCCGTGCACCGGGCTTCGACGCCTGGGATCACTCCTTTAAAGGTAGTGTTGTTGGGTTTGATCCTTGATGGATATATACCCATCGTTTTCACCGTATCTGAGTAAATCAAATTGAGGCTACTTCCTCCATCCATTAGGACTTTAGTGAGGTGATACCCATCGATAATGGGATCTAGGACGAGGGCAGCTGATCCCCCATGACGGATACTGGTCGGATGGTCTCGTCGATCGAAGGTGATCGGAAACGCCGACCATGGGTTATACTTCGGGGCTACGGGCTCTACGGCGTAGACCTCTCGAAGGGCGCACTTCCTCTCCTTTTTGGGTATGTGAGTGGCGTATATCATGTTCACAGTTTTTACCTCTGGAGGGAACTGCTTCTATCCACCATTGGTCGGACCGTGGGGCTCATCATCGTCCTCGCTGCGTGGGCCCTTGCCTTGCTCCTCGGATGCGAGTTTGCCGGCTTGTTTGAACACCCAACAGTTACGGTTGGCGTGGTTGGTGGGCTTGTCTGGAGTGCCATGGATCTGGCAAGGCCTCTCCATGATTTTGTCCAGCGGGGTAGGTCCGTCGCGATTGCCTTTAGGAGGCTTCTTCCGCTGCCCGGATCGAGGGTTGCAGAAGCCGGCGTTGACGGCCGTGTCGTCCGCGTCACTAGTGTTGTGCCGGCGTTTATTTTTGTTGCGTCATGGTTTCCCGTTTCCATCCCGAGCTTCGGAGGTGCCGGGGTCTTCGGGGTTGTGGCTTCATCTCGCTAGCCAGTTATCCTCGCCCGCGCAAAAGCGGGTCATGAGTGATGTAAGGGCGGACATGGTCCTAGGTTTATCCTGACCGAGCTGGCGAGCCAGCCATTCGTCCCGAATATTGTGCCTGAAAGAGGCTATAGCCTCGGCATCTGGGCAATCGACAATCTGGTTTTTCTTGGTCAAGAACCGGTTCCAGAATTGTCGAGCGGACTCTCCTGCCTTTTGGATGACGTTGCTTAGGTCGGAGGAGTCCGGAGGCCGTACATAGGTGCCCTGGAAGTTAGATCGGAAAGCATCCTCGAGATCTTCCCAGCTCCCGATAGAATTTTCGGGGAGACTGTTTAACCAGTGCCGAGCTGGCCCCTTAAGTTTAAGGGGTAGATACTTGATGGCGTGGAGATCGTCTCCTCGTGCCATGTGAATGTGGAGGAGGAAATCCTCGATCCACAATGCTGGGTCAGTTGTTCCGTCGTATTGCTCTATGTTCACGGGTTTAAACCCTTCCGGGAACTGATGCTGCATCACCTCGTCGGTGAAGCACAGTGGGTGGGCAGCGCCTCTGACCCGGGCTATGTCACGCCGGTAGTCGGTGTCTGTTCTGGCCCGGTTTTGTTCCCGACCTCTATTGTTTCGGTCGAACCAAGGCCGGTACCCGTCCCGTCTATCGGGGGAGTACCCTCTAGATCCGTAGATGGATCTCGTGCGGCCTGTTCTATAATCCAGGTGGCGTCGCAGGTCGTACCTGTACTCAGGCTCCATTGGCTCCTTTCCCCTTCTGTGGGGTATCGCCGGCCTATAACCGGCGTCGCCAGCCGTCCTATCTCGTCGTCGGGGAGGGCGGTCTGGCTGGTCGTATGGAGTGTGCTTGGGGGACAACGTATTAGGGAGTTCGTCATTGAATTGTGGCAGCAGCCGTCGGCGTGGATAGCTCTTGGGTTGGTCCAATAGACCGGTACCGTATCCTTCCTCGGCCGACAGGACCCTCGTCCACCTATCATTGAGGGTGTCTTGTTTGGCCTTGAGCTGCCGTTCTTTTGCCTTTAGGCTTCGGGCAGTGGCTATAAGCTATTGCCTAAACCGTTCCTGATCCTCAATGTTGTCGGGGACAGTGAAATCTTCCGCTTCCGGGCTATCCTCCTCCTCTACAGGGGGAGGTAGTTGTCATCTTCGGAGTCGTTTGGATCTTCAGGGTCGCGCTGGTCCTCCGGCCTTTCCTGGTCCTCTAACGGATGCTCGGGAATATCGGGATCCCCGAGGTCTTCCGGGGTTTCGTTTTCCCCGGTGCCAGCAATAGCTTCCCTTTCCTTTTTTTGTCTTTGATCGTTTGCACGGTTTCCGGCACCTTGACGGCGCTTCGCCCGATTTATCACCATTGTTTGCGGGTGTGCGCTCGCCATTATCGGATGGAGTATCCACCATGTAGACGTCGTAGGTGGAGGTGGCAGTCCATCGCCCGGTGTTGACGGGGGTGGGAGCGCGATCCTCTTGATCCATGTCTTCTGCCTCCTCGGAGGCGTAGTCCAACATATCGGTTAAGTCTTCGACAGTGGCTACGAAGTGGGTGGTGGGTGGGATGAAAAATTCCTCTTGACCCGCCTTAAGACTGATCTGATCGTGGATCGGGGTTGGGTCGTCAGTAACTTTCATCGATAAGATCCGATCTAGAGCTTCGTTGAGTGTCGAGAGCTCGATCGGGTCAATTTGCTCAGCGCTTTCAAAGTTAACCTCCGATGCGTCTACCCAAGAAGTGTGTTCGGCAGGAGCTGGTACCCGGCCATCTGGCGCTATGGCCGGATCCGGACTAAAAGCTAGATCATATCTGGGGTCAGTCCCGTGGGAGGGGTCGAAAGCGACATCCGAGGTTAAGGCCTCGGAATCCTCGGGTGCGTCAGATGAAACTGCGAGCCCGGTGAGCGAAAGATCGCCCCGAGAGTCTACGGAGAACTCTAGGTTCCCGAATCTGACCTCTTGATAAGGGGCGAAACTCCCGACCCCGCCAAGACGGTCAGCGTGCAGCACAATGCTGCCGAAAGCGAAGATCTGTCCAGGGACGAAGGAGTCCATTTTCCGGACTTCTTTGTTAATGACAACGCGAGCCATCGATTCCTTTGGAGATCACAACGGAACTCTCAATGAAAGCACCAATGTCGGTGTCAAAACCGGCGGATCTTGGGTAGGGGGTCCCGAGCTGTGAGTCAAGGATCGATGGTAACAAGGGGACGAAGGAGACGATGTTTACCTAGGTTCGGGCCCTCCTATGGAGGTAAAACCCTACGTCCTGCTCGATTATATTGATGGTATGAAGGTTACAGAGTTGATCTACCTCGAGATCGACTAGCTAAAACCCTAGATGAGTTTCTCTCCCCCTGCAATCTAAAACCCTCCCGGTTTATATAGACACCGGGGGGTACCTAGGGTTTACACATGACAAGACTCCTGCCGAGAATGGAGACGTCGATTCCCTCATCTTGACTTGGAGTGCACGATACGCCTTCGGGGCTTCCTTCAAGAACACAGGGTCTCGATGTATCCGGCCCTCCCAGCGACAGTCATAGTGCGGCCCACCAAGCCGGCCTATTGAGAGATAGGCCAGCAGCCCGAGGACCCCTTAGTCCAGGACTCCCTCACTGGGTCCGTGATCTGAGGATTGTCCTCATTGCTGCACAGAAGGCTTATGTCCTTAATGCACCGCTCGGTGCGCCACCCCCTCAAGCGTCGTCTGTAGATGTTGTGAACATCTGACAGGCACGTTCTAATGACTACTTAATAGTTCAGTGCGTCATGCATTACGGCTTAGAATTGAGGCTCAAAAACGTTTTGAACGTCACGGAACATATGAGATGCTCTAAGAGCTGAAATTGGGATCTCAGGCTCATTCCCGTGTTGAGAGGTATGAGACCTCCAACAAGATTCTTTGCCAGCAAGATGAAGGAGAATAGCTCAATTGGTGAGCGTGTGCTCAGATTGTCCGGGTGCTACAATCGCTTGAATCGAGTGGGAGTTGATCTTCCAGATAAGATAGTGGTTGATATAGTTCTCCAAGTCACTGCCACAAAGCTACTAGAGCTTCGTGATGAACTATGAAATGTCAGGGATGGAAATAATGATCCCCGAGCTATTCGCGATGTTTGACACCACGAAGGTAGAAATCAAGAAGGAGCATCAAGTGTTGATGGTTAGTATAACCACTAGTTTCGAGAAGGGCAAGGGCAAGAAGGGAAAACTTCAAGAATGGCAAACCAGTTGCCACTCCAATGAAGAAACCCAAGGTTGAACCCAAACCCGAGACTGAGTGCTTCTATTATGAGGAGAACGGTCACTGAAGCGGAACTGCCCTAGATACTTGGTAGATAAAAAGGCTGGCAACGTCAACAAAAGTATATTTGATATACGTATTATTGATGTGTACCTTACTAGTACTCCTAGTAGCACCTGGGTATTAGATACCGGTTCGATTGCTAATGTTAGTAACTCGAAGTAAAAGCTACGGAATAAACGGAGACTAGATAAGGGTGAGGTGACGATACGTGTTGGAAGTGTTTCCAAGGTTGATATGATCACCATCGCACGCTCCCTCTACCTTCGGGATTAGTGTTGAACCTAAATAAATGTTATTTGGTGTTTGCGTTGAGCAAGAGCATGATTAGATCATGTTTATTGCAATACGGTTATTCATTTAAGTTAGAGAATAATGGTTACTCTGTTTACATGAATAATACCTTCAATGGTCATGCACCCAATGAGAATGGTTTATTGAATCTCGATCGTAGTAATACACATGTTCATAATATTGATGCCAAAAGATGCAAAGTTAATAATGATAGTACCACATACTTGTGGCACTGCCGCCAAGGTCATATTGGTGTAAAGCGCATGAAGAAACTCCATGCAGATGGATCTTTTGACTCACTCCATTTCGAATCGGTTGAGACATGCGGACCATGCCTCATGGGCAAGATGACTAAGACCCCGTTTTCCGGTATGATGGAGCGGGCAAGTGACTTATTGGAAATGATACATGTTGATGTATGTGGTCCAATGAGTGTTGAAGCGTGCGGTGGATATCGCTATTTTCTTACCTTCACTGATGATTTGAGTAGATATGGGGATATTTACTTAATGAAACACAAGTCTGAAACGTTTGAAAAGTTCAAACAAATTCAGAGTGAAGTTTGAGATCATCGTGACAAGAAGAGAAAATGTCTACGATATGATCGTGGAGGTAAATATCTGAGTTACGAGTTTGGTATGCAACTTAAGACAATGTGGAAATTGTTTCACAACTCACGCCACCTGGAACACCATAGTGTGATGGTGTGTCCGAACGTCGTAGTCGTGCTCTATTGGATATGGTACGTACTATGATGTCTCTTATCGATTTGCCACTATCATTTTGGGGTTATGCATTAGAGACAACTACATGCACTTTAAATAGGGCACCATCTAAGTACATTGAGATGACACCGTATGAATTTTGGTTTGGCAGAAACCTAAGCTGTCATTTCTCAGAGTTTGGGAATGTGATGCTTATGTCTAAAAAGCTCGATCCCAAAGCGGAAAGGTGCATCTTCATAGGATACCCTAAGGAAACAGTTGGGTATACCTTCTATCTCAGATCCAAGGGCAAAGTGTTTGTTGCTAAAAACAGGTCCTTTCTCGAGAAAGAGTTCCTCTTGAAAGAATTGAGTGGGAGGAAGGTAGAACTTGATGAGGTTATTGAACCGTCACTTCAGTTGGATGGTAGCACGACGCAGAAAGATGTTTCTGTGGCGCCTACACCGAATGAAGAGGAAGCTAATGATGATGATCATGACACTTCGGATGAAGTTACTATCGAACCTCGTAGGCCGACAAGAAATCGTATCGCCTCTGAGTGGTACGCCAATCCTATCTTGGAGGTCATGTTGTTAGACAACAGTGAACCTACGAGCTATGAAGAAGCGATGGTGGGCCCGGATTCCAACAAATGGCTAGGAGCCATAAAATCTGAGAAAGGATCCATGTATGAAAACCAAGTATGGAGTTTGGTAGACTTTCCCGTTGAACGGCAGGCCGTTGAGTACAAATGGACCTTTAAGAAGAAGACAGACACTGATGGTAAATGTCACCATTTATAAAGCTCGACATGTCGCAAAGAAGTTTCCGACAAGTTCAAGGAGTTGACTACGATGAGACTTTCTCACCCATAGCGATGCTAAAGTCTGTTGGAATTATGTTAGCAGTTGCTGCATTTTTCGATTATGAAATCTGGCAGATGGATGTCAAAACATCATTTCCTTAACGGTATCCGTGAGGAAAGGTTGTATGTGATACAACCGGAAGGTTTTGTCAGTCCTAAGGATGCTAAAATGTATGCAAGCTCCAGAGATACTTCTATGGACAGGAGCAAGCATCTCGGAGTTGGAATATACGCTTTGATGAGGTGATCAAAGTTTTTTGGGTTTATACAAAGTTTATGAGAAACTTGTATTTACAAGAAAGTGAGTGGGAGCACTATAAAATTTCTGATGAGTATATGTGGATGACATATTGTTGATCGGAAATGATGTAGAATTTCTAGAAAGCATAAAGGGTCGTTTGAAAAGAGTTTTTTCAAAGGAAGACCTGGAATGAAGCTACTTAAATATTGGGCATCAGGATCTATAGAGATAGATCAAGACGTCTGATGAGACTTTCAATGAGTACATACCTTGACAAGATTTTGAAAGAGTTCAAAATGGATCAGTCAAAGAAAGAGTTCTTGCTTGATTTGGAAGGTGTGGAGTTGAGTGAGACTCAAAGCTCAACCACGGCAGAAGAAAGAGAGAGGACGAAGGTCGTCCCCTATGCCTTATCCATAGGCTCTATATAGTATGCCATGCTGTGTACCGCACCTGGTGTGTGCCTTGCCATGAGTCTGTCAAGGGGTACAAGAGTGGTTCAGGAGTGGATCACTGGACAACGGTCAAGACTATCCTTAGTAACTAGAGGACTAAGGAAATGTTTCTCGATTATGGAGATGATAAAGAGTTTGTCGTAAAGGGTTACGTCGATGCAAGCTTTGACACCTATCCGACGACTCTAAGTAGCAGTCCGGATACATATAGTGGAGCAGTCATTTGGAATAGCTCCAAGTGGTGCGTGGTACAATCTGCAGTATGACATATAGATTTGCAAAGAACACACGGATCTGAATGTTGCAGACCGTTGACTAGAACCTCTCTCACATGCAAAACATGATCAAACCCCAGAACTCATTGGGTGTTAGATTCATTACAATGTTAATCACATGGTGATGTGAGCTAGATTATTGACTCTAGTGCAAGTGGGAGACTATTGGAAATATGCCCTAGAGGAAATAATAATTTAGTTATTATCATATTTCCTTGTTCATGATAATCGTTTCTTATCCATGATGTATTTGTATTGATTGGAAACTCAAATACATGTGTGGGTACATAGACAACACTGTGTCCCTAGTATGCCTCTAATAGATTAGCTCGTTGATCAAAGATGGTCAAGGTTTCCTAGCCATAGACATGAGATGTCATTTGATAACGGGATCACATCATTAGGAGAATGATGTGATGGACAAGACCCAAACTATGAACGTAGCATATGATCGTGTCAGTTTATTGCTATTGTTTTCTGCATGTCAAGTATCTGTTCCTATGACCATGAGATCATGCAACTCACTGACACCGGAGGAATACCTTGTGTGTATCAAACGTCGCAACGTAACTGGGTGACTATAAAGATGCTCTACAGGTATCTCCGAGGGTGTCTGTTGAGCTGGCATGGATCGAGACTGGGATTTGTTACTCCGTGTGACGGAGAGGTATCTCAGGGCCCACTCGGTAATACAACATCACAATAAGCCTTGCAAGCAAAGTGACTAAAGAGTTAGCCACGGGATCTTTTATTACGGAACGAGTAAAGAGACTTGCCGGTAACGAGATTGAACTAGGTATAGAGATACCGACGATCGAATCTCGGGCAAGTAACATACCGAAGAACGAAGGGAACAGCATACGGGATTAACTGAATCCTTGACATAGAGGTTCAACCGATAAAGATCTTCGTAGAATATGTAGGAACCAATATGGGCATCCAGGTCCCGCTATTGGTTATTGACCGTAGAGGTGTCTCGGTCATGTCTACATAGTTCTCGAACCCGCAGGGTCTGCACACTTAACGTTCGATGACGTTTCGGTAGTACTGAGATATATGTGTTGGTGACCGAAGGTTGTTTGGAGTCCCGGATGAGATCCCGGACGTCACGAGGAGCTCCGTAATGGTCCGGAGGTAAAGATTTATATATAGGAAAGTGGTATTTGGGTTCCGGAAAAGTTTCGGGTATTTCCGGTAGTGTACCGGGAGTGACGAATGTGTTCCGGGGGTCCATCGGGTGGGGCCCACCCACCCTGGGGGGCCACATGGGCCCAAGAGGTGGCGCAACATCCCCTAATGGGCTGGGGAACCGACCCCATAAGGGCCCATATGCCCAAGAGGAAAAAGGTGGAGATAGGAAGGAATACGACTCCTTCCTAATATGAATCCACTTCCTAGTAGGAAGTGGATTGGACTCCTCCTTGCCCTGGTTCGGCCGACCCCTAGGGGAAACCCTAGGGAGGCTACCTCCTCCCCCTCCCTCCTATATATACTAGAGGAATAGAGCCCCCCAAAACACACGGCCACGTGCTAGTTCTCTATTCTCTAGTTCCTCCACCAAATAGATTCCGGTAGTGCTTAGGCGAAGCCCTGCCGGGATAACTCCACCAGCACCACCAGTACGCCGTTGTGCTGCTAGAGATCTCATCTACCTCTCTGCTCCCTCTTGCTGGATCAAGAGGACGGAGATCGTCATCGAGCTGTACGTGTGCTGAAGACGGGACGGATAGTGATTAGATCGTGGGACGGCTTGCAATTTGGATCGCGAAGACGTTCGACTACATCAACCGCATTTCTTAACGCTTCCCGCTTAGCGATCTACAAGGGTATGTAGATCCACTCTCCCTCTCGTAGATGCTCATCACCATGGATAGATCTTGTGTGTGCGTAGGAAATTTTTTGTTTTCCATGCAACGTTCCCCAACACAAATAACCTTCTTGATTGACAAAAGCTTTATACTAAACAACTAACTTTCATTATCTTGCAATTTACTCGTAGTTTTATTTCCCGCAAAGTACTTCTAGTTATTTTCGTGCAAACTATCCTATCACCTTCAAAGTAGTTTCATACTTGTTGTAGGTAAATCAAGCATTGGCGTGCGTAGATTTGTATCAGTGGTCGATAGAACTTGAGGGAATATTTGTTCTACCTTTATCTCCTCGTTGGGTTCGACACTCTTACTTATCGAAAAAGGCTACAAACGATCCCCTACACTTGTGGGTTATCAAGACCTTTTTCTCGCGCCGTTGCCGGGGAGCAATAGCGTGGGGTGAATATTCTCGTGTGTGCTTGTTTGCTTTATCACTAAGTAATTTTTATTTTCTGTTATTAGTTGTTTTATATCTTTAGTTATGGATATGGAACACGAAACACCAAAAAAATTAGTGGTACTTGCTACTCATGGAGATGGGGAACCTCCTAAAACCCTCGATGCTAGTTACGTGGGACGCGTTAATTACTCCTTTGATAATCCTGAGAAATCATCATTAAACTTTATAATGGGAGACATGTTGGATCAACGTGAGTACTTTAGGGATTATCGCTTGTCTCAAAAAGGGGAACACTTATGGGATCAAATTAGAATATTGCAATGGTTTGCTTGGGATGCATGCTCGAGATGTGACTGTACTTGTTGCTCTAAGATAGAAGCTCAACACCTTCCCTTTCAATGTAAATTTAATGATAATGAAACCTTGGCTTCTTATGCTAAAGGTATTTATGATTACTATGATGTGGAATGAATAGAAGAATTTGTTGCTTTTAAAGGTGCTTATGAAATTGCTTCGTTGCTTGAAAAGTATGATGATGATGTTCCTTACGAATCTAAATTTTTTGCCATACTTAAATATTGCTATGATAATTATGAATACAATGCTGATATTATTGAATTTATTGAGAGTATGTCCACTGCCTTGGAAGAGACTAATATTTTGCAGGGACCTATGGAAGAAGAAGTTGCTGAAACTGTGAGCTCATTAGATGAAAAAGATGAGGAGGAGAGCAAAGAACAAACGGAGGAATAGCGGATTAGCTACCCGTGCCCACCTTCTAATGAGAGTAACTCTTCAACTCATACATTGTTTAATTACCCTTTGTGCTTACCGAAGGATGAATGCCATGATGAATGCTATGATGATTGCTATGATCCCGTGGATTCATTTGAAATATCCCTTTTTGATGAACTTGATGCTTGCTATGATTGTGGCCAAGATGCCAATATGAATTATGCTTATGAAGATGAACTTGCTATAGTTCCTTATGTTAAGAATGAAATTGTTGCTATTGCACCCCCACATGATAGTCCTATTATCCTTTTGAATTCTCCCAACTACACTATATCGGAGAAGTTTGCTCTTGTTAAGGATTATATTGATGGGTTGCATTTTTCTACTACACATGATGATTTTGATGAATATAATATGCATGTGCTTGCTGATCCTACTTGCAATTATTATGAGAGAGGAACTACATCTCCACCTCTTTATGTTTCCAATATGATAAAATTGCAAGAAACTACTTATGCTATGTATTGGCCTTTACTTGATGTGCATGAATTGTTCTTGTATGACATGCCAATGCATAGGAAGAGAGTTAGACTTCGTCATTGCATGATATATATCACTTTGTGCTCACTACTAAATTACAAATCATTGCTAATTAAAATTGGCTTTGATATACCTTGGGATCCGGGTGGATCAATTACTTGAGCACTTTATGCCTAGCCTAATGGCTTTAAAGAAAGCGCTGCCAGGGAAACAACCCGGAAGTTTTAGAGAGTAATTTATTTCTGTTTTGTTCTTTTATAAAGTTTAAAAACAAAAAAAAAATAGGGGGGAACCTAAAACTTCACAAACGGAAAGGTGAAAGTGAGAGAGATGATGAGCATCGTTGAAGTGGGGGACGTCCTTGAACTTTTGTTCAGGCCCATGGAAACTTTGTGAATCTTGAATCACGGAAACTTTTCCAACAAAAATAATTATCCCCTTTTACAAATCCATTGTATTATAAAAATAATGTGCCAAGATTTGCCTTTAGGATGATTAGATTGCTTGTTGGTATGTGCGGTGTAAAAACAGAAACTTTGGCTGTAGTGCGTGAATTTTCATTTTTTATTGGAACGTCAAAAGTTTCTGAATTTTTTACTCAGTATTGATATACAAAATGTTTAATTTTTCCTAGTTTTTCAGAATTTTTGGAGTTACAAAAGTATGATAAAAGTTCAGATTACTACAGATTGTCCTGTTTAAGACAGATTCTGTTTTTGATGCATTGTTTTGCTTGTTTTGATGAAACTATCGATTTTATCGGTGGTGTAAGCCATAGAAAAGTTATAATACAGCAGGGATAATGCAAATATAAAATATGAATTGGTTTGCAACAGTACTTAGAGTAGTATTTTGCTTTATTATACTAACGGATCTTACCAGTCTTCTGTTAAGTTTTGTGTGGATGAAGTGTTCGAAGATCGAGGAGGTCTCGATATGAGGAGAAGAAGGAGAGGCAAGAGTTCAAGCTTGGGGATGCCCAAGGCACCCTAGGTAAATATCCAAGGAGACTTAAGCGTCTAAGCTTGGGGATGCCCCGGAAGGCATCCCATCTTTCTTCAACAAGTATCGGTATGTTTTCGGATTCGTTTCATTCATGTGATATGTGCAAATCTTGGAGCGTCTTTTGCGTTTAGTTTTCACTTTTATTTTATGCACCATGCTGGTATGAGATAGTCCATGGTTGATTTATAGAATGCTCATTGCACTTCACTTATATCTTTTGAGTATGGCTTTATAGAATGCTTCATGTGCTTCACTTATATCATTTGAAGTTTGGATTGCCTGTTTCTCTTCACATAGAAAACCGTTATTTGAAGAATGCTATTTTGCTTCACTTATATTTATTAGAGCATGGTCTTTTGTAGAAAGAATTAAACTCTCTTTCTTCACTTATATCTATTTAGAGAGTCAACTGGAATTGGTCATTTACATGGTTAGTCATAAAATTCTACATAAAACTTAGGGATCACTGAATATGACATGTTTGATTCCTTGCAATAGTTTTGCGATATAGAGATGATAATATGTGGGAGGTACTAGTGGATGATCGTGTTTAGTAAGATATTGGTGTTAAGGTTTGTGATTCCCGAAGCATGCACGTATAGTCTCCCGTTATGCTAGGAAGTTGGAGCACAATTTATCCTTGATTGTCTATCTTTGTGTGAAGGTCGGGGGCGCGCGATGGTTAATTCCTACCAACCTCCCCCCTAGGAGCATGCGTAGTAATACTTTGCTTCGAGAGAGCTAATAAAACTTTTGCAAAAAGTATGTGAGTTCTTTATGACTAATGTGAGTCCATGGATTATACGCACTCTTACCTTTCCGCAATTTGCTAGCCTTACGGTACCGTGCATTGCCCTTTCTCACCTCGAGAGTCGGTGCAAACTTCGCCGGTGCATCCAAACCCCGTGATATGATACACTCTATCACACATAAGCCTTATTATATCTTCCTCAAAACAGCCACCATACCTACCTATTATGGCATTTCCATAGCCATTCCGAGATATATTGCCATGCAACTTCCACTGCCTCCGTTTTGATGACTTGAGCATTCATTGTCATATTGCATTACATGATCGTAAGATAGCTAGCATGATGTTTTCATGGCTTGTCCGTTTTTTGATATCTTTGCTACGCTAGATCATTGCATTCATATAGAGTCATACTTTGTTCTACTATCGTTGTAATATTGAGTTGTAAGTAAATAGAAGTGTGATGATCATCATTATTCATTATTAGAGCATGCCCCAGTGATGAAAGGA
Source organism: Elymus sibiricus (assembly GCA_039707655.1). Lineage (NCBI taxonomy): Eukaryota > Viridiplantae > Streptophyta > Magnoliopsida > Poales > Poaceae > Elymus > Elymus sibiricus. The sequence continues at coordinate 114,767,394 of CM077675.1, read as the reverse complement.
TGATGGAAACTATGATTCTCCCACAAGTCGGGATGAGGCTCCGAACAAAGAAAAAAAACAGAAAAAAAAGAAAAAAAATAAAAAAAAGAAAAGAAAGAAAAAAATAAAAAAAAAGAAAAGAAAGAAAAAAAATGAAAGAAGAAGGAATAGGGGCATGCTAATTCCACACTTGTGCTTCAAAGTAGCACCATGTTTTTCATATAGAGAGTCTCCTGTGTTGTCACTTTCATATACTAGATTTTTCATATAGAGTTAGATGCATACCCACTTAGTTTCATATTGAGCTTTCATACACTTATAGCTCTTAGTGCATCCGTTGCATGACAACCCCTACTCCTCGCATTGATATCTATTGATGGGCATCTCCATAGCCCGTTGATACGCTGAGTTGATGTGAGCCTTTCTTCTCTACTTTTACCCCTTTGAAACCTACCACCATATTCTATTCCACCCATAGTGCTATATCCATGGCTTGCACTCATGTATTGCGTGAGAGTTGAAAATGCTGAACCACGTTAAAAAGTATGAACCAATTGCTAGGCTGACACCGGGGTAGTACATGATTTATACTTTGTGTTAAGAAGACAGAGCATGACAAGGCTATATGATTTTGTAGGGATAGCGTTCTTTAGCCTTGATATTTTGAAAGACATGATTGTTTGTTAGGATGCCTGAGTATTAATGTCTTTATGTCAAAACTAGACTATTGCTTTGAATCACTCGTGTCTTAATATTCATGCCATGATTAGATATATGATCAAGATTATGCTAGGTAGCATTCCACATCAAAAATTATCTTTTTTATCATTTACCTACTCGAGGACGAGCAGGAATTAAGCTTGGGGATGCTGATACGTCTCCGTCGTATCTATAATTTTTGATTGTTTCATGCAAATATTATACAACTTTCACATATTTTTGGCAACATTTTATATGATTTATTGGACTAACCTATTGATCTAGTGCCCAGTGCCAGTTCCTGTTTGTTGCATGTTTTTTGTTTCGCAGAATTACCATATCAAACGAACTCCAAACGCGATAAAAATTTACGGAGATTTTTTTTGGAATATTTGTGAATTTTGAGAAGTGGAATCAACGCAACCGGAGGCCCACAACCCCCACAAGACACCAGGGCGCGGCCAGGGGGCCCAGGCGCGCCCTGGTGGGTTGTGCTCACCTCGTATGTCGGTTGGAGCTCTCCTTTGGTCGCAAGGAAGCTAATTTTTGGATAAAACTCCCCTCAAAATTTCAGCCCGATCGGAGTTACGGATCTCCGGGAATATAAGAAACGGTTTTTGGCCAGAAAACAAGAACGTCAAACGGAAGAGGACAGAGAGGGAGATCCAATCTAGGAGGGGCTCCTGCCCCTCCGCCTCCATGGTGGCCATGGACCAGAGGGGGAACTCTACTCCCATATAGGGGGGAGGCCAAGGAAGAAGAAGAAGGAGGGGGGCTCGCTTCCCCTCTCTCCCGATGGCGCCGGAACGCCGCCGGGGCAAGCATCGTGACGGCGATCTACTCCAACAACTTCGCCGCCGTCAACACCAACTCTCTCCCCCTCTATGCAGCGGTGTAACTCCCCTTCTCCCCGCTGTAATCTCTACTTAAACATGGTGCTCAACTCCATATACTATTTCCCAATGATATATGGCTATCCTATGATGTTTGAGTAGATCCGCTTTGTCCTATGGGCTAATTGATGATCGTGGTTGGTATGATTGTATATTTTATTATGGTGCTGTCCTACGGTGCCCTCCATCTCGCGCAAACATGAGGGATCCTCGCTGTAGGGTGTTGCAATGTGTTCATGATTTGCCTATGGTGGGTTGCTTGAGTGACAGAAGCATAAACCCGAGTAGGTGGGTTGTTGCATATGGGAGTAAAGAGGACTTGATACGTAATTCTTGAAGGGGAACGCAACAGAAAACAAAATTTTCCGACCTACGCACCAGCCCAGGACCACTATGGAGACTGCATACAAGGTTTGATCTTTTTCGTTACCGACTCGTAGAGTAGCGGAAGTAGAGTCGATGACGATCGGCGGTGTAGATCCCCGCAGCTAGGATTTACAACCTCCCAACCACGAGGATGTATACCCTCTTCTGCCCCTCGGACAGCCCTCCAGGAGGCGGTCAGACAGTCCCCGGACGGTGTCGCGGAAAGCCCTTCGGGAGGACCTTCAAAACTCGGACGGTCACTCGGACAACCCTTCGGGAGGACCTTCGAAACTCGGACGGTCACACGGACAGCCCTTCGGGAGGCACTCTCGAACTAAGACCGAAACAATGATCTCTCTACAGAGTTGCACACATACGGTGTCATCTATCCGGCAGGGCTTCGCCGTCCAGAACTAGTTCCTGCCGGAACCCAGACAGCCTTTCGGCTCTACGAAACTATTTCGCGGGGAGGGAAAGAGAAGCCAGACAAGTCAAATGGCATGTGTATGTGAGAAGGGATGAGGTTTGGGCAGCCCCCTCACCTCCTATTTATAGGAAAACCAAGGGGTAGAGTTGCCATTCCAAAAAACCCAAAAATGCCCCCACTTTATGTCATACACAAAGGGCATAAGAGGGAAAAGAGATGCCATGTGGAGCTCCATGGACCTCCACTCACCTTGGCCGGCCACCCCCATGGCCCCCCCATGAGGGGTTTCCTTGGCCCCCAAGGCCTTCTAGAAGCCTTTTGGGAAATATCCCAAAAGGTGGTTTTCCAAAAATATCCAAAAAGCACTTTCACTATTCACGACGACATTTTTCAATGTCCGTTCGAACTGAAAATATTTATGTGGGCTAAGAACATTTCCAGTACCCACTAAAATAAATTTCAATGCGTTCCGGAACAATTCCGAATTAGTGATTTTCATCTGCGAAAAGCATCCGAAGTGGTTCCCACAGCTCCGGAACATTTCCGGTTTTTCTTCCGGAAAATTCCCAGAAGTTTCCAGAATGATTCTGGCACCCTCCAAGAATTATCAGGCATGTGCCGAAACCAATTTGACTTAATGGTATCCCTTGAAACAACTTTTCAGTTTTACCGAAACTGTTCCGGTGTTCTCTCTGCGGAACTTTTCCGCAGTCCGAAACTTTTCCGGTGTCCGAAACTTTTCCGGTGATTTTCTCTCAGGCTCCCTGTCTAGTATTCAGCAGATAGATGACCCTTAAGCGTGTGACCCTATAGGTTCGGTGAAGTATAGACATGACCCGGAACCCCTTCCGATCAATGATCAACATTGGAGCCGTGGACACCCATATTGACCCCTATACCCACATGAATGAATATTCGAGTGAACCTCCAGTTGTCGTGTGCTATTCCTGGTGCTTCGCGATTTGTTACAAATACCCAAGGTGAGACATGTTGGCATCCCTGTGCATCGACACCTTGTCCACTATGCCAGTTACCTCGTTACCGGTATTGTTCTCTTTTCTCGTTCCGTGTTCCGGCATCCCCGTGATCAAATCACAAAGTGTCTGGCCAGACGATGATGGATACCGTAACACCGAGAGGGCCCAGAGATATCTCTCCATCGTCGGAGGAGCAAATCCCAATCTTGAGCTATCTTGTTACTTGCCATACTTTTCCATGAACCCGTAAGCTGCCGTAATAGCCACCCAGTAACGGATGACGTTTAACAAACCCCAAAGTTCACGAAGCAAGCACGAAGGAACTCGATACTCTCATGGTCTAAGGAATTATGCAAACATTAACTATCTCTATGTTATTAACCATTAACTAGTGACGAATGTATCTCATAGCATAACATCAATTCGGGTTGATTGAACACAAGTGTTCTACCAACATTGCGCCCTCAAAATTGCCGGCATAGCCATGCCCATGATCAGGAAAACAGGATCATCATGCAATACTTGAGCCAGTCTTAGAGGCAAGACTAGGAATACATTTTACTGTTTATTATACCACACGTGCAAATGAGTTTCCCTCCGGGCCTCGTGGATATTGCAAACTCGAGAATCATTGCAGTTATAGCATGGAATATAAACTTAATTAGGAACATGGGGATAAATAATAACATTTATTATTCCCTCTTGGGCATATCTCCTACAGACTCCCACTTGCACCAGAGTCAATAAACTAGTCAATGCTAATGCACTTTACACCTATGGCATACTGGTGTAAAATATGCTTCGCTTGTGGTATAGCCCGATGTCCAACGGATCTGACAACTTCAGCTCCGTGTGTACCTTTGCATATCCTCGCGTTTTCACGCTTTCACAAAATTCATATTTTGTGTGGACTTGGCTTTGTATATGTGTGAATCATAGGTCGAAACCTGATTCCTCAGACTGAGCTATGGAGCAACTATCTGCAATAGTGTCCCATTGACCAAAGCCGTTTTGGAACCTTACTAAGTTCATGAATGAACTATATGATTCAACAACTTCTTTTTCGCTTCCAAAGCGTTAACATACTTACCCTTTGTTATAGAATTCGCCACAGTAACCTGTTTGGAACAATTTCCAACTACCGTGCCACCATATTGTGTATTACACAAAACCCTTAATTTAAATCGAAAATTGCATGGAGCATAGATGAAGACTGTATCGATGTAACCGTTTACAACGAACTCTTCATGATCTCCGCTTGCGAGAAAACATGTCATCAGTGCTACTTTAGTACTCAATGACATATTTCACTGTTGTCCTTTGATCAGTACTTTGATCACTTTGGTATCTATACTCGCAACAGTTTGGGAGTATCGAACATATCTGGTTGTTTTACATACCATGAATACATGATTAATCCAAACACAAGAGTGTGTGGAATCTCCATCATGTATTTTGCTCATCAGTGTTTTGCGACACCGAGTCTTACAAAACTCTTTCCATGTGACTTCGGCAAGAATCACTCTTGGCGGTTTTAGTGCTAAATTGTTTTAGCATCTTGTCAATATGTATTTTTTCTTAGCCCCATTAGGCAAATCTATCTTCATAGATCATTATGCCTAATAGCAAGGCTATTTAGCCCAAGCACTTCATCAAAAACTATTTTCAAATGAAGTCCTAATTCGTGTCAAGAAATTTATTTCCAGTTAACAATGTGTCAAGCACACAAGGTTTTTAGAAATATTATTATGCTCCCACTTACTTTCTTGAATCACAAGCATCTTCGTTACCCATTGATGAAGTCAAAACCCTTTTGACCATTTCATCAAAACACGAAGATTCCAACTCCATTTTGCTCTCTTCTGTCCATCGCTGGATCTCTGAAGTTTGCATACTTACTAGCATCCTCTGGACTGGAAAAATACCTTGGACTGTAACACATGCAAGTCCTTGGTTTCATTTCCATCAGATGGAAATCCTTTCGTCATCCTTGTTTCATATCTCATGTTTGAAATATGTATTAATTGCTAGTTCAACCCGAACCGACTTTAAGCATCGCTACGGTGAAACAACCTCATCGTAGTCAACTCCTTGAACTTGTTATTGCAACAAGTCGAGCTTTATGGATAAAACCTTTTTATCCGTATCAGTTTTTAGTTCCATAAATATTCGTTGGACTCTAAGTCTTCCGAAAGGTGTATCAAGATTTTAATCTTGAATCACTTATATGGAAACTATCTCAGATTGTATTGGCATTTAGCCAATTCCGGAGTCAGGGCCCATCAACGCTTCCTTGTGTATCGTAGGTATACTGTTGTCTAACAACAATATCTCGTATGCGCACCTGAGAGGTTTGCACGAATTTTTCCTACGTGGTTCAGCTGCAAGTTCGACCGAAGTCCATACATCTCATGTAGAGGCTTCCGTATCAGTCGCAGTAGGAAACCCTGGAATCACTTCCAAGGTTCCTTTCCTTTGATCTGATGACGAAGATACTGGTTATCTCGTCGAGTTGCACTGTCCTCCCACTCACCTTTTGCAAGAACTATTCTCATTAAAAGCATACCATTTTGTGGCAAAATCCTTTGCCTTGGTATAATGGTGGGGAAATACCCAATGACTTGGGATAACCTACAAAATAGCACTTGTCTGATTTGGAATAGGTTTGTAACCTTTTAGACAAGCCCCATATTCCAAATGTTAAGAAAAGATATAACATGGTTGGGCGTACCATACCATGGCGTCATTTCAACAGACCCGATGGAGCTCTTTTCAGTGTAAAAGCTGCAGTCTCTAAAGCATCACTCTTTAAAAGGGATAATGGCAAATTTATTTATGTCATCTTTGATCTTACCATGTCATAAATGGTTCGATTACATCTTCATGGACTTTTCAGTTGCAGTGGTGTTCCGGGAGGTGCAAGTTATGAAACCCCTTTCATAACTCATCAGACATTCGCTAAACTTGTAACTCAAATATTCCTTTCTGCAATCGAATTGTAGAAACATAATTTTCTTGTTACAATAACTTCTACTTCATTTTTGAAAACCTTTCGAATGATTTCAAAAGATCCAGACTTACGTCTCATCAAGTAAATATCCATATATCTACTTGAGTCATTTTTGAAGATAGATAAATCCACTACTTGCAATAACATTTATTGAACTACACACATCAAAAATGTATGATCACCAATAAGTTTGTTGCTCGTTCCTTATGGACTGTGAACGGTATTTCAGTCACTTCACGTTTCGGAGGAAAGTTGCAAGTGTCAGATGATTCAAAATCAAACGACTTCAAAATCCATCATAATGGAATTTTCCATGTGGGTTTCTCCAATGTGACCAAATGCAGTGCCACACATATGTGGTATTCTTTTAGTCTAGCGACATTTAGCGTCAGCGTTATGGATGTATCATATTACCATCAATATTCATAACATACATCCCATCCTGGATGGAAGCATGGCCCTTCATGTTATTCATAACACCGAACATCAAAAGTTCTCTTATGAATAACCTTCTTGCAAGATACCTTATGCAAAAGGGCTAGAGTATATGAAACTCTAAATGAATTATGAAAGTAAATATAGAGGTAATGTATTATTATCAATATTCATAACATACATCTCATTCATAATGAAAGTATGGCCCTTATGTTTATTCATAACACCGAACATCAAAAGTTCTCTTATGAACAACCTTCTTGCAAGATACCTTATGCAAAGGGCTAGAGTGTGTAAAGCTCTAAAATGAATTATGAAAGAAAATACATAGGTAATACACCGATGGAAGGTATAGTAACTTTTACTATGTTCCCAGCGTGTATCAAGACCTCATTCCTGGCTAGTCTTTCAGGCCATAGTAGTTCTTGCATCGAGTCGCAACAGAATGCAATCGAGCGGGAATCTTTGTGATCAACTCACAATACCCAAGAATTTGTGATTAACATGCTTAACCATAATTCCCAAGAACTTTATCTTTGACCAACCTTCTATACATCAAAAACTTGTATGACATTCATACATGAGCTGGATATTCCAGTCTTCTTTCTTTCTGCCTTTATACTTCTAATAGTTTAACTTTTAGTATTTCTCCTACTCTCAGAAGAAGCACCCAACTTAAGAGTGGCGTTTAGCCCCGGACTTCCTAGGCGTGAAAGTTTCACTAACACCCTTCGGACACTTCCTTTCTCTTTAAGTTGTTGTTTTATTCACCTTCATTTACATGACAGGCGTTCTCCTGGATCCCTCTCTTATCAGTCTAATGCATAGTAAACACCTTACTAATAGTTTGCAAACAAAAATTGCTTTGGATATTTCATATCTTTCAGCTTTTGTTTGTATCTGAAAATTAATTTTCAGTTCCATGAATATCAAATAACTATCCCAAAACTTTCGAAGTTCGGGTCTCATGGAAGCAAACGTATTGCACTTGACTGAAACGGAATTCTAGCTTTTGGTTCGAAGGACGAGAGTCACATGATCCATAGCATAAGCGGGAGAATACCGAAAGCATGCGATAGGACAAAGTCCTTCTCGGCACTCTTGAGGACAATCCTCACATTACGTTATCAACCGTAAAGTTTTAACCAGATATATAACAGCTATTCAATTTTAATTGGTAAGGTGGAAACGCGAGCCATTATTCTACAACTATTATGCAAATCACACTTAGACAGTGTGCAAAATTAATTGCACTAAGAATTAATTCTAAAGTGCGCTCCCACTCAAATCAATATCTCTCATAATTGATTGTGAGCGATTCAAGACCCGAGTTTTGATTGTTCGCCACAATGGTAGCATCACAGATGACGAAAATCTCAACCGGTAGGCCATCTTGCCAATCACATCTTTATGTGATTCTTGTTCATCTTTCGATGCATGTGTTCTGAGCTCAGGACTTTCCTGCCTGAACGTCAAGACAACCAAGTGATCTTGCAGTGAGGTCTGACCTCACCCGCCTTACACTTTCCAGTCGTTCGTGCCCATGGTAGCATGATATGGTATAGCCCCTTCTGACGGAGAAGTCAAGTATTTCTTCGTCTTCGGCATTCGCATCGGTGTTCACCTTCGCGAAGATTGCCACTACCTTGTCAATGCACCAGATAATATTGCTATCTCTATAGCTAATAAAATAAGTGCATTACATAAGGTTGACACGCAGGTCATTAAAGTGCAATCATATGGCTCCAGCCATCATGCCGAATCATGACACGCAGGTCATGTTAATCAAATTACATCATATAGTCATCTCATACATAATCGAATTAATATGAGACTTGTTATACCACATCACATGCAAACCATCCTGCAAAACCAAGTTAGACGCGTCTAATCGGTTTATGCAAAATTTTATTTTACGTGGCTTCTAAGGTTTTGACTCAAACCGCAGCTACCAACGTTTATCATCAAGTATGATTTATTCAAGTCGCTAGATTAACTTTCCAGGGTGTATGTGTTGGAAATATGCCCTAGAGGCAATAATAAATTGGTTATTATTATATTTCCTTGTTCATGATAATCGTTTATTATCCATGCTATAATTGTATTGATTGGAAACTCAAATACATGTGTGGGTACATAGACAACACTGTGTCCCTAGTAAGCCTCTAGTTGACTAGCTCGTTGATCAAAAGATGGTGAAGGTTTCCTAGCCATGGACATGAGATGTCATTTGATAATGGGATCACATCATTAGGATAATGATGTGATGGACAAGACCCAAACTACGAACGTAGCATATGATCGTGTCAGTTTATTGCTATTGTTTTCTGCATGTCAAAGTATCTGTTCCTATGACCATGAGATCATGCAACTCCCTGACATCGGAGGAGTACCTTGTGTGTATCAAACGTCGCAACGTAACTGGGTGACTATAAAGTTGCTCTATAGGTATCTCCGAGGGTGTCTGTTGGGTTGGCATGGATCAAGACTGGGATTTGTTACTCCGTGTGACGGAGAGGTATCTCAGGGCCCACTCGGTAATACAACATCACAATGAGCCTTGCAAGCAATGTGACTAAAGTGTTAGCCACGAGATTTTGTATTACGGAATGAGTAAAGAGACTTGCCAGTAACGAGATTGAACTAGGTATAGAGATACCGACGATCGAATCGTGGGCAAGTAACATACCGAAGAACAAAGGGAACAGCATACGGGATTAACTGAATCCTTGACATAGAGGTTCGACCGATAAAGATCTTCGTAGAATATGTAGGAGCCAATATGGGCATCCAGGTCCCGCTATTGGTTATTGATCGTAGAGGTGTCTCGGTCATGTCTACATAGTTCTCGAACCCGCAGGGTCTACACACTTAACGTTTGGTGACGATTAGTATAGTTGAGTTATTATGTTGGTGACCGAAGGTTGTTCGGAGTCCCGGATAAGATCCCGGACATGACGAGGGTCTCCGGAAGAGTCCGGAGGTAAAGATTGATATTTGTGATAATAGTGTTTTGATCTCCGGAAGGGTTCCGGAATTCACCGGAAGAGGTTCCGGATGTTTACCGAAGTGTTCGGGTGCAACAACACTCTATACGGGCCAAAGGGGTAAAACCCACGAGGTATTGGATAGTGCAAAAGGAAGTTTTGCTACTGCCTTAAGCGGTACTACCACTGGTAAAGGCAGTACTACCGCGTAAGCGGTACTACCGCTTGTGTGAAGCGGTACTACCGCTTGTATGAAGCGGTACTACCGCTCAAGCGGTACTACCGCTCGTGAGCGGTACTACCGCTTGTGCGCGGTACTGCAGGGATCCGAGTTGGACTCTTTCCCTGCGGGCCAAACCGACCTTGTGCGGGCAAAACCGACCTGGAGGAGGCTTTTACTCCAAGTTTAGACCCCAAGGCTCAACATATAAATAGAGGGGCAGGGCTAGCACACGGGACACATTAAGATTTCCCAATCCATGTGTCGGCAACCCTAACCCTCTTGTTCTCCCGTCATAATCTCCGTAGTGCTTGGCGAAGCCCTGCAGAGATTGTTCCTCACCACCATCACCACGCCGTCGTGCTGCCGGAACTCATCTACTACTTCACCATCGCTCGCTGGATCGAGGAGGTGAAGGCGTCATCAAGCCGTACGTGTGTTGAATGTGGAGGTGCCGTCCGTTCGGCGCTAGTTCATGATCGGATCGATGGACGACTTGCGATTTGGATCGCGGAGACGTTCGACTACAGCAACCGCGTTTCTTAACGCTTCCGCTTAGCGATCTACAAGGGTATGTTGATTCACTCTCCCTCTCGTAGATGATCATCACCATGGATAGATCTTGTGTGTGCGTAGGAAATTTTTTGTTCCCATGCAACGTTCCCCAACAGTGGCATCTGAGCTAGGTCTATGCGTAGATGAGATCTCGAGTAGAACACAAACGAGTTGTGGGCGTGGGTGTATACATATTGCTTGCCGTTACTAGTTGATACTTGATTCGGCGGTATTGTGAGATGAAGCGGCCCGGACCAACATTACTCGTACGCTTACGAGAGACCGGTTCCTTCAACTGACATGTAACTTTGTTGCATAAAGATGGCTAGCGGGTGTCTGTCTCTCTCACTTTAGTTGAATCGATTTCAATGAAGAGGGTTCTTTTAGAAGATCAAAAAGCAATCACTACACCACGTTGTGGTTTTGCGTAGGTAAGAACGATTCTTGCAAACCCGTAGCAGCCACCTAAAATTTGCAACAACAATTAGAGGACGTCTAACTTGTTTTTGCAGGGTATGTTGAGATGTGATATGGCCAATTACATGATGAGATATATGTGATGTATGAGATGATCATGTGTTGTATAGAATATCACGACTTGCATGTCGATGAGTACGGCAACTGGCAGGAGCCATAGAGTTGTCTTTAATTATTTTCGCCATTTTGCTTTACTTTATCGCTATGAGTTAGCAATAGTCGTGGAAGCAACAGTCGGCGTGACAACTTCATGGCGACACGTTGATGGAGATCAAGATGATGGAGATCATGGTGTCATGCCGGTGACGATGGAGATCATGCTGGTGCTTTGAAGATGGAGATCAAAAGCACAAGTTCATGGCCATATCATGTCACTTATGATTTGCATGTGATGTTAATCCTTTTATGCATCTTATTTTGCTTAGGACGACGGTAGCATTATAAGGTGATCCCTCACTTAAATTTCAAGATAAAATTGTGTTCTCCCCGAGTGTGCACCGTTGCGAAAGTTCGTCGTTTCAAGACACGCCGTGATGATCGGGTGTGATAGACTCTACGTTCACATACAACGGGTGTAAGCCATGTTGCACGTGCGGAACACTCGGGTTAAACTTGACGAGCCTAGCATGTACAGACATGGCCTCGGAACACAAGAGACCGAAAGGTCGAACATGAGTCATATAGTAGATATGATCAACATGAAGATGTTCACCATTGAAACCACCTCAACTCACGTGATGATCGGACTTGAGTTGGTGGATTTGGATCATGTTACACTCGAATGACCGGAGGGATGTCAATTTGAGTGGGAGTTTTTAAGTAATATGATTAACTAAACTCATTATCTAGAACAATAGTCTAAGTTGTCTTTGCTATATTTATGTTGTAGATCATGGCTCGCGCAGTAGCACCCCTGAACTTTAATGCATTCCTAGAGAAAGCTAAGTTGAAAGATGATGGAAGTAACTTTGTGGACTGGGCCCGTAATCTAAGGATTATCCTTACGGCTTCCCAGAAGGCTTATGTCCTTGATGCACCGCTTGGTGATCCACCCGCTCGAGTTGAGTCTCTAGACGTTGTGAACGCCTGGCAGGCTCGTTCTGAAGATTACTCAATAGTTCAATGTGCAATATTGTATGGCTTAGAACCGGGACTTCAAAAACGTTTTGAACGTCATGGAGCATATGAGATGTTCCAGGAGTTGAAGTTTATCTTTCAGAAGAATGCCCGGATCGAGAGATATGAGATCTCCGATAAGTTCTATGCTTGCAAGATGGAGGAGAACGGGTCTATCAGTGATCACGTACTCAGAATGTCTGGGTACTCCACCCGTCTGGCTGAATTGGGGATGCCCCTTCCGCCAGAGGCTATCTGACAGAGTTCTTCAATCATTACCACCTAGCTACAAGAGCTTCGTGTTGAACTATAACATGCACGGGATGAACAAGTCAGTCGCCGAGCTGTTTGCGATGCTGAAAGCCGCTGAGTCTGAAATACAGAAGGAGCATCAAGTGTTGATGGTCAATAAAACCACTAGTTTCAAGAAAAATGGCAAGGGTAAGAAGGGTAACCCCAAGAAGAGTGGCAAAGCAGTTGCTCCTCTCGTGAAGAAACCCAAGGCTGGACCCAAACCAGAAACTGTGTGCTTTGATTGCAAGGGAACTGGACACTGGAAGCGGAACTGCCCCAAGTATTTGGCTGACAAGAAGGCGGCCAACAACAAACAAGGTATATATGATATACATGTTATTGATGTGTACCTTACCAACTCTCGTTGTAGTGCCTGGGTATTTGATACCGGTGCAGTTGCTCATATTTGCAACTCAAAACAGGAACTGCGGAATAGACGGAGGCTGGCAAAGGATGAAGTGACAATGCGCGTGGGAAATGGTTCCAAGGTTGATGTGATCGCCGTCGGCACGCTCGCTCTTCGATTACCATCGGGATTAGTGATGAACCTGAATAAATGTTATTTGGTGCCGGCGTTAAGCATGAACATTATATCTGGATCTTGTTTATTGCGAGACGGTTACTCATTTAAATCAGGGAATAATGGTTGTTCTATTTATATGAGTAATATATTTTATGGTCATGCACCCGAAGTGAGGGGTTTATTCTTATTGAATCTCGATAGTAATGATACACATGTTCATAACATTGATGCCAAAAGATGTAGAATTGATAATGATAATACCACTTTCTTGTGGCACTGCCGTTTAGGTCATATTGGCGTAAAACGTATGAGGAAGCTCCATGCTGATGGACTTTTGGAGTCACTTGATTTTGAATCACTTGACACATGCGAGCCATGCCTCATGGGCAAGATGACTAAAACGCCGTTCTCTGGAACAATGGAACGGGCAAGTGACTTATTGGAAATCATACATACTGATGTGTGCGGTCCGATGAGCATTGAGGCACACGGTGGTTATCGTTACTTTCTCACCTTCACTGATGACTTAAGTAGATATGGGTATATTTACTTAATGAAACACAAGTCTGAAACATTTGAAAAGTTCAAACAATTTCAGAGTGAAGTTGAGAATCATCGTAACAAGAAGATTAAATTCCTACGATCTGATCGAGGAGGAGAATATCTGAGTTATGAGTTTGGCAGTCACTTAAGACAGTGTAGAATTGTTTCACAATTGACACCGCCTGGAACACCACAGCGTAATGGTGTGTCCGAACGTCGTAATCGAACCTTATTGGATATGGTGCGATCTATGATGTCTCTTGCCGATTTGCCACTATCGTTTTGGGGTTATGCATTAGAGACAGCTGCATTCACTTTAAATAGGGCACCATCAAAATCCGTTGAGACGACGCCATATGAACTTTGGTTTGGCAAGAAGCCAAAGCTGTCGTTTCTTAAAGTTTGGGGATGTCATGCTTATGTCAAAAAGCTTCAGCCTGAAAAGCTGGAACCCAAAGCGGAGAAATGCGTCTCCATAGGATACCCAAAAGGACAGTTGGGTATACCTTCTACCTCAGATCCGAAGGCAAAGTGCTTGTCGCTAAAAACGGAACATTTCTTGAGAAAGAGTTTCTCTCGAAAGAATTGAGTGGGAGGAAGATAGAACTTGATGAGGTTGTTGAACCTTTACTTCAACCTGAAAGTAGCGCAGCGCAGAAAGATGTTTCTGTAGAGCCTACAACAGCTGAAGAGGAAGTTAATGATGATGATCATGAAGCTTTGGATCAAGTTGCTATCGAACCTCGTAGGTCGACAAGGACGCGTACTGCTCCTGAGTGGTACGGCAACCCTGTCTTAGAAGTCATGTTGTTGGACAACGATGAACCTACGAGCTATGGAGAAGCGATGATGGGCCCGGATTCCGAGAAGTGGTTAGAGGCCATGAAATCCGAGATGGGATCCATGTATGAAAACAAAGTGTGGACTTTGGAAGTATTACCTGAAGGGCGTAAGGCCATTCAGAACAAATGGATCTTTAAGAGGAAGACGGACGCGGACGGTAATGTCACCATCTATAAAGCTCGACTTGTGGCAAAGGGTTTTTCACAAGTTCAAGGAGTTGACTACGATGAGACCTTCTCGCCCGTAGCGATGCTTAAGTCCGTCAGAATCATGTTAGCAATAGCTGTCTTTTTCGATTATGAAATTTGGCAGATGGATGTCAAAACAGCGTTCCTTAACGGTTTCCTTAAGGAAGAGATAGATCGAGACGCTTAATAGGACTTTCACAAAGCACATACCTTGACAAAGTTTTGAAGAAATTCAAAATGGATCAGTCCAAGAAGGGGTTCTTGCCTGTTTTGCAAGGTGTGAAGTTGAGTAAGACTCAATGCCCAGTGACTGCAGAAGATAGAGAAAAGATGAGTGTCATCCCCTATGCTTCAGCCATAGGCTCTATCATGTATGCAATGCTGTGCACAAGACCCGATGTCAGCCTTGCCATAAGTATGGTCGGAAGGTTTCAAAGTGATCCAGGAATGGAACACTGGACGGCGGTCAAGAATATCCTGAAGTACCTGAAAAGGACTAAGGACATGTTTCTCGTTTATGAAGGTGATCAAGAGCTCGTCGTAAAGGGTTACGTCGATGCAAGCTTTGACACTGATCCGGATGGCTCTAAGTCGCAAACCGGATACGTATTTATTCTTAATGGGGGTGCGGTTAGCTGGTGCAGTTCCAAGCAAAGCGTGGTAGCTGATTCTACATGCGAAGCGGAGTACATCGCTGCCTCGGAGGCAGCGAAGGAAGGTGTCTGGATGAAGGAGTTCATGACAGATCTTGGAGTAGTGCCTAGTGCGCTTAACCCAATGACTCTGTTTTGTGATAATACTGGTGCCATTGCTCTAGCCAAGGAACCAAGATTTCACAAGAGGACCAGACACATAAAGCGACGTTTCAATTCCATCCGCGATTACATCAAGGAGGACGACATAAATATTTGCAAAGTACACATGGATCTGAATGTTGCAGATCCGATGACTAAACCTCTTCCAAGGGCTAAACATGAACAACACCAGAACTGCATGGGTGTTCGATTCATTACAATGTAAATCACATAGTGATGTGAACTAGATTATTGACTCTAGTGCAAGTGGGAGACTGTTGGAAATATGCCCTAGAGGCCATAATAAATTGGTTATTATTATATTTCCTTGTTCATGATAATCGTTTATTATCCATGCTATAATTGTATTGATTGGAAACTCAAATACATGTGTGGGTACATAGACAACACTGTGTCCCTAGTAAGCCTCTAGTTGACTAGCTCGTTGATCAAAAGATGGTGAAGGTTTCCTAGCCATGGACATGAGATGTCATTTGATAACGGGATCACATCATTAGGAGAATGATGTGATGGACAAGACCCAATCTACGAACGTAGCATATGATCGTGTCAGTTTATTGCTATTGTTTTCTGCATGTCAAAGTATCTGTTCCTATGACCATGAGATCATGCAACTCCCTGACATCGGAGGAGTACCTTGTGTGTATCAAACGTCGCAATGTAACTGGGTGACTATAAAGGTGCTCTACAGGTATCTCCGAGGGTGTCTGTTGGGTTGTCATGGATCAAGACTGGGATTTGTTACTCCGTGTGACGGAGAGGTATCTCAGGGCCCACTCGGTAATACAACATCACAATGAGCCTTGCAAGCAATGTGACTAAAGTGTTAGCCACGAGATTTTGTATTACGGAATGAGTAAAGAGACTTGCCAGTAACGAGATTGAACTAGGTATAGAGATACCGACGATCGAATCGCGGGCAAGTAACATACCGAAGAACAAAGGGAACAGCATACGGGATTAACTAAATCCTTGACATAGAGGTTCGACCGATAAAGATCTTCGTAGAATATGTAGGAGCCAATATGGGCATCCAGGTCCCACTATTGGTTAATGATCATAGAGGTGTCTCGGTCATGTCTACATAGTTCTCGAACCCGCAGGGTCTACACACTTAACGTTTGGTGACGATTAGTATAGTTGAGTTATTGTGTTGGTGACCGAAGGTTGTTCGGAGTCCCGGATAAGATCCCGGACATGACGAGGGTTTCAGGAAGAGTCCGGAGGTAAAGATTGATATATGTGATAATAGTGTTTTGATCTCCGGAAGGGTTCCGGAATTCATCGGAAGAGGTTCCGGATGTTTACCGAAGTGTTCGGGTGCAACAACACTCTATACGGGCCAAAGGGGTAAAACCCACGAGGTATTGGAAAGTGCAAAAGGAAGTTTTGCTACTGCCTTAAGCGGTACTATCGCTGGTAAAGGCAGTACTACCGCGTAAGCGGTACTACCGCTTGTGTGAAGCGGTACTACCGCATAAGCGGTACTACCGCTTGTATGAAGCGGTACTACCGCTCAAGCGGTACTACCGCTCGTGAGCGGTACTACCGCTTGTGCGCGGTACTGCAGGGATCCGAGTTGGACTCTTTCCCTGCGGGCCAAACCGACCTTGTGCGGGCAAAACCGACCTGGAGGAGGCTTTTACTCCAAGTTTATACCCCAAGGCTCAACATATAAATAGAGGGGGAGGGCTAGCACACGGGACACATTAAGATTTCCCAAGCCGTGTGTCGGCAACCCTAACCCTCTAGTTCTCCCGTTATAATCTCCGTAGTGCTTGGCGAAGCCCTGCAGAGATTGTTCCTCACCACCATCACCACGCCGTCGTGCTGCCGGAACTCATCTACTACTTCACCATCGCTCGCTGGATCGAGGAGGTGAAGGCGTCATCAAGCCGTACATGTGTTGAACGCGGAGGTGCCGTCCGTTCGGCGCTAGTTCATGATCGGATCTAGGGACGACTTGCGATTTGGACCGCGGAGATGTTCGACTACATCAACCGCATTTCTTAACGCTTCCGCTTAGCGATCAACAAGGGTATGTAGATTCACTCTCCCTCTCGTAGATGCTCATCACCATGGATAGATCTTGTGTGTGCGTAGGAAAATTTTTGTTTCCCATGCAACGTTCCCCAACAGTATGAAACATGAGATAATAAAATCTCGAGCCCCATACTAAACTTCGTCATACGCATGACCCCCGTGCAGATCATATCTGCATTGCCCTTTTGTCTGCGAAATTTCATCTTTCTTTTTAACTACAGTGGAATTCAATGAACTGTTAGCACTTCGTTGATCAATCAGGATCGCGGATTGCCAGAACATTGAAACTCCACCATGCTGTTATCAAGATCAGAAATATGCAAATCCCAGGGAAGCAACAAGAACATCGGGTAACAGATTTCATCTGCTACCCGCACAAATAATTTTCAGTAATAGAACTCATCTACTACCTAATTATATTGTGCAGTACCCATACATCTCTATGTATTCTAGATTGCAACCTGCATCTACGCATAGCACGGCTCATGATGCCATTGAAGGGGAACGCAGCAGAAAACAAAATTTTCCGACCTACGCACCAGCCCAGGACCACTATGGAGACTGCATACAAGGTTTGATCTTTTTCGTTACCGACTCGTAGCGCAGCGGAAGTAGAGTCGATGATGATCGGCGGTGCAGATCCCCGCAGCTAGGATTTGCAACCTCCCAACCGTGAGGATGTATACCCTCTTATTCCCCTCGGACAGCCCTCCGGGAGGCGGTCAGACAGTCCCCGGACGGTGTCGCGGACAGCCCTTCGGGAGGACCTTCAAAACTCGGACGGTCACTCGGACAGCCCTTCGGGAGGACCTTCGAAACTCGGACGGTCACACGGACAGCCCTTTTTGAGGCACTCTCGAACTAAGAACGAAACTACGATCTCTCTACAGAGTTGCACACATACGGTGTCATCTATCCGGCAGGGCTTCGCCGTCCAGAACTAGTTCCTGTCGGAACCCAGACAGCCTTTCGGCTCTACGAAACTATTTCACGGGGAGGGAGAGAGAAGCCAGACAAGTCAAATGGCATGTGTATGTGATAAGGGATGAGGTTTGGGCAGCCCCCTCACCTCCTATTTATAGGAAAACCAAGGGGTAGTGTTGCCATTCCAAAAAACAGAAAAATGCCCCCACTTTATGTCATACACAAAGGGCATAACAGGGAAAAGGGATGCCATGTGGAGCTCCATGGAGCTCCACTCACCTTGGCCGGCCACCCCCTTGGGGGCCCCCCATGAGGGGCTTCCTTGGCCCCCAAGGCCTTCTAGAAGCCTTTTGGGAAATATCCCAAAAGGTGGTTTTCCAAAAATATCCAAAAAGCACTTTCACTATTCACGACGACATTTTTCAGCGTCCGTTCAAACTGAAAATATTTATGTGGGCTAAGAACATTTCCAGTACCCACTAAAATAAATTTCAATGCATTCCGGAACAATTCTGGATTAGTGATTTTCATCTGCGAAAAGCATCCGAAGTGGTTCCGGCAGCTCCGGAACATTTCCGGTTTTTCTTCCGAAAAATTCCCAGAAGTTTCCAGAATGATTCTGGCACCCTCCAAGAATTTTCAGGCATGTGCCGAAACCAATTTGACTTAATGGTATCCCTTGAAACAACTTTTCAGTTTTACCGAAACTGTTCCGGTGTTCTCTCTGCGGAACTTTTCCGCAGTCCGAAACTTTTCCGGTGTCCGAAACTTTTCCGGTGATTTTCTCTCAGGCTCCCTGTCTAGTATTCAGCAGATATAAGACCCTTAAGCGTGTGACCCTATAGGTTCGGTGAAGTATAGACATGACCCGGAACCCCTTCCGATCAATGATCAACATCGGAGCCGTGGACACCCATATTGACCCCTGTACCCACACGAATGAATATTCGAGTGAACCTCCAGTTGTCGTGTGCTATTCCTGTTGCTTCGCGATTTGTTACAAATACCCAAGGTAAGACATGTTGGCATCCCTATGCATCAACACCTTGTCCACTATGCCAGTTACCTCGTTACCGGTATTGTTCTCTTTTCTCGTTCCGTGTTCCGGCATCCCCGTGATCAAATCACAAAGTGTCTGGCCAGACGATGATGGATACCGTAACACCGAGAGGGCCCAGAGATATCTCTCCATCGTCGTAGGAGCAAATCCCAATCTTGAGCTATCTTGTTACTTGCCATACTTTTCCGTGAACCCGTAAGCCGCCGTAATAGCCACCCAGTAACGGATGACGTTTAAGAAACCCCAAAGTTCACGAAGCAAGCACGAAGGAACTCGATACTCTCATGGTCTAAGGAATTATGCAAACATTAACTATCTCTCTGTTATTAACCATTAACTAGTGTTCTACCAACATTGCGCCCTCAAAATTGCCGGCATAGCCATGCCCATGATCAGGAAATAAGGATCATCATGCAATACTTGAGCCAGTCTTAGAGGCAAGACTAGGAATACATTTTACCGTTTATTATACCACACATGCAAATGAGTTTCCCTCCGGGCCTCGTGGATATTGCAGACTCGAGAATCATTGCAGTTATAGCATGGAATATAAACTTAATTAGGAACATGGGGATAAATAATAACATTTATTATTGCCTCTTGGGCATATCCCCTACAATGCTATGGTTGGGTTTTACCATAAAGATCTTTAGTAGTTGCGGAAGCTTGCTAGAGTTCCAATCATAAGTGCATATGATCCAAGTAGAGAAAGTATGTTAGCTCATGCCTCTCCCTCATGTAAAATTGCAAGAATGATTACCGGTCTAGTTATCAATTGCCTAGGGACAAATAACCTTCTTGATTGACAAAAGATTTCTACTAAACAACTAACTTTCATTATCTTGCAATTTACTCGTAGTTTTATTTCCCGCAAAGTACTTCTAGTTTTATTCGTGCAAACTATCCTATCACCTACAAAGTAGTTTCATACTTGTTCTAGGTAAAGCAAGCATTGGCGTGCGTAGAGTTGTATCGGTGGTCGATAGAACTTGAGGGAATATTTGTTCTACCTTTAGCTCCTCGTTGGGTTCGACACTCTTACTTATCAAAAAAGGCAACAAACGATCCCCTACACTTGTGGGTTATCAAGGATCGACTTACTTAGGGTCTATCAAACGCTATTCCGTAACTGGGTAGTTATAAAGGTAGCTTTCGGGAGAGTCATGAGACATGCCGCGAGACATGTTTAACCAAGATGGGATTTGCCCCTCCGTGAGGAGAGATATTCTTTGGGTCCTCTCGTGTGATCAGATTCGGAAAGCATGGCCATGCGACATGGGTTAAGTGTTAACCCAGTTCGAAAATCTGCATCACGGTTTCGAGAAGAGATGTCGAGCTACCACAAGGGTGACAAGTACTCGCCTTCAGCTCTATAACATATATCATGAGGCAAAATGAATGTTGTATATGACACATTGTCGAGGTTCGTCTAACGACTTTGCGCACACATGGGAGTTGGCACGTTCTGCTAGGAGCCGCTACCGACTATCGACTCGGGTCATGTCCATGTGTACGTGAACCTATAGGGTCGCACACTTAAGGGATTGCAGCCCATTCGGATTGGATCCGAATGGAAAATGGGACTAGACTCGTCGTGGGCCTCAAGTATTGAGCCCACCTCGGAGGTCTATATAAAGGGGAGTGGGCGCACCTTTCAGGGTTGATCTTTTTCCTCCCGTCGATAGCCACCGCCACTCCCCACGCCACCATGCCGTGCAATCGGACCTAGCAGTCCGCCTCCTGACGCTGCCCCCGTACGTGTGGATACCTTGGAGGCATCACATCTGCGGTGCTTGGACGAACCGTTCGAGGGATCCGTGATGAACCGTTCGATGGATCCGCGAAGAGCTGTTCGTGGGAGATCACTGCTCATGGGAGATCGGCTACAGGAGGAGGAGACGAATCGGCTGATCGACTACACGAATCACCAACTCTAGATCCGTTGCGGTGACTGCGCGTCCACTGGTAAACCCGATCTCGTGATCTATTTCCAACAGCATGTTCTTGGGTGCGCTGTAGAAAAGTTTTATTTGGCGCTAGAATAGCGTACCGCGTGTTCCAACACTGGCCGAGCAGCAGACCCTCCTCGAGTCCTTCCTTCGAGTCGGAGCACGAGGTGGAGGCGAACCGCTGCATCCTCTGCCAATGGGAAGCAGAGTTCGACAAGCTCTTCACCGAGTTTGAGAAGGAGGACGGGGACGAGCCGGCTGTGCGCCCTGCTGCCAATGACTAGTGGCGGAGACTGGCCCCATGCAGCCCGGGCTGCTGCATGGGACGTGAGCATCGATTCCTTCATTAACTGTGCATCTACAGTGGCACGCTTTAGCTACAGTGCTCGAAGGTGGCCTGGGTCGGTCTGGGGCTTGCCGTATTCCTGGCGCCGCCACTGCCAATGACCAGCACCAACATCGTCAACATTCCCGACAACGAGGACGCGTAGTTTAGTAGTTTGTAGTAGTAGTTTACGAAGATCATGTCATTGCATGGATTTGTATGGAAATGAAATTTGATGTATGCCCGGTCACTGGTGGTCGAGATGGTCAGAGCATCTACAGCCGGACCTTGCAAATTCGGCTGCCTATACGCCCGCGGACGCGCCCAGACGGCCCCTCATATTTCGCTCCGTGCATCCACATGCCTCATATCCGGACTCTCAAATCCATACAAAGCCATGCACGTCGATCATCCGATACTAAACATCGCAAGTAAAACAAGTGTTGGTATAGAAAATAATAAGTGTTTACATCAAATTTATTTGAAGTGCACAATCGATCATCTGCTCCTTGATTTCCATTGTGGGTCAACATATGCTCCACCAGATCATTGACTAGTTGCATGTGCACGTGATGATCTCATAGGTTCTGATGCATCTGCAGAAAGTTCATAAGCTGAACTGCATCTTGATCTTCATGGATTTCAACTTGTTCTCCAGGTGCTTCAAAATCATTGGTTTGGACTACACCATCACCCTCATCCTCGACGATCATATTGTGCAAAATAACACAACATGTCATCAACTGCCATAAAATTTCTTGTTCCCACATCATTGCAGCCCCACGAACAATTCCCCAATGCGCTTGCAACACTCCGAATGCCCTCTCCACATCCTTCCTAGCTGCTTCCTGCATTGTTGCGAAGTGCTTTTTCTTTCTGCCATGTGGTTCGGATATGGTCTTGACAAATGCAGCCCACTGAGGATATATGCCATCGGCAAGATAGTATCCCATGTTGTAGTCTTGGCCGTTGACGGTGTAGTTGCACGGAGGTGATTCCCCGTTGCAAAGCCTCCAGAACGCCGGAGATCACTGAAGCACGTTGATGTCGTTGTGAGAACCTGGCATTCCAAAAAAAGCATGCCAAATCCATAAGTCATGTGATGCCACCGCCTCTAGTATGATGGTAGCCTCTTTTGTGTGACCTTGATACATTCCCCGCAAACCTTTGGGGCAGTTCTTCCATTGCCAATGCATGCAATCGATTGATCCCAGCATTCGTGGAAACCCTGTGGCCTCTCCAATAGCCAACAACTTCTCCGTGTTCTGTGCATTTGGCTCTCTCAGATACTCTGCTCCAAACACCTACACCACAACACGGGCAAACTTGACAGTAGTTTTCAGGCATGTACTCTGCCACATCCTGACCACCTCACCAATGACATCTTCCGCAGTACCAAGTGCAAGCATCCTCATAGCAGCCGTGAACTTCTGCTTGGCAGAGAAAGAGAGTTGACCGCAGCAATCCCTTGTGAGCCAGAAGTAGTCACCATGTGCTTCCACTACCTCCACAATGCGCAAAAACAATGGTTTTTGCATGCGAAAACGACGACGAAACCATGGATCATCCGGGAATCTTGGGTTGGGATCAAAGTAATCCTTCTGCAGTAGCTTTGCTCCGGATACCCTATCCAGATTGATGACTCTTCTCCCTTTGATTGAGCCCTTGAAATTGAGAATGTGCTCCACTTGCCGGTCCATTTCCTCTTCCATGCTCATGAGCATGATCATGTCCACTTCTTCATCCGAATCCGATGAATCGAAGAACTCTTCTTGAATCAGTTGATCAAGCTGTGTCGGTCCATACTCCTCGCCGGACAAAGCATCGGAATCCATCGTTTCTCCTACACATTTGACGAACATATATGGTCAGACATTTTGTCAAACACATCCAGCGCAAGGCAGAAGCAGAGAGTTGCCGGACATACCGCGATGTCTTTCGGGCCGGGGACGACGTCCTCCGCGGCGAGGTCGGGAGAGATGATCCTTCTGACGGAGCGGTCGGGGGATCAGAGGCTACTAGGTGACGGAGCGCGCGCGATGGCGGAGCTGGGAGACGGACGGTGCGAGGAGGAAGAAGAGAGGATAACACCAAATTGATCCGACACTTCGCGGGGTCGATTTGGGGGTAATTTAAGGTGGGGTCGGGCTGTCGGGTCCGACGTGGCGGCCGTGCCCAGACTCCCCTATACCCGTCCCATATTTGGGCTGGAAATGAGGGGTGCCGGTCAGCCCGGACGTTTGAGGCCGGTTTGAGAGGCCCGTCTGGATCGATTTTTTGTGACCGGGCAGTGACCGGACGGCCTGCCCGAGCGTTTGAGGAGAGTATGAGTGGTCCGGTTGTAGATGCTCTCATATTCTGCCGAAGAAATGGGAAATTTTATGGTGCATCATAATACACGAGAGACCGTGTATTATATTAGCGATCCAACGGATGCCATTAGTTGGGCCTTATTAAGGCCGAGGGGCATTTTCGACCTAAAAAATTACGGCCCAATTTAATCCAGGGGTATAATTGTCCTAAATTTTTGAATTAAATTCATTACATTAACATAGCACTTAGCGTCATCGCTCATTTGAATTTCCGTGAGCGGTTCCTCAGCTCCTTGAACCCTAGCACTCGTCGATCAGCCGCCGCCCTCAATCACCGTCAATCAACCGCCGCCCTCAATCCGCGCCGATCAGCCGCCGCCGCACTA
Organism: Elymus sibiricus; assembly: GCA_039707655.1. Lineage (NCBI taxonomy): Eukaryota > Viridiplantae > Streptophyta > Magnoliopsida > Poales > Poaceae > Elymus > Elymus sibiricus. The sequence continues at coordinate 114,743,048 of CM077675.1, read as the reverse complement.
GTCGTGCGACCCCCTCCTCCTCCACTTCGTCCTCCCCATCCCTCGCACGCGATCCCCCTCGATCACTCGGGTCCTTAGCTCCACCGCTGCCTTCACCGATTGGACGCCCCTTCCCAGACGCGAGTCATCGCCGTTCATCAAGTCGCGCCGGATCTTCGCAACAACGTCTGAGATGTAAGTGCCGCCTCATCCGTGGTCCCTTCTGCATAGTACCTATAGGATCGGATATGATTAGGGTTTAGGAGAAGTGTATTTCCGAATTAGAAAGTGTAGTCTGGATTTGCTTATGACATGTTTTGGATTTAGTTATGAGATATTCTGTAATACGAGAAGGTTGTGACTACATTTCGGTTGAAAGGAAGTGCAATTCGGATTTAGTTAGGACTTAGTTTGGGTTATGTGGCACGAGAAATATGTCAGCGGATTTGGATTCATAGAAAGTGTAATCTGGGTTCGGGTAATGAAATATTTTGGATTTAGTTAGGAAATATTTTGGATTGAGTTTGGAGTTATTTTGGATTTAGTTAGGGGATACATTTTAATTGAGTTTGGAGTTATTTTGGATTCAGTTAGGAGATTTGATCTGTGTTGGATTTAGTTAGGGGATACTTTTTCATTGAGTTTGGAGTTATTTTCGATTTAGTTAGGAGATTTGATCTATGAGGGTTGATTTATCAGGGTGTGATTACTCACGGCATTTGAAGGATTATTAACGGCATTTTGGATTTAGTTAGGGCAACCACCTTAGTTACAGCTTTTGTAGGACTGAGATAGGTACATGAATCCGAACTGAAAGGTTGTTTCAATTATTTAAGCAAAGTAGTGCATAATTATTGGGATATGCTACCCAATCGTAACATTATCTATGTGTTTTCGTTGGCAGCAGAACGACATGGATGATAAAGGCAACGCAGGCGAAAACTTGGGCGATAAAGGCAAGGATGACAAGGACATGGGTTATAGAAGCAACACAAGCAAAAACATGGATGATAATGACAATGAGGATGTAGGCTTGGACAACAAAGGAATGGACGGTAAAGACATGGATGATCAGGACAACGAGGATGCAGGCAAAGATGGCATACATGTGGATGGTAAAGACATGGATGATCAGGACAACGAGGGTGCAGGCAAGGGTGGCATACACGTGGATGGTAAAGACATGAATGATCAGGACAACGAGAATGCAGGCAAGGGTGGCATAGACCTGAATGAGTATATGGAATACGTAGAGATCGTGAAGATGACTTTCAGGACTGAGCAAGAAGCCTACATGTTCTATGTAGACTATGATAGAAATAAGGGTTTTGGTGTTAGAAAGGATGATCTGAATTACAGGGGTTCGAAACAAAATGCATACTGACGGACGTACAAGTGCTGCAAACAAGGATGGCGGGCCCTTAAGCACTTCAACAGAGCCGAAAGAAAAAGAACACAAGGGGTCTTTCTCGGTGTGGGTGTCCCGCTCTTTTCAGGTTGAGCTACAAGATGGCAGTGGCCTCTGGTTTATCAAGAATTTTGTGGACAAGCATAACCATCTGTTTGTCCCTCCTGACCTGACTCCCTACTTATCGGCTCATCGTAGAATGACTGACGCGCAAAAGGCGGATGTTATCGAGTATGCTATCGGTGGACTTCGAACGCATCAGATTATGGATGTAATGGAGAAGAACGCCGGAGGTCCCGACAAGCTTGGCTTTATATAACCATGTTTCAATCCAGAAGAGTCGCAAGATAGAGGGTGATGATGCTTCATTTTTGGTCACCTGTATGATAGCACAGAAAAAAGCAGACCCGGAATTCTTTTACAAATACACAACAGACAGCCAAGGCCATTTGAGGAACATATTCTGGGCCGATTCACAATCTCGAATTGACTATGCTGCCTTTGGTGGCGTCGTGGTGTTCGACAGTACATATCGGTCCAACAAGTACAGGCTTCCGTTTGTCCCATTTGTTGGTCTGAACCATCACCGTAGCACAATTATGTTTGGGGTCGGTCTAGTGTCAGACGAGACAGTTGGATCATACCAGTGGCTTCTTCATGTATTTTTGGAGGCAATGTCCCAGAAGCAACCCACTTCAGTAATCACCGACGGGGATGGTTCGATTGCTAAAGCAATAGCTACTGTTTGGACGGACACAGATCATCGTTTGTGCACATGGCATATCGAGGAGAATATGGTGAGCTACCTCCAGAAAAATAAGCTTAAGGAATTTAGAAAATTCATTTGCCGTCGTTGGGATGTTGATGAGTTTGAGAAAGAATGGGAGGCTTATTAGGTTCGGTTCAAAATAAAACCAACGGGGAAGAGGTCTTCGTGGGTTAACAAGATGTACGAGATGAGACACAAGTGGGCCGCGGCGTACACAAAGGGTAGATACTTTCTTGGCATGATGAGTAATCAGAGGAGCGAGTCTCTCAACTCAAGGCTACATGTGCACCTGAACAGGAAAATGCAACTTGTTGATTTGTTGCAGCATGTTGAACACTGTGTATCCATAATGCGTAAGAATGAAGCAGCATTAGACGCAGTAGCAGCACATACGATACCCTTCACTAAGCTGAGTGCACACCCTCTGGAGATTGCTACCTCTTATATTTATACTCCTGTGATGTTTGCAAAGGTAAAGCGTCGGATCGTCGAAGGAACAAATTGGCATGTCACAGACATGGTGGGTTCTGATGGTTTGGTAAGGTATGGAGTTTTGTGCAAATTCCCATATGATAAAGTCCCGTATGCCAAGGATGCTAGAGAATTGCAATGTAAGGATGTTAATGACTTGAATGCTAAGGTTCCTACAGAATTGGAGGGTAAGGATGGTGAGGACTTGGACGCAAAAAAACATGGATGGTAATGATCCCAATGGCTTGGAAGGTAAGGATGGCGAGGACTTGGATGCAGAAAAGTTGGATGGTAAGGATCCCAATGCTTTCGAAGGTAAGCATGATGAGGAGTTGGATGCAAAAAAGTTGGATGCACAAGGCGCGGATGCTAACTCTGCGAATGTTATATATGACGTGACTTTTCTGTTCATAGGAGCAAAACTGGATAAGGCATTTTGTAAATGTGGAAAGATGGAAAGTGAGGATTACCCATGCGCACATATATTTTGCGTTCTGGATCATCTTGGTGTATGCACATTTCCAACAATTTTTGTGAAGAAAAGATGGACCATGCATGCGAAGCCAACATTCCCTTCTTCGAGGACTGCGAATACTCATGTATGGTCTGAGCACATGAATAAGTATCATCAACTACACAACATGGCTAGTGACGCTTTATTCACAGCTGCAGCTAGCGATTCACAATCAAAACAGGTGATGGAGTTCCTCTGGAGTATATTGGTTGACGCGGAAAAAACTGAGTTGGATGAAGCACAGAAATCGTCTGTTCCTTTGCCGGCATACTTCTCTGTTGCTCGAGAATGCTGCACTGATAACGTGCAAAACCCAATCAAAATAGTTCCAAAAGGGAGACCAACTACCGAAGAATCCAAAAAGAGAATTAAAAGTAGGCGCGAGCAGATGAGACACAAAAAAACAGTAAAGTTAGTGCACATGTTTATCTCATTGTTAATTTCCATACATGCTTACAGTGTAATATGTTCTCTGGGAGAGTGTTCAAATATTTTTCTTCAATTTACACAGGAAATATTCGGGGAAATCAAAGGCCACAGGGAAGAGCAAGAGAAAAGAGAAAGATATTGATGCAGAAGAAGAGACAGACTCAGATATAGAAGAAGAGTCAGATTCAGATACAGAAGAAGAGGAAGATTCAGATGCAGAAGAAGAGGAAGATTCAGATGCAGAAGAAGAGGAAGAGGAAGATGCAGAAGATGGTAGGAAGAGACCATTGAAGGATGGTAGGCTACGGAAGGGTACGAAGGTACCATTGAAGGATGGTAGGGCGCGGAAGGGTAGGAAGAGACCATTGGAGGGTGCAAAAGAAGATTATGCAAAACCAAACAAGTGGGCATTTAGCGCCGTGATGCGTAGTTAAACATGTTTACAGATGTTGGCTGCATATTCATCTATTTCATTTTTTTTGTAGGAAACGCAAGTGTCCTGGAAATGTCAAAGCTGGGAGGAAGAAAATGCGAGACGACAAGAAAGTGCCTTCTGTGAATGTTGCAACAAAGGGTGCGCGAAGAAAACCAATGAAGTTAGTGTCTCTTTTTACATGTCTGCTCTACAAGTCAGGTCTTTGTTAGTACCGTGTTGACGTTTCTTAACTTTTTCAGGAGTGTCCCTAGGAAGGGCGGTAAAGAAGAACATGTCAAAGGTGTGATGAAGACAAAAAGGCCTGCTAAGAATGTAGCAAAGGATTTGGGAATAAGAGCTGTGGAGTTAGCTTTTGCAGCTATGAAGAGAAAATCAGTGAAGTTAGTGTTTTTTGTGTTCATGTCTAATGTACACATTCAAATCTTCTTTGCTATGATATTAACAAATGTTGATTCATGCAGGAAAGGAAAAGTGAAGTCGAGACATGATGTTTAGGTGCACATTCACCAGGCAGATTTCTGGGGTGAAAAAGATTGAGAACAAAATGAATTAGGCAGATTTCCCTGCGGTGATCCACCTTGTTTTGGATGTATTTGACCTATTTGATGGACTGCCACTATTTTTGTGAATTCCTAGTTTGATTGGTAGCCTCATTTTAATATGGACTGATCGAGATGGAAGCCTAGTTATGATTTATCAACACATCGACGGATTGAAATGTTCAAACCATCCAATAATGCATTTTTAGTGAAGTTGGTTTTCCGTATTTATATCATTTTTTACATGTAATTTTGCAGAAATTTTGTCTGAGTGTAGTCAAATTCAGACTTGAAATGTAAAATAGAAACCTCATTTTTATAAAGCTGAAAATAGCATGTTAAATTTTCTCAAAAACCTATTATTATGAGCACAAAATTTCAAAATTGTATCAAAATAGAAACCTCGTTTTTCAATTAAAATAAAAATGGGATATATTTCAAAATAATGTTGAGAAATGTTGATTTTCAAAATTAAGCATACTGATTTAAAAATTGAAAATTTCATGCTTATGTAAAATTAGCATGCTCATTTGAAAATGCTGATTTTAAAAAGAGATGCTGTTTCGAATATGATGTTTTTAAAATAAAATGCTGATTTCAAAAATAGCATGCTGATTTCAAAAATAACATGCTGATTTCAAAAATAGATGCTGTTTTGAATATGCTGATTTTAAAATAACATGATGATTTCAAAAATAGTATGATGTTTTGAATATGATGTTTTAAAAACAGCAATGCTATTTTAAGTATGTTTTTTTAAAATAACATGCTGTTTTTAAAAATGCTATGATGCGTATTTAAAAATAACATGCTATTTTTAAAAATAACATGCTCTTCTTGAAAACAACATGCTGTTTTTAAAAATAACATGCTCTTTTTAAAATAGCATGCTCTTTTTAAAAATAACAAGCTATTTTTTTTAAAAATAACATGCTCTTTTTTAAAATAACAGAAACGTCGTTTTTGAAATACGAAAGCTTTCACTCCCAAGTTTTTGAACTATTTTTTTAATGATTTTTTTTACAACACATACAAACCTCATTTTCAAAATAACTCGTACTAGCCAACACAGAAAACTCGTTTTCAATATTATACTAGCATCGAATCCATATGAAACCCGGTTAGATTTGAATTTCAGGAGCTAGCATCATTTCAAAATTATGGTGAAAAAAGAAAAAATCATTGCAGCCTAAACAAATCATACCAAGGAGATATAGGCTTGTGTCACATTAGTTCATACTACCAACTAGCAGTTACTGCGAAGTTCCACTTAATAAATGAAGTTCGTATCCAGTTGGACCCAAAAGATGATGCTGCAAACTACTGGTTACTGACAGGTTCCACTTACTGGATGATCTTCATATCCAATTGTACCCAAAAGCTGATTCTACCAAGTTCTAGTTACTGCCTACCAAATACATATCATAACAACTAGCGTCAAACTACTGCCCAGTACATACATATCATAATCTGCCATTCAGTCATGGTTCATCACATGGGTCAACGAATCTTCATGCCATTGGCCATATTCACCTTAAGCCCACCTCGGCTCCTTTCCACGAACTTGAAGATAGCCATATGATCTTCTTTCCTACGGGAGCTCTCAACGACTTCTCTCCAGTTCTTCGTCATGATAGCACGCCCATCCTTCTTAACCATCTTGAACAAGACCTTTTTAGAACCTTCAAAACGTTCGTTGGTGACACGCACAAGCATGGGTTTTCGCAGATAATCTTTGAAGTAGCAGCAGCTGTAATCCTTTGAGAAGCACTGATTGCACAAGGAAATAAATAATGTTACATTATGGCATTTTCAAACGTTGGGATATGATTTGCAAGAAGAAAGTCCAAGTATTTACCATCTTGCTCTTCCCGTCGAGGACTGTCGAGCGAGTGACGGTGCAGACATAGTATGGTATGGAAGGTTTGTCATGCTTTACTATGTATTGAAGACGGTCCCACCGCTACATGTTTAAAGTAACATGGTTGCCGTAAAAGATGTGCTTCTCAAACTCTCTCTTCCCCTGGTTTTGTGGACCTGTATCAAAAAAATTCAGATGACAGAGTAGTTCATAATTTCATACATAAGATCTAGAACATCAGCACTGGGTTGATGATCAATGCCTACTCCAACGAGCTAGAAATGAAGAACATAATTAAGCCAATCACATCCACCCAGCAATATCTCGTATAAACATGGGCAAATCGAATATTTGATTGATTTAAACTAACAACTATACACTACTCTATTGAAGCTCTAGTTGAGTCAATGTTGATTTGGAAACAAAGCAACAGGTTCATCTAGAACCCAAACAGAGTAAAGTGGCGTAATCAAGTGTTACTCAAACCTGAACTTTATACAGTTCACGGTTCAGTTAACATCTGACCAGCCATATAGAACTTTACCCCTTTCTGCCACGATGGGATCGTGTTCGACATATCCATCTCCAGCAGAACCATCATCAGTGTCATAGTCGCTAGAGGTGTCGTCATCAAGGCTATAGCCTTGACTCCCTTGTGAAGTGCCATCTGACGTTCCACCTGAAGTGCCATCCGAAGCATCATCTGATGTGGTCCGGTAGTCACTCTCTCCACTGCTGATGAGGATGGGTTCTCCTTCCATTGAAACCTGTTGCATGCATTGCAATGAACAAATGATAGTTATTGATATATGAATTTAGGCTTACATTAGGACTTGGGAGCACCATATACAATGGGAATAATCTTTTCGCATACTACTTGTTAAGTACGTAGTTCGTTCATATACCAATCACTAGCCAACATTTGGCATTTTGACAAATATTGGCATGCCAAATTTTGGCAGTGAACCATTTATGCTGATAGAGCATGATTGGTTCGCTACCAATGTAGACATTGCCAAATATTAGCAACTTTATGTGAGCTGGGCAACAAAACTTGGAAACCAACCAATTAGTAGCCGGTATTTGGCACAATGTGAAACATTGGCAAGCATAACATACCAATTACGCTCATAATTCGAACAAGCAGTAAAAAGGACAATCAAAAATATAAACCAACCATAATTGTTACACCGTGATTCATAGCCAACCAATCAATTAACAAATCATTTCATCCAAAGTATGCATAAATTAGTAGCATTGTATACTTAACAAATCATTCAAAAAATGTACCATGATTAAGTGCTCTCATCAAGTAATACGTGAAACTAATAAATATAAATTAGTGCCTTCAATCACTACAAATTTCCTGATGGGCTGTTGTGTGCTACCATTAGCTAATAAATTGAAGTCTTTAAATTGTCCCAACAAAACAAATAATGCATTTGCTCTTGTACATAACATTTTTAGAGGTAGCCGTGGAGGTTAATTTTCCAGTGAGAATAAGGACTTGATAGTATCTCTCAAGCAAGATGACAGCATAGTGAAGTCTATGACAACGAGCAAGGTATGCTGGCCAACACCCACCCTTTTGTATAACTTGGTAAGTATTTACTCATTACTACCCATACCAACAAGTAAAATCATGATTATGAAGTAAAATGGCAGAAAATCTAACTGTGAAGTATTTGTTGCAATATGAACTACTAGCTCACAGCAAATCTTCATTAACCCCAACAAGCGCATACCATATCATTGAGATATGGCTAACATAATTCAAATAAACAGTAACAAGTATCATCAAAAATATGCACGAACCATAAATGTTACATGTGTGCACATATCATCAAAAAAATGCACCAATCAGTAGCCGTGTATAATTAACAAAACATTCAAAAAATGCACCAATCATCATACTACCATCGAGTAATACGTGAAACTATAACTGATCCTCCTACCATCATTACAAATTTCCTCATGGACTTGATAGCATCCCTCAAGCTAGTGAAGGCTATGTCAACGAGCAAGGTATGCTAGCCAACATCCACCATTTTCTCTTACTCCCTCCATTCCCTTATACAAGGCCACTATGAAAAATATAGTTTGCATCTATATAAGGCCACCAACAGTAATCGAGGCAAAAATTAATGATGTTTCCTCGCACTAGCAACTTGTTTAATACTTGCATGCATGTAGTCATAATGACACTTAGCTACTTCCTTCTCATTTCTTCCTTGCATGCATGTGTCGTATTAATGATCACAGTTAACAAGAAGAATTGTTGGCTTCCAAAGTAGTCATTAAATTTTACCTTGGTACCTGTAATCTGAGTTTGTGGCCTTGTATAAGGGAATGGAGGGAGTACTTGGTAGGAAAGTTTAACTCATTAGTACCCATATGAACAAGTAAACGCATGATTATGCAGTACATTGTCAGATTATCTTGCTGTAAAATTACTTGTTGCACTATGACCTACTAGTTGACAGCAAATCTGCAAATACCCAAAACATGCACACACACAAGTGTAAGATCTTAACTTGGGCGGTGCTGCTAGGTCGGAAATTATAGTCAGATCGACATGGAAGGGCAGGGAAGATCTATCTTACCTGCGAATTCATTCCAGATGGAGCTGGAGTAGACTTGTTTGAAGCTGGAACCACCGGAGCTAGCTTGGGGCGGCGGATTGGGGAAAAGAGGTGTCGTGGTCGGACCTTGTTGTCGACGAAGCAGTGGAGAATCATGCCCGGAGTAGGGGGCCGTGGATAGCCTCCCAGATCCGGCCGATTTGGCGACGACGGGGGCGGCCAAGGTGACGGCTGCACAAACCCTAGCCATCGCCCTCCAGTCGCCTCTCTGTCTTCGCAAAGTACGAAGGGTGGTGGGATTGGGAATGGGGGTGGTGTGGTTGGGGTTGGGGCCATCGCTCGCTTGTCTCTCTCTGCCGGCCCACAAAAGGAACAAAGGTTTGGGCCGTATCAGCTGCAGATTTGGCAGCTTACCAATTCTGGCCAAACAGAAAAGGCCAGGCTAGGACCACCACAGGTGTGCTTTTGATGAAAATCTAACAATACAATGCTGTTGATATTGCATGTGCATGTGTCTTCCAATACATCAATTGATCTTGCATTTTTTTAGCACTCCACAGTATATATGTATATACATGAAAAAATTGGGTAACCGATAGAATGGTTAACTATTAGATATAATCAGATTGAAATATATAGAAAGCAAGAATTAAATAGTACACGATTAAATATAACATTTTACCATTTTCCAAGAACTGGGATGATTAAAATATTTATTGGTATTTTCAAAAGAAAAAAAAACTCGCAAAAGACTACTTATGCCATCCAGAACTTCTTCAGGGTTTCGATTATTCGTCTACTTTTTGGCATGTTGGTTATCATCACGCCTTCTTCGGACCTTCTCATTGTCTGACAAATTCCTGAAATATTGGGCTAGCGCCTTGTGTTTCGCCCGCATACCAGGCTTCATTTGGTAGCCTTTGCCAACACCTTCGGCGTGCTCAAGAATACTAATGAAGGCTAGGTCTAGATATTTGCCACAGAATGTGCATCGATACGCCATACACTTAAGCACTTTGCACTGTCCATTATGCAATTCTTCAAGGATTTTCTGAGTGTGTGCATCCAACTCTTCTTCCGAAATGTCCGCATAATCATCATAATCAGGCTGCAAATTTAAATTATGTATGATATAAGCTGCATTATTTACAGTACATAATATTCACTACATTCTATAATGTAGTGCCTATAAATTATTTTTAAAAATAATATTTAAAAACTTTGACAAATTAAGGAGGAAAAAGCAATATCAAATCCATATGAAAGCATAAATCATACATTTGTTTATATGTTTGTCAAATTGCTTGGACAACCTTTATGATGTCTGACTTTTAGCATCTAACTAAATGCACTAAATTGTGGAGTGGATGAACCATTAATTTCTAACGAGTGATTGAATAAGTAATGATCATTATGTACTGCTGGTCAACAATATTTATAGCTAGATTCCATTTTGCCTATTCAACAAAAAATTGATGGTTTAAGGATTAATCTAACCTGACACTTGAAGACATAAATCTAGGGTTAAATAAAAATAAAAATCACCGTAACAAAATTCCAGTCCATGCCGTGCATCTGCTGCTGTTTGTGATCGACGACGGAGTCGTGCACCTCCTCGTGGACATGATGCATCTCTGGGTCGGACACTAAGTAGTCCAAAGCTTTCTCGTGGGAATCTTGACCCATGCCATGGACGACGACGTCGGTGGTTGGCCCCGCACGTCCACGATCTGTCACGACGGCGTCCATGACAGGCCCCGCACGACCATGGCCACGATCTGTCACCAGGGCCACTCGATCTCCACTAGTGGATTTCATATCCGGCGGCAAGAGGCGGGCGTGAGAGCGGCGGCGATGGTTTTAGAACGTACCCTAGGGGGTGAGATGCGGGGAGTAATTGGTAGTTTCAAATGGTTGACTAACAAAAAATGCAGAAGGGATTTCCTCGCAAAAAAAATGTCAGAAGGGATTGGTTGGACAAAAAAAATTGATTGCATTATTTACCGTCTGATGAAATAGGTAAAGCAAAAAAAATCTGATTGCATTGTGTTAAACTATTTACACAATTGATTACACAGACTATTTATCTAGTTTTGGGGCATCTACAACGATGACCCGCAAATTCGCTCCGGCATCGGTCCGTGGACACTGGTGCGGGAGTCGGCCATTCAAAGCTAGCTGCATATGTCTGGTTATGTTTTAAATGAAATTCAACAAAATTGAAGAAATTTGATTAAAAGAAAAATAAAGGGCCGAAATATGTCCTACGTCAATCCAAAATTTTAGTTAGTTGTAACTAAATGATGTCCGGTACCGTGCGGATTCGTTTTCCATATGCCCGATGTTCGGTACCGAGGATGGGAATGTGGATCCACACGATGCCAAGCGTTTCATCTGGAGCATATCTTGCAACCCTAGCCAACTGGGCCGACAACATGCGCCATTAGCCTTCTCTATCCAAACCATGCACTAGTGTCCACCATGGGCAAAGATGCTCGGGTGGACACGTTTGCTGGCAATAGTGAATGACGTCGTATCTCGGTGTGCAATATGTGTAGCCGCATGTTGCTTTGACATGCGTGGCATGCCGAGGGAAGGGGCTCGGCGTAGATACAACGAACTGAGGTGGGGTCAAGTGTGGATGGATGGTGTGCGTCAACTTGGCTAATGGTGCACGGTTTGAGTGCAGGTGGCTATGTGTGTGTTGCTGTGGCTAGATGGCTAATGAGTGCGCATGCGTCATGTGTACATTGTCAAGGTTTACTGGTGGGTGTTTACATGGCCACACGTGTATGCATGGTGTGGGTCCAGTTGGCGTGTGGCGCGGGACGTGTCGTGATGGCTATGGCCAACATCTTGCGGCACCGAGTTCTGAACCGGATGAAGGAACGTGCCATGCATTCCCTTCACAGGCCGGACTCGTGCCCCTCTCGATGGATAGCTTAGGGATGCGATTTGGTCCCATTTACACACAACCTATGTGAAGGCTTATGTGTGCCTCTCTCGATGTTTGACCACACCCTCCATGTGTCGTATGATAACACCGCTACAGGTCCCGTGAGCTTAGCATTGGGTCGTATGGTACCACATGGCCCATATATGGACCAAAGAGCTTAGCATGGGAATGTCACCCATTCCCTGCTATGATTTCATGTGGCCTTGGTCTAGATCCTGAATTTCAGAGGATACTACCCTAGAAAAGCGGCAAATGTCCAGAATATGGCATGCGGGCCCCAAGAAAGGTCGGGGTCTGGCATGCACTCGGGGGTTCGCTTGGCGACGTGGCCTGAGAGGACGCGCTTGGCGTCTTTCTTGGTGGCCTTGTACATGTCGTTGCTCCAAGCATCGTCATCGGGAAGTAGCTCGGGGCAATATGCCACCAGGTAAGCGCAATAGCTTGACAAGTGGGTGGCCACACTTGCATGGCCAGAAGTTGTTGAGTGTGGGTACCTCCGCTTCTGCTCCGGTGCTCCTCCCTTGGACTGAACGCGGAGGCAAGGAATACATCGACGGCTAAGATGGTCCAATACCCGTTCGGAGGGAGGGGCACGACCGCACGATCATCTTTTCAGCGCATGCGCAGAGCGTCGGTAGAGCCCTGGACGAGCCCGTACGGCCTGGTTTGTTCGTACGCTGACCATATAGTCGTATTCGTATACGCGGGCGTTTCGTTTTCGCGTGCGCATACGACGGCCGTGGGATAGCACGTGTCGACAGAAGTTGCCAAAACTGTCCCATCCTATAAGAGGAGGGGAACCACCTCCGGGCGCATCGCCCCCACCATTTCCCCCCAATTTGTCTCCCTCGCCGCGTCGCCTCGCTCTCTCCCACCGTGTCGCCTCGCTCTCCACCACCGCATCGCCTTGCTCTCCTCGACCGCATCATCTCCCTCACCTCCATCTCCTAGTCTAATGCAGGACGTTGGTCGTGCTGCCGCCGCCTCCGCCGCAGGGGATGTGTTGGAGAAGCAGGGAGCGCCCATCGCGGCAGAAGCAGTGCAGGACGTTGCCGGCGTCCAGGGCGGTGCGGGAGAGGCCGCAACCGCCGTCGCTGCTGCGGATCTGGAGAAGGAGGTGCCGGAGCAGGAGGTCACGGCGGCGAGTGGCACTGCGCAGGCTGGCGACGAGGAGGTAGTTCCATTTCCTTGTTAGTTCTAATATTTAGAATGTAGGGTTAGTTGGATTGCTTTGATTGTGATTCCTAGGGTAGTACAGATGGTTAGATTAGTTGGTTTGTAGATGGGGTTTTCTGGATGGGGTTTTTTGTATTAGGTTTTGTGCCTTAGGTTTGTTGTATTAAATTCATGCTAACATGCTACAGATATCTCAACGAGAGATAGGGATCTCTGTACTTGAATGCTTGACAGATAAATGCTTATTAGATTAGTGGTTGAATGCTACAGAGATCTATGCTTGTTAGATTTGTGCTTCAATTGTACAGAGATAGGGTTTTGTATGTCATATGCCCAAAAGGAATGCATTAATTTCGAAGGAGAAGAGATAGAATATAATTTTAAAGGGATGCTTGAATTTTGATGTACCTATCAATTGATTAAGATGCCACTTGATTCATTTATGATATATCAATTTGTTGTTTACGTGACTACTGCATTTAAAGATGTTACTTGGAGATATATGCATTTATAGTTTACTATCATAGTGCATAATGTATCATATTGATGCAACAAAATTTAAGATATGACCTGGAGATCTCCAGCAAGTGGGTGAAGTTTACTGTAATTTGTTGGAGGTCTATTGCATTTGTTGTTTACGTAACTACTGGAATTTAATATGTCACTTGGTTATCTATTCATCTATAGTTTAAGGCGGTGTACTACCTCTACCATATTGCATAATGTATCATATTGCTTCAACAAAGTTTAAGATGTTATCTCCAACAAGTGGCTGAAGTTATCGGTACTTTGTTGGAGATGTACTGCATATGTTGTATGAGCTACTGCAATTTAAGATGTTATTTGGAGATTTATGTATATACTGCAATTTAAGGCAGTGCACTATCACATTGCAGGAGAAGGATCCTGAGGACAAGAAGAGGAAGCTGGACATGACTGACTTCTATGACCCGTATGATCCAGACTCTGACGACGACAAACCCTATGAGGTATAGCCCTAGTTGAAATTTTGTTTGTTCATTTAGTTCCTTTCACATGTTTTACTATATTAATGCATAATGTATTAATGCAATTTATTTGTGTGTGCAGTATCACTCTGATGATGATGTGGACAAGGGGAACATCGAGTCCTTCATAGCGAAGGAATTCGAGAAGATCAAAGCCAAGGGAATCTCTCTGTACTTAAAGAGGAAGAAGTACGTGTGCCCCTACTGTACCACAAAGACAAAGCCCAAGGATGGGCTCTATGAGCAACTTATCTAGCATGCACGGGATGCATCGACGAGTTCCGACGACTACAAGGTCCGAGGACATCATGGTGCCCTCCTGAAGGCTCTGCATCATCACTAGGCCTACATGATCTTTCTCATCTGAAGCTGGAAGTGCTACTCATCATCAATATATGTGATGATACTTTTACTTTTGTTAATATGCATGGGGTTGTGAACTGTTGGAAACTTGGTCTGCTTTTGTAGTATGTTTATATATGGCTGTAATGTAGTATGTCTCTGAACTTGATGCCCTGTTTAGATGAACTTGATGCCCTATTTATGTGAAGTGGATGGAATTAATCTAGAATGCTATCTATATTTATGTCTCATGGAATTTATTTGTGGCGTATGCTTCCTTCTGTTTAGATTACACAATGGATCATCATTTAAAAAAAATTGTGTGAATGTTGGAGTGAAATATACAAGTGTAAGATATTAAAAACGGTGTTTGCAAAAAAAACATTGAAATAGAAGTAATGGATTTTTGTATGAAATGAGTGAAATATAAGAGAACATATTATCATACATTTATGAATTTGAAAACTGTAATAAATAATAAAAGGGAAAATTTGAAAAATAAAAAAGGAAAAAGAAATATAGCAGTGTAAGAAAATAGTTGGTGAGAAAAGGTGGTCGCAAACAAGTACATTTGAATTAGAAGTGATGGATTTTTGTATGAAATGAATGAAATATAAGACAAGATATTATCAAACATTTATCATTTTTAAAATTGTAATAACTAAGAAAAAGGATAATCTAAAAAATAAAAAGGGAAAAAGAAATATGCATAGAAGATGGCCAGCCCAACCATCTACACGGACGTGCGGTCCAGCACGCGAGTGAGGCTGGCCTGGGGCAGCCCACCAAAATTGGGCCCAACCACTGAGCCGCACCGGGCACAGCTGACGGGTGGTGGGAATTTAGTCCCACCTCGCCGAGCGAGAGGCGCCTGCACAGGTTTATATACCCGGCTGTGAGAGGCTTGGCATGAGCCTCTCTCAACAAGACAGCATATCGTCCCCGCCTACCTATATGCCCTGTTGGGCCTACTGGCAGGATTAATACATTCCCCTCGGGCCTGCATCCTGGCCCATATTGTCTTGGAATCTAGTCGTATGCAGGCCGTGGGTTGTGAAATTTCCTGTTAGGAGGCGGGTTTTTTTTTGCAGATATCACTTGTTTATTTTTGGACCATCTGCAAATCACCCCAAATTTGGTGCCATGCATGTAATGAACATGATTATGAAAGCAATTTCAACAATAATGAAGTGCACACTGTCCCCCTAAGGTAAAGTATGAGGTATGTCCCTGAGTTTCACCGAGCCAGTATAAAATATAAAAAAATTCAAAAAATTGGTAAACTTTCATATCCTATCTATGTTCGGTACATGCGCCTTTGGATTGTTCTCCGTTGACCAAGAGAAAGCACCGACGGAAACGGAGGAACGCCCCCCGCACTCACTACGCATACCAGACGCGTTCCCTCACGGTAGCTAGAACCAAGCATGCACCGAGGCCGTCTAGAACCACATGGTGCACCACTCAGGCACTGGACCCACACCACTTACGCCAGCCCCCAAGCCAAGCATCCCCCTCATGTAGATTCATATGTCGCACCCTTTAAAATAACTTAGCCCAAGACTTTCACCCTGATCCCCAGCTATTATTTCATGTGGCCTCGGTCTAGATATTGAATTTCCGAGTTCTGAAGCGGATGAAGGAACGTGCCATGCATTCCCTTCACAGACCGGATCGTGCCCCTCTCGATGGATAACTTAGGGAACGGATTTGGTCCCGTTTACACACAACCTATTGAAGGCTTACACGTGCCGCTCTCGATGTTTGACCACACCTTCCATGGGTGTATGATAACACCGCGGCAGGTCTCGTGAGCTTAGCATTGGGTCATACGGTACCACATGGCTCATATATGGACCAAAGAGCTTAGCATGGGACTGTCACCCCATTCCCTGCTATGATTGCATGTGGCATCGGTCTAGATCCTAAATTTTTGAGGATACTACCCTAGAAAAGCGGCAAATGTCCCGAATATGGGACACGGGCCCCTAGGAAGGTCCGGGTGTGGCATGCACCTTTGGATTGTTCTCCGTTGACCTAGAGAAAGCACGGACGGAAACGGAGGAACGGCCCACGAACTCACTGCGCATACCGGACGCATTCCCTCACGATAGCTAGATCCAAAGCATGCACCGAGGCCGTATAGAACCACATGGTGCACCACTCAGGCACTGGACCCACACCACTTACGCCAGCCCCCAAGCCAAGCACCCTCCCCCCATATAGATTCATAGGTCGCACCCCGCAAAATAGCTTAGCACAAGACTTTCACCCCGATTCCGAGCTATGATTTCATGTGACCGCGGTCTAGACCTTGTACTTCCGAGGTTACTACAATGTGCACCCATAGCCAGCATGACACACTGCATGCACCTAGAGCTACCTAGGCCCACAACATGCGCCACTACACGTGAGTGTCCACAAAATGGACTATCCCATTATCAACAATTTTTTTTGCCAAAACAAGTAAGATGTTTTTTAATTGCTTCAAAATAGCAAGGTTTCTGCTAAATAATAATTTCATTAATTACACATTATAAGGTGCATTTCTTGTTCCTCAAAAATGGGTGCATTTTTTGGAAAGCGACAAAATTCCTTTCCCTCGAAAAAAAGAATCCTTATTGACTCTCTCACCATCACGTTCGATGGCCTCGCCCTATAATCTAGGAGAGGCCGATCCAATCTCGCCACGGGGGCCAACGTCCACGCGGTAGCTATTTTTGATTGGTTGCAAATATCTCTCCAAAACTGTTTACGATGGGAAAATCACCTTCCTTTTTTTTCCTTCCAAAGATATGTGGCGAAAAAACATGGAACAAAATCGTAGGAGGCAGTTTAAAAAAATCGTAGGAGGCAGGGTGGGATACGTGCACATGCTGCCTTTTTGTAGTACAAGTGCACTTGTTGGCAAATTGCATGTGCACGGGTCATGTTTCAATTTTTCATGAAAATTATGTTGTACACCTTTACCTAGACGATTGAATTATTGTTTTCATATGTTAATAAATTCCTAAATATTGAATTTCATCATGCACCCAACACAGGGCATCCAAGCTCCGTCGGTGACCGCACGGATTCGTCTGCCATATGCCCGCTGTCCGGTACTGGGGAGTTGAATGTGGATCCACGCGATGCCATGCGTTTCATTTGGACCCATATCATGCTCCCATAGCCAACTGGGCCGACAACATGCGCCGCTAAACTTCTTGATCCAAACCATGCGCTAGCGTCGACCATGTGCCGAGATGCTCAGGTGGACACGTTTGCTGGCGCTAGTGAATGACGTCGGATCTCGGTGTGCAATATGTGTAACCGCGTGTCGCTTTCACATGCGTGGCATGGGAACAGACTCGTCGGAGGTCCAACAAACCGAGGTGGGATCAAGTGTGGATGGATGGTGTGGGTCAACTTGCCTAACGGTGCACGGTTTGAGTTCGTGTGGCTAGGTGTGCATGGCTTGGGGCTAGATGGCTAATGAGTGCGCATGCGTCATGTGTACATTGTCAAGGTTGACCGGTGGGTGTCTACGTGGCCACGAGTGTATGCATGGTGTGGGTCCAGTTGGCAAGCGGCGCACGGGACGGGCCTTGGTGGCTAGGGCCCACATCTTGCGGCATCGAGTTCTGAAGCGGAAGAAGGGACGTGCCATGCATTCCCTTCACAGGCTGGATCGTGCCCCTCTCGATGGATAGCTTAGGGATGCGATTTGGTCCCGTTTACACACAACCTATTGAAGGCTTACACGTGCCGCTCTCGATATTTGACCACACCTTCCATGGGTGTATGATAACACCGCGGCAGGTCCCGTGAGCTTAGCATTGGGTCGTACGATACCACATGGCCCATATATGGACCAAAGAGCTTAGCATGGGACTGTCACCCCATTCCCTGCTATGATTGTATGTGGCCTCGGTCTAGATCCTGAATTTTTGAGGATACTACCCTAGAAAAGCGGCAAATGTCCCGAATATGGGACACGGGCCCCTAGGAAGGTCCGGATGTGGCATGCACCTTTGGATGGTTCTCCGTTGACCTAGAGAAAGCACCGACGGAAACATAGGAACGGCCCACGAACTCACTGCGCATACCGGACGCGTTCCCTCACGATAGCTAGATCCAAAGCATGCACCGAGGCCGTCCAGAACCACATGGTGCACCACTCAGGCACTGGACCCACACCACTTACGCCAGCCCCCAAGCCAAGCACCCCCCCCGTATAGATTCATAGGTCACACCCCGCAAAATAGCTTAGCACAAGACTTTCACCTCGATTCTGAGCTATGATTTCATGTGACCGCGGTCTAGACCTTGTATTTCCGAGGTTACTTCAATGTGCACCCATAACCAGCATGACACACTGCATGCACCTAGAGCTACCTGGGCCCACAACATGCGCCACTACACGTAAGTGTCCACAAAATGGACTATCCCATTATCAACAATTTTTTTTTGCCAAGACAAGTAAGATGTTTTTTAATTGCTTCAAAATAGCAAGGTTTCTGCTAAATAATAATTTCATTAATTACACATTATAAGGTGCATTTCTTGTCCCTCAAAAATGGGTGCATTTTTTGGAAAGCGACAAAATTCCTTTCCCTCGAAAAAAAGAATCCTTCTTGACTCTCTCACCATCACGTTCGATGGCCTCGCCCTATAATCTAGGAGAGACCGATCCAATCTCGCCACGGGGGCCAACTTCCACGCGGTAGCTATTTTTGATTGGTTGCAAATATCTCTCCAAAACTGTTTATGATGGGAAAATCACCTTCCTTTTTTTCCTTCCAAAGATATGTGGCGAAAAAACATGGAACAAAGTCGTAGGAGGCAGTTTTTAAAAAAAAATCGTAGGAGGCAGGGTGGGATACGTGCACATGCTTCCTTTTTGTAGTACAAGTGCACTTGTTGGCAAATTTCATGTGCACGTGTCATGTTTCATTTTTTCTTTAAAATTATGTTGTACACCTTTACCTAGACGATTGAATTATTGTTTTCATATGTTAATAAATTCCTAAATATTGAATTTCATCATGCACCCAACCGAATTAAAATAAAAGCAAAAAACTGAACCGTAATAACCATATTAACCAAATGAACACCCCTAAGATGGGCGTAGGTGCCTAGGCGGCACACCATACAACACCAAGTTAAACGGTCTTCTTTTTAGATAAAAACTAAACCCACCGCAATAACCATATGCAACGTCGTATACCAAACGAACATCAAAGCGATGGCACGGTTCAAGGCAAATAGTCTATTTATAAATAACTTTAATAGCCCAGTCCTAGATAAGGGCTATTATACATTGGCAGGGGTGGCGGATGCAGCATGATCCATGCTTTTGGGTCTTCTCCCCAATATGTTCGCCAACTCAGCAGGTTTTGCCTTGAGATGCCACCTCTTTTTGTAAGCTGCAATTGCCATGGTTTTGGAATGCTGGTTCCCTCTCCTGCAGAACGAGCATTTGTAGCGCCCGTTACGCCGGTAGACAATCTTTGCAGACATGAGCCACTTGAATATATTTTTTTGAAATTTTCCCTCAGCTGTAGGTAGTTGTTCCATTGTTCCGAATCTGCAATCAACTAATAGAAGAAAAAAAAACTCATGTCAGCGAAATGAACACAATATCAAAGCCTGGCATAAAATGGGTTGTTTTTTCTTTGCATTGGTTTCCTAAAACTTTGGTTATACGAAAGACAGACATAAAATGGAATACAAACGATCCATTCATCTAAATTTGCAAAACCTATGACTGATGACCGTACGATTAATCAAGAAAGCAAATATGTGGATTGTCTGTACGAATAGCGAGGAATAACAAGAGAGCAATTTCTAGGGTTAACCTCGAGAAGGCAAATTCTAGGGTTAATCTCTGCAGACCCTACCGATTGGACGTCGTTCGTGATGTATTGGACTAGCTGCGGCTGCGAATCGGCGGCAACGATGTCCTTGTCGATCAGTTTCTGCATGGGGTCCACATCCGCCGCACGGAGCGCACCAGCCACGCCCCCTCCTCCGGCAGGTAGGATCATCCTCGCCGGTAAGATTGTAGGCGTTTGGGCGGCGGCGAGTAGTGCGCGGCGGCGAAGACGTGGGTGGATAGCAGAGGCGGTCGAACGCTGGAGGCGGGATCGAGATTTGGGAGTGAAAATTCAATTTGTTCGGGAGAGAGAGGTCAAGGCCGTGCACACTTTGTCACTTAAAAAAAAGGGAAATTGTTTCGTCAATTTTAGGTACCAACATGCACGTGTACGCGGCCGATCGTGCACACCCTGAGATTTGCCCGAACCAACCAATCAAGCAAGCAAGCAAAAGAAAAGTGCACATTGTCCTTCAACAAACATGCCAACATAAATCACCAAAATAGGAGGGACAGTTTTTTGTTTTGAAAACTACTACAATTTTTTTTGACAAAACTCTACATCAAGTGAAGGAACCGAGAGGGTCTAGATGCCGGACCCCGCACTCCGTCCGCATGCCAGACACGTTCCCTTCAATTGGCTAGATCCAGCACGCGATATGGCCTTCATTTTCACATAGCCCGCGTGAGTGCTTATGCGTGCCTCTCTCGGTCATTGAGCACACCCTCCATGGGCCATACGATGACACCGCGCCAGGTCCCGTGTGTTGGAAATATGCCCTAGAGGCAATAATTATTTAGTTATTATCATATTTCCTTGTTCATGATAATCGTTTATTATCCATGCTATAATTGTATTGATTGCAACTCAAATACATGTGTGGGTACATAGACAACACTGTGTCCCTAGTATGCCTCTAATAGACTAGCTCGTGCATCAAAGATGGTCAAGGTTTCCTAGCCATAGACATGAGATGTCATTTGATAATGGGATCACATCATTAGGAGAATGATGTGATGGACAAGACCCAAACTATGAACATAGCATATGATCGTGTCAGTTTATTGCTATTGTTTTCTGCATGTCAAGTATCTGTTCCTATGACCATGAGATCATGCAACTCACTAACACCGGAGTAATACCTTGTGTGTATCAAACATCACAACGTAACTGGGTGACTATAAAGATGCTCTACAGGTATCTCCGAAGGTGTCTGTTGAGTTGGCATGGATCAAGACTGGGATTTGTTACTCCGTATGACGGAGAGGTATCTCAGGGCCCACTCGATAATACAACGTCACAACAAGCCTTGCAAGCAATGTGACTAAAGTGTTAGCCACGGGATCTTGTATTATGGAACGAGTACAGAGACTTGCCGGTAACGAGATTGACCTAGGTATAGAGATACTGACGATCGAATCTCGGGCAAGTAACATACCGAAGAACAAAGGGAACAACATACGGGATTAACTGAATCCTTGACATAGAGGTTTAACCGATAAAGATCTTCGTAGAATATGTAGGAACCAATATGGGCAACCTGGTCCCGCTATTGGTTATTGACCGTAGAGGTGTCTTGGTCATGTCTACATAGTTCTCGAACCCGCAGGGTCTGCACACTTAAGGTTCGGTGACGTTTTGGTATAGTAGAGTTATGTATGGTGGTTACCGAAGGTTGTTCGGAGTCCCGGATGAGATCCTAGACATCACGAGGAGCTCCGGAATGGTCCGGAGGTAAAGATTGATATATAGGAAGTCCCGTTTTGGTCACTGGAAAAGTTTCGGGTATTTCGGTAGTGTACCGGGAGTGCCGGGAGGGGTACCGGGGACCATAGGGAGGGGTGTCTCGACCCAAAGGGCCTCATGGGCTGTAGGAGGAGTCAATCCAGCCCTTAGTGGGTTGGCCGAGCCCCCCACTAAGGCCCATGCGGCTAGGGGTGGGAAAACCCAAAAGGGAAAGGTGGAAAGGGTTTCCAAGTGGAGAGGAGGAATCCTACTCCTAATAGGATTGGAGTAGGACTCCTCCACCTCCAATTCGGCCAACCCTTGAGGGTTTGAGGCTACCTCCTCCCCTCCCTCCCTCCTATATATACTAGTGGATTTAGAGGGGAGAGCTAACCCTAATTGCCACGTGCTCCCTCTACTTCCTCTAGATCGTTTTCTCCTCTAGTCTAGTTTCGGCAGTGTTTAGGCGAAGCCCTGCCGGAATAGTTCCACCACCACCGCCGCCGCGCCGTCGTGCTGCCGGAGAACTCATCTACCTCTCCACTCCATCTTGCTGGATCAAGAAGGCGGAGATCGTCATCGAGCTGTACGTGTGCTGAACGTGGAGGTGCCGTCCGTTCGGCGCTAGATCGGAAGGACCATGATCAGGATCGCGAGACGGTTTGTGATTTGATCGCGGGACGGATCGTGATGGGATCGCGGGACGAATCGTGATTGGATCGCGAGACAGATTGTGATTGGATCGCGAAGACGTTCGACTACATCAACCACGTTTCTGAACGCTTCCGCTTAGCGATCTACAAGGGTATGTAGATCCACTCTCCCTCTCGTAGATGCTCATCACCATGGATAGATCTTGCGTGTGCGTAGGAAATTTTTTGTTTCCCATGCAACGTTCCCCAACAGTGGTATCAGAGCTAGGTCTATGTGTAGATGAGATCTCGAGTAGAACACAAAGGAGTTTGTGGGCGTTGATATTCAGATTGCTTCCTCCCTTGGTCTGTTCTTGATTCGGCGGTATTGTGGGATGCAGCGGCCCGGACCAACATTACTCGTACGCTTATGATAGACTGGTTCCATCACCTGACATGTAACTTCGTTGCATAAAGATGGCTGGCGGGTGTCTGTTTCTCCCACTTTAGTCGGATCGGATTTGACAAAGGCGGTCCTTGAGAAGGTTGAATAGCAATTTTTGTATCACCGTTGTGGTTTTTGCGTAGGTAAGAATTGTTCTTGCTAGATACCCGTAGCAGCCACGTAAAACATGCAACAACAATTAGAGGATGTCTAACTTGTTTTTGCAGGGTATGTTGTGATGTGATATGGCCAATTACATGATGAGATATATGTGATGTATGAGATGATCATGTATTGTATAGAATATCATGACTTGCATGTCGATGAGTACGGCAACCGGCAGGAGCCATAGGGTTGTCTTTAATTATTTTCGCCATTTTGCTTTACTTTATCGCTATGAGTTAGCAATAGTCGTAGAAGCAACAGTTTGCGCGACAACCTCATGGCGACAAATTGATGGAGATCAAGATGATGGAGATCATGGTGTCACGCCGGTGACGATGGAGATCATGCCGGTGCTTTGGAGATGGAGATCAAAAGCACAAGTTCATGGCCATATCATGTCACTTATGATTTGCATGTGATGTTAATCCTTTTCTGCATCTTATTTTGCTTAGGACGACGGTAGCATTATAAGGTGATCCCTCACTTAAATTTCAAGATAAAATTGTGTTCTCCCCGAGTGTGCACCATTGCGAAAGTTCGTCGTTTCGAGACACCACGTGAGGATCGGGTGTGATAGACTATACGTTCACATACAACGGGTGCAAGCCAGTGTTGCACGTGCGGAACACTCGGGTTAAACTTGACGAGCCTAACATGTACAGACATGGCCTCGGAACACAAGAGACCGAAAGGTCGAACATGAGTCATATAGTAGATATGATCAACATGAAGATGTTCACCATTGAAACCACCTCAACTCACGTGATGATCGGACTTGAGTTGGTGGATTTGGATCATGTGTCACTCGAATGACCGGAGGGATGTCAATTTGAGTGGGAGTTTTTAAGTAATATGATTAACTAAACTCATTATCATGAACATAGTCAAAATGTCTTTGCAAATTATGTTGTAGATTACTAGCTCGCGCTAAAGCTCCCATGTATTTTTATATGTTCCTAGAGAAATAGAGTTGAAAGATGATGGTAGCAATAATGCGGACTGGGTCCGTGATCTGAGGATTGTCCTCATTGCTGCACAGAAGGCTTATGTCCTTAATGCACCGCTCGGTGCGCCACCGCCTCGAGCGTCGTCTGTAGATGTTGTGAACATCTGACAGGCATGTTCTGATGAATACTTGATAGTTCAGTGCGTCATGCATTACAGCTTAGAATTGAGGCTCCAAAACGTTTTGAACGTCACGGAACATATGAGATGTTCTAAGAGCTGAAATTAGGATCTCAGGCTCGTGCTCGTGTTGTGAGGTGTGAGACCTCCAACAAGATTCTTTGCCTGCAAGATGAAGGAGAATAGCTCAATCGTTGAGCATGTGCTCAGATTGTCTGGGTGCTACAATCACTTGAATCGAGTGGGAGTTGATCTTCCAGATAAGATAGTGATTGATATAGTTCTCCAAGTCACTGTCACTAAGCTACTAGAGCTTCGTGACGAACTATAAAATGCCAGGGATGGAAATAATGATCCCTGAGCTATTCGCGATGTTTGACACCGCGAAAGTAGAAATCAAGAAGGAGCATCAAATGTTGATGGTTAGTAAAACCACTAGTTTCGAAAAGGGCAAGGGCAAGGAGGGATACTTCATGGATGGCAAGCCAGTTGCTGCTCCAGTAAAGAAACCCAAGGTTGAACCCAAACCCGAGACTGAGTGCTTCTATTATGAGGAGAACGGTCGCTGAAGAGGAACTGCCCTAGATACTTGGTAGATAAGAAGGCTGGCAACGTCGACAGAAGTATATTTGATATACGTGTTATTGATGTGTACCTTACTAGTAGTCCTAGTAGCACCTGGGTATTAGATACCGGTTCGGTTGCTAAATGTTAGTAACTCGAAATAAAACTACGGAATAAACGGAGGCTAGCTTAGGGTGAGGTGATGATGAGTGTTGGTAGAGTTTCCAAGGTTGATGTGATCACCATCGCACGCTCTCTCTACCTTCAGAATTAGTGATGAACCTAAATAAATGTTATTTGGTGTTTGCGTTGAGCATAAACGTGATTAGATCATGTTTATTGCAATACGGTTATTCATTTAAGTTACAGAATAATGGTTATTTTGTTTACATGAATAAAACCTTTAATGGTCATGCACCCAATGAGAATGGTTTATTGAATCTTGATCGTAGTGATACACATGTTCATAATATCGATGCCAAAAGATACAAAGTTAATAATGATAGTACCACATACTTGTGGCACTGCCGCTAAATGTCATATTGGTGTAAAGCGCATGAAGAAACTCCATGCTGATGGATCTTTGGACTCTTTCGATTTTGAATCGGTTGAGACATGCGGACCATGCCTCATGGGCAAGATGACTAAAACCCCGTTTTCCGGCTTGATGGAGCGGGCAAGTGACTTAGTGGAAATGATACATGTTGATCTATACGGTCCAATGAGTGTTGTAGTGTGCGGTGCATATCGTTATTTTCTTACCTTCACTGATGATTTGAGTAGATATAGGGTATATTTACTTAATGAAACACAAGTCTGAAACGTTTGAAAAGTTCAAACAAATTCAGAGTGAAGTTTGAGATCATCGTGACAAGAGGATAAAATGTCTACGATATGATCGTGGAGGTGAATATCTGAATTACGAGTTTGGTATACAACTTAAGACAATGTGGAAATTGTTTCACAACTCACGCCACCTGGAACACCATAGTGTGATGGTGTGTCCGAACGTCGTAGTCGTGCTCTATTGGATATGGTGTGAACTATGATGTCTCTTATCGATTTGCCACTATCGTTTTGGGGTTATGCATTAGAGACAACTACATTCACTTTAAAAGGGGCATCATCTAAGTCCGTTGAGATGACACCGTATGAATTTTGGTTTGGCGGAAACCTAAGCTGTCATTTATTAATGTTTGGGGCTGCGACGCTTATGTGAAAAAGGTTTTCAATCTCATGAGGTCGAACCCAAAGAGGACAAATGCATCTTCATAGAATACCCTAACATAACAGTTGGGTAAACCTTCTATCTTAGATCCAAGCACAAAGTGTTTGTTGCTAAAACGGGTCCTTTCTCGAGAAAGAGTTTCTCTCGAAAGAATTGAGAGGGAGGAAGATAGAACTTGATGAGGTTGTTGAACCTTTGTTTCAACCAGAGATTAGCGCAGCGCAGAAAGTTGTTCCTGTGGAGCCTACGTTCGTTGAAGGGGAAGTTAATGATGATGATCATGAAGCTTCAGATCAAGTTACTATCGAACCTCGTAGGTCGACAAGGACGCGTATTGCTCCTGAGCGGTGCGGCAACCCTGTCTTAGAGGTCATGTTGTTGGACAACGATGAACCTACGAGCTATGGAGAAGCGATGATGGGCCCGGATTCCGAGAAATGGTTAGAGGCCATGAAATCCGAGATGGGATCCATGTATGAAAACAAAGTATGGGCTTTGGAAGTATTACCTGAAGGGCGAAAGGCCATTCAGAACAAATGGAACTTTAAAAGGAAGACGGACGCGGAGGGTAATGTCACCGTCTATAAAGCTCGACTTGTGGCAAAGGGTTTTTCACAAGTTCAAGGAGTTGACTACGATGAGACTTTCTCACCCGAAGCGATGCTAAAGTCTGTTGGATTTATGTTAGCAGTTACTACATTTTTCGATTATGAAATCTGGCAGATGGATGTCAAAACAGAGTTTCCTTAACGGTTTCCGTGAGGAAAGGTTGTATGTGATACAACCAGAAGGTTTTGTCAATCCTAAGGATGCTAAAATGTATGCAAGCTCCAGCGATCCTTCTATCGACTGGAGCAAGCATCTCGAAGTTGGAATATACGCTTTGATGAGGTGATCAAAGTTTTTGAGTATATACAAAGTTTATGAGAAACTTGTATTTACAATAAAGTGAGTGGGAGCACTATAGAATTTCTGATAAGTATATGTGGATGACATATTTTTGATCGGAAATGATGTAGAATTTCTGGAAAGCATAAAGGGCTGTTTGAAAAGGAGTTTTTCAAAGGAAAACTTGGATAGAAGCTACTTAAATATTGGGCATCAGGATCTATAGAGATAGATCAAGATGTCTGATAAGGCTTTCAATGAGTACATACCTTGACAAGATTTTGAAAGAGTTCAAAATGGATCAGTCAAAGAAAGAGTTCTTGCCTGATTTGTAAGGTGTGGAGTTGAGTGAGACTCAAAGCTCGACCACGGCAGAAGAAAGAGAAAGGACGAAGGTCGTCCCCTATGCCTTATCCATAGGCTCTGTATAGTATGCCATGCTGTGTACCGCACCTGTGTGTGCCTTGCCATGAGTCTGTCAAGGGGTACAAGAGTGATCTAGGAGTGGATCACAGGACAGCAGTCAAAGTTATCCTTAGTAACTAGAGGACTAATGAAATATTTCTCGATTATAGAGGTGATAAAGAGTTTGTCGTAAAGGGTTACGTCGATGCAAGCTTTGACACCTATCCGGACGACTCTGAGTAGCAGTCAGGATACGTATAGTGGAGCAACCATTTGGAATAGCTCCAAGTGGAGCGTGGTAGCATCTGCAGTATGACATATAGATTTGCAAAGAACACACGGATCTGAATGTTGCAGACCATTGACTAAAGACCTCTCTCACATGCAAAGCATGATCGAACCCCAGAACTCATTGGGTGTTAGATTCATAACAATGTAAATCACATGGTGATGTGAACTAGATTATTGACTCTAGTGCAAGTGGGAGACTGTTGGAAATATGCCCTAGAGGCAATAATAATTTAGTTATTATCATATTTCCTTGTTCATGATAATCTTTTATTATCCATGCTATAATTGTATTGATTGGAAACTCAAATACATGTGTGGGTACATAGACAACACTGTGTCCCTAGTATGCCTCTAATAGACTAGCTCGTTGATCAAAGATGAACAAGGTTTCCTAGCCATAGACATGAGATGTCACTTGATAATGGGATCACATCATTAGGAGAATGATGTGATGGACAAGACCCAAACTATGAACATAGCATATGATCGTGTCAGTTTATTGCTATTGTTTTCTGCATGTCAAGTATCTGTTCCTATGACCATGAGATCATGCAACTCACTAACACCGGAGTAATACCTTGTGTGTATCAAACGTCACAACGTAACTGGGTGACTATAAAGATGCTCTACAGGTATCTCCGAAGGTGTCTGTTGAGTTGGCATGGATCAAGACTGGGATTTGTTACTCCGTATGACGGAGAGGTATCTCAGGGCCCACTCGGTAATACAACGTCACAACAAGCCTTGCAAGCAATGTGACTAAAGTGTTAGCCACGGGATCTTGTATTACGGAACGAGTAAAGAGACTTGTCGGTAACGAGATTGAACTAGGTATAGAGATACTGACGATCGAATCTCGGGCAAGTAACATACCGAAGAACAAAGGGAACAGCATACGGGATTAACTGAATCCTTGACATAGAGGTTCAACCGATAAAGATCTTCGTAGAATATGTAGGAACCAACATGGGCATCGAGGTCCCGCTATTGGTTATTGACCGTAGAGGTGTCTCGGTCATGTCTACATAGTTCTCGAACCCGCAGGGTCTGCACACTTAAGGTTCGGTGACGTTTTGGTATAGTAGACTTATGTATGGTGGTTACTGAAGGTTGTTCGGAGTCCCGGATGAGATCCTGTACATCACGAGGAGCTCCGGAATGGTCCGGAGGTAAAGATTGATATATAGGAAGTCCCGTATTGGTCACCGGAAAAGTTTCGGGTATTTCGGTAGCGTACCGGGAGTGCCGGGAGGGTACCGGGGACCATAGGGAGAGGTGTCTCGACCCAAATGGCCTCATGGGCTGTAGGAGGAGTCAAGCCAGCCCTTAGTGGGCTGGCCGAGCCCCCCACTAAGGCCCATGCGGCTAGGGGTGGGAAAAACCCAAAAGGGGAAAGGTGGAAAGGGTTTCCAAGTGGAGAGGAGGAATCCTACTCCTAATAGGATTGGAGTTGGACTCCTCCACCTCCAATTTCGGCCAACCCTTGAGGGTTTGAGGCTGCCTCCTCCCCTCCCTCCCTCCTATATATACTAGAGGATTTAGAGGGGAGAGCTAACCCTAATTGCCACGTGCTCCCTCTACTTCCTCTAGATCGTTTTCTCATCTAGTCTAGTTTCGGCAGTGTTTAGGCGAAGCCCTGCCGGAATAGTTCCACCACCACCGCCGCCGCGCCGTCGCGCTGCTGGAGAACTCATCTACCTCTCCACTCCCTCTTGCTGGATCAAGAAGGCGGAGATCGTCATCGAGCTGTACGTGTGCTTAACGCAGAGGTGCCATCCGTTCGGCGCTAGATCGGAAGGACCGTGATCAGGATCGCGAGACGGTTCGTGATTTGATCGCGGGACGGATCGTGTTGGGATCACGGGACGAATCGTGATTGGATCGCGAGACGGATCATGATTGGATCACAGGACGCTCGGCGATTTGGATCAGGAAGACGTTCGACTACATCAACCGCGTTTCTTAACGCTTCCGCTTAGTGATATACAAGGGTATGTAGATCCACTCTCCCTCTCGTAGATGCTCATCACCATGGATAGATCTTGCGTGTGCGTAGGAAATTTTTTGTTTCCCATGCAACGTTCCCCAACACCATGAAGCACCACTTAGTCACAAACCGGATGCATCGCCTCTCAGTAGCTAGATCCAAACCATGCACCCCCGCCGTCTAGACCCACATGGAGCAGCACTTAGCTACATGACCCACACCACTTACGCCAGCCCCCGAACCATGCATCCCCGCCGTGTAGAATCATATGTGGCCATTTGTGCATGCATGTTGTGGGTCCATATGAGTGCGATGCAGGGGATGGGTCTTGGTTACTAGGTCTCACATCATGCGTCACCGAGTTTTGAGGAAAGTGAAGGAACGGGCCCCACACTCCGTCTGCATGCCGGACAAGTTCCCTCCAATTGGCTAGATCCAGCATGTGATATGGCCTCCTTTACACATAGCCCGCGCGAGGGCTTATGCATGTCGCTATCGATCATTGAGCACACCCTCCAT
Source organism: Elymus sibiricus (assembly GCA_039707655.1). Lineage (NCBI taxonomy): Eukaryota > Viridiplantae > Streptophyta > Magnoliopsida > Poales > Poaceae > Elymus > Elymus sibiricus. The sequence continues at coordinate 114,712,747 of CM077675.1, read as the reverse complement.
GGGTCATACGATGACACAACGCCAGGTCCCGTGAAGCACCACTTAGGCACAAACCGGACACATCGCCTCTCAGTAGCTGGATCCAAACCATGCACCCCCGCCATCTATACCCACATGGAGCAGCACTTAGCTACATGACCCACCCCACTTACGCCAGCCCCCGAACCATGCATCCCCGTTGTGTAGACTCATATGTGGCAATTTGTGCATGCATGTTGTGGGTCCATCTGAGTGTGATGCACGGGAAGGGCCTTGGTTACTAGGTCTCACATCATGCGGCAACGAGTTTTGAGGAAAGTGAAGGAACGGGCCCCGCACCCCTTCCGCATGTCGGGCACGTTCCCTCCAATTGGCTAGATCCAGCATGCGATATGGCCTTGTTTCCACATAGCCCGCGCAAGGGCATATGCGAGTCGCTCTCGGTCATTGAGCACATCCTTCATGGGTCATACGATGACACCGCGCCATGTCCCGTGAAGCACCACTTAGACGTAAACCGGACACATTGCCTCTCAATAGCTAGATTCAAACTATGCACCCCAGCCGTCTAGACCCACATGAGAAGCACTTACCTACATGACCCACACCACTTTCGCCAGCCCCAGAACCATGCATCCCCGCTGTGTAGACTCATATGTGGCCATGATGCATGTTGTGAGTCCACCTGAGTGCGATGCATGGCACGGGCCCTTGTGGATAGGGCCCACGTCAAGCGGCACCAAGTTTTGAAGAAAATTAAGGAACGGGCCCCGCACTCCGTCCGCATGCTGGACTCGTTCCCTTCCACTGGCTAGATCTAACATGCGAGATGGCCTCATTTCCACATAGTCCGCATGCTGCTCCGACGTCAGCTGTGCGTAGGTGGTGATGAGCCGGCGGACCATCCTGACGGAGAGGGAAGTGCGAGAGGAGGCGGAAGGGCTCAGGTGGCGGCGGAGAGAGGGAGGAGGCGGATGTGCTAGGGCTGGGGGTGTAACCGGCCTTGAGCTCGGGCGGCGAGCCGGAGCGGCACCACGCGACGTTCACAACACGGCGACGGTCGAGGCGCCCGTCGGACCGTCGGGTTTCCCGGCAAGTCCGCGTGGGGCCACGCCGTCAGTATGGTTAGTTGAGTTTTTCCCTAATTTTTTTAGGGTTTTCCTTTGTTTTTATTTTTTTGACAAGAGGGTTCATCGTTTTTTTAGTAACAGAGGGTTTTCCTTTGTGAACTGGTTTGCGGCCTGTGGGCTCCGTGTCATCCCCAACCCCATCCCATCCCCTCCCCCCACCCACCCACCCACTCACACACCACCCCGCCGCAACCCCGCCGCCTACTCGCCTGGTCGCTCTCGACGGTTGGAGCAGAAGACCACAGCGTGAGATTGGGAGGCCGCCAGCAAGCACCAGGCGACTACTGGCGGCCAGGCGAGGTGAGAAACCCTAACTTGTAATCTTCGACTCCTTTGTTCCTTCTTGTGTTGCCGTTTAGGGAGCTGGATCTGGTTTTAAAGTCGAGGATAAGATTGTTAGGATTTTTAAATTGAAGGTTAGATGGAAGGCGATGCAGAGATTGAAGGAAGTTTTCAACATCGATGGCTTGCTCATTGTTTCTTTTCTAGGGTTTCGGTATTCCAGGGTTTTCATAACCATGAGGAAGCATAGCAGCAAATAGCACTAAAGAGTTCATTAAAGAGTTTAAAAGAAAAATTGGCCTTGTGCAGGAAGAAACCGGAGGGGTGGGCTCAAAACTTATAGGCTGGGCTAGTGGACTAAATCCTTTTTTGGCCGAAATTAGGATGGGTTTAGTAAGGCAGCCATTAACTTCTAGTCCTAGATTGCAAGTCAACTAAACATTTGTCAGATTAATATTTACTGTACCTTTTGGATTTCTTACAGAATATGAAATTTTGATCCAAATATTTGTATCTTTCTAGGAAAATAATAGTAACCTCTTAATTCTGTTGCCCAAATTAAGGTCATACTTTAAAGATTATAACTGTGGGGGCGTTCAAGGTGTGCGTGTGTACATTGGGTGGGCCGAGTAACAACGCAAGTAGGATTTATGTTTTGATAGGAATTTTCTTAGAGATTACTGCTCAGTCTCACACAGTACCTCAGTCGTGCCGCGGAGGAGGAGGAGCCAATGTCGCGCGTCGATGCTCGGGACGAGCCCATGCTGCCAGTCAACGATCAGGAGAAGGACATGTCTGAAGAAGCTGTGGTGCGGCGGGCACACGCTGCGTTGCGGCGTTATGAGGAGTGGACGGCGAGCCACCCGCTCAGTTCAAGTGTATGATTCTTGATTACTGATGAAGTACCTTTGTTGATTGTGACACCCTGATTTTTGGCAACTTTTTCTTTTCGAAATCTTTCTGGTTTTATTCGCATTTTGGTTGGTTTTTCAGTCAACTATGGACTTATGAATCCTTGAATCTTTTCCCAAGTAATCTAAAACCCTCATCACCTTGCCAAAACCTTTCCACACCTCTCTTGGATCAGTTTCCAATATTTAATCTTTCCCCAATAATTCTTTTCTTTCTTTGGGAATTATGTCATCACTATGGGTTGTGAAGCAACCTATAGTTTGGATGATTAATAAAATCCCAAACTCTTGTCACACCTTCTTATCATCATATAATCCCATGATCTTCAAAAATACTCCATTGTCCAATTCAAAATTTTGGCCAGAATAATTATTTGCTCTCTAGTCAGAATTGGTCAATTGTGAAGCAACTCCCTTTTCCTAGCTCAGAAAATTCCCAAATAATTCCCTGAGATATTAGGGGACCTATGTAGCCACAATATCCAAAAATATCATCCTGGCCAGTACAAAGTTTGAGCAACAAGGCTCTGCCAATTTACTGCATTTTCGGGACCTCTGTGAAGGAAGTGCCAGCTAGAGGTATCCAATGGCCATGAAATTTTTATGGCATCTTCTATGCAGCAAATGAATCCCACACACCAAAATTCATCATCAGGAGATCCACCACATGAGTGCCACAAGCTCAACAAGTTTGTGGACCAGTATGGTAGTTTACACATGAACTATATTCGAAACTTATTCAAACCCTTTCAAATTTGGCCAGTTTGTAGTCCTTCTAACCCAGATCACTCTAGACATCTCCATTGGCTTCATTCACAGCTCTCCACCTCTCCAGATCTCCCTCAAGTTTGCTGTCAGAATCTATAGCTGAAGTTACCCTTCACTTTAGACTGAATCCGCCAAACCAGAGGTGCGGGTGAGCTAAATGATCGAAGAACGACGCAGTGGACAAGGCGCGCCAGGCTTCGTGGCCTCCTGGTGGCTGCACCCGTGGTGAGGACGGCACTGGCATGCCAGTGCACGCGCTCTGCGCGACGCCCGCGTTGGGTGTGGTCATTCGGGCTGTCCCACGTTGCCAGACGCTGTCCGTTTGTGCTGACTTCGCCGATGCCGTCCACATAACCCTCTCCCGTAGCTTCTCCTCGCCGGAATCGCCCTCGACGGCCGCCCCGGCGCCCGGGCACTGTGTCACCCGTGGCTGCACTGTGGCCGAGCGGCGCGTCGCCTTCCTCCGCTTGCCTCCACCCGCAATAACTTCCCCCCTGCTCTCTCCCGTCTCATCAACGCTCCCGGCCAGCCAGCGCAACATCCTTGCACCGGCGATGTGGCCTGAGCCTCGCCGTTTCCAGAGAGCGCGCCTGCCTTCGCCTCTCGCCTATATAAAGCCTCGGCCAGCCCCTCCGAGCTCATCACCTCACCACCTTCGCCTCCAATCGACCTCCCAAGCAACGAGCCACGGCCGAGAGGCCCTCTGGCCTCGAGCTTCGCCGGAGATCCACCACCGCCCAAGCTCTGCCACCCAGCCACCTCACTCCACCTCAGCTCCAACCGACCGCACCTCCGTACTTAGTAAGCTTCCTTGGTCCTTCTCGACCCCTTGCCTAGCCAAATCATCGCCGGAATCGCCGTCCCCGTCGATACCCGAACGCCGCCGCCGCCGGAGAAGAAGGGGTCAACGCCGTCCGGTCATCTCTCGTCACGCTGCGGGTACGTACGTGCTCGCCGTCGTGCGCTCGTTCCATCCCCGCGGTCGCCGGACCTTGCCGCCGTCTCTATTGCCGGCGAACATCGCCGGAGCGCCGCGGTGCTCGGTTCTGTCTCTTCCCTTTTAAAATCCGACCGAAGGGCCCCACCTATCAGCAGCTCAAACCTGCACCCGAAGCGGTATAAGTGGAGGCGCCCCTCCACTTTACGTCTCCGACGTGGCCCGCTGTGGGTTTTTCTGTATTTAGTTTAATTCCAATTTTAAAACAGGTTTGACCAGTAACTTTGACCTTGAATAACTTTTTATTTATAGGTCCAATTCAGTTGATTCTTTTTGCATTAAGTTTGTATTGAACTCCTTTATTTTCTGACCAAAGTTGGTATTTTTCCAATATTCACAGAATTTTTGGTTAACAAAAAAGGCTTTATGTGACATTTCCTTTTTGCCATTTAAAAATATTTTCAGAAGGAAATCTTTGTGGATTTGAAGACCAGGAGTTCTTGGGCAACCCAACAGAGCAAGGCAAGCAAGGACACCCATTTCATGAAGCATTTCAATAGCATTGCATATTTCAATGCATTATGTTTATTTATTTACTATATGATAATTCATAGCAATTTAATTTAAATACCTAAGTATTGTGATGAACCACTATGTTTGCTAGATGAACTTAGTTGGTTGATCTTGAGTCACCTGTCCGGGCTTATCCGTGCAACCACATTTGCCGGTATGGGACGGCCTTGACTTGGTCTGGCCCCGTGCTCTTTCACCGCTACCTCCAGACAGGGAGGGTTATGCGTGCGTGCTATCCTGATCAGGTAGGCGGCGATAACCCTGTGAGCCCAGTTGAGTTTTGTGCCGGCGTCCCCGTTTGGGACAGTTTAGTTTGGCCACGACGGTGGCAGGTGTCACGAGGTGACACAGGGGCCACCCAGGGCAGGACTCCGGGGGAGGATGAATGCCGGTGGTACGATGGGAGGGTCACGGGTCAGGCAGGTTTTGTTGGAGCAACGCTGGTCCACCGGAATGGGGTCACGAGGCCAGGTGCTCCATGGTGTGGGTAAAGTGCGCAACCTCTGCAGATTGTAAAATCTATTCGAATAGCCGCATCCAAGGTATTGGACAGCCCGTCCAGACCTCACTAGGTGGTCAACCGTAACAGTTATAATAATGATGGAAGAACTTGTCTTGTGTTCGGGAGTACTCAATGGCTTATGAGTATTCCGAGGGTTGTGGGACAACCCTGAAGAGAGTAAGTTGATGACTGGTAACAGTAAGTGAATCACCTAAACATTTAACATGTTGATTGCCATGCTATTGTTTGCTGCATTACTTGGTTGTCGTGAGCTTGCGAGTACATTCAAAGTACTCACCTGGCGTATCATGCCAGATGCAGGAGAAGCCGAGGACGGAGGTCCCGATGGTTCGTGCTACGCTAACTAGGATGTGTCCTCAGCAGTGTCCCTGTGGATGGAGTTTCCGCTATGTTCCGCTACGCTGTAGAAGTACCTAGTAGTTCCGAGGCCCTGCTATGTTTCATAAATAATGTAGATATTGTCATAGCACCAGGTGTGCCTTTGGCCTCGCTATCGATGTAAAATATGAGATTGTACCCGAAGTTTATCAATAAAGATCAGTTCTGTTCTATTCCAAGTTGTTGAGTGTTTCCAGAAGACATGATCTCTGGGTTGGAAACACTGGTAATCCGGTTCTCTGAGCCGGGGTGCCACATTGATTATACTGTATGATTGTTGATTACTGTGTTTACATGCTCTATAAGCCCTTTCCTTCAATTCTCATCCTTTGTTGTTCTTCATTTTATTTTGTTTACAAAGGTGGTGTGCATAACCTGTCGACAGGACTGCAACAGGCCAGATGCCAATGGTTTAACATTTACCATCAAGCTAGATGGGGACACTTCATCTGTGGTACAACTAAGCATGTCATTTTTTACTTGTATTTTGTTTGTTCTCCTCTACTTTGAAGATCAATAAAATGTAGGAATTAAATAGCAATTAAATTTTATGTGTACAGATCGTGCCATGCTACGCATGGCACCACTTCAGCGCCATCCAAGGCAGTTCATTGCTTTTTCAAGCGAGAGGGAGCCGCACATATGTTTTTGACGTGCACAAAGGGAATTCAAGGGCGATGATCATTGGTGACAACTGGCGCAGGTTTGTCGAGGACTTCGACCTGCGAGAAGGCGACCTAGTCTCCTTCGATTTGACTGAAGACATTCCTATGGTGTACTTCTGCAACCTACCAAGGACATGCGATAAAAACGAAGAGCATAAAGACCCTCTAGAATCAGCTGTCATAACGAAGGGAATTAATCTGACGGAGCAAGAGGAGCTGAACCTACATGAACTTTTGGCGATGAAGAAAGGTTATATAGGTGCATTTTTTGTCCACCGCTTCACCAAGTCGAACATAGCAGGAAAGACGATGGTATGTTTTTGTTATATTAGTATTTTGTATTTTGTATGCAATGTTCTTTGTTTTTTTCATGGAGAGAAAGATTAATGCTATGCTATTCTACCTGATGTGTGTTTTGCATATCCTTTTGTTTCCCATAAATGTAGATGTAGCCTTATGTAATATATGTAGATGTAGATGAAGATCCTTTTGTTTACTGTTCCTTCACATATTTGCACTTTTTCTTCCTATGATGGTGCATACAGAGATTACCGGCGAAAGTTGTCGACACCCTGAAGACCCCAATGGATGGGGAGATACCGGGAGATGGGCTTGCTGGCATTCGTCTGTGCAAGGACAGTTTCATGCCGGTCAAGTACCACAAGTGTGATGATGGCCGCATCATCTTCGGCAAGGGATGGAGTGATTTTGTCCACAGTGAAGGGCTCAAGATTGATAAAGCCGTTCTTTTCGGTTTCAAGACCACCACCCGTGAAGATCTTCAGATCAAGGTGGTTATGAACATCCTGACCGAGGGGCCACAAATGTAGCACGACAACGCAAGAGTGTCCTTTACACTAGGTATAGTGCGAAAACTTTGTTGATAGCAGTTATGCATATATGGGGTTACGTAACATACTTCATTCTGTCTTGGGTGGCAATGACTATGAGAGGAGGACGTGTTGCATTTAGAGTGAATGCTAGGATTGGGCCCTATTCAGGACTCAAAATAGGGCTTACACACATGGTTGCTTTATCCCCTCTTGTATTTTATTTGGTTTTAGTTTCCATGGCTATAATCATGAACGATGGTAATGCAAATGGAATAGTTAAGGGGGTTTCATTAAAAGACAGTGGATACTCAGCCCGAGGCACCCTCTATGAACAGTAATATCAAAACAAATAGAAAAAAAATAAAAAAAGGCTTAAACTTTGCAGCATCAAAGCCAATAAAACTTTCTAGGTGCTTGCAAGTTTTCATACCAAAATAACATTTCTAGGAGCTCTACACAGGAAAAACATTTCAGTTCTTCAAGTTTCGAGCACTTTTAGCACTGAAACCTGAAACTGGTTTGTAAATATTTCTCTACATGATATTTTGGCATGAAAACTTGCAAGCACCTAGAAAATTTGATCATCTTTGATGTTGCAAAGTTTTATATTATTTTGATTATTTTTCCTATTTTTTGATTTTACTATTCATAGGTGGTGCCTAGGCACCCGGGAGCTGTTACACCTTTCTTTTCATTAAAAATTTAAATCATGGAGTTAAGATGGGAGAACTACCTATGAGTGTTTGCGTAGGAGATGCGCGAAGGGCAGTGAAATATGTTTTCTTTTTCTGGCAAGCATGAAACAATTGATCATCTTCTTTTTTACATGTTGTTTCATGTCTTGTTGATGACTGCTTTGGAAGTTGGATTAAAAGTTTCTCAAAGAATGATAAGAAATTAGTTATAGATGGTGTGTCAGCTGTGTTCTTGACTCTTTTGTAATGCAGGAATAATTTGGTACTACAAAATAAATGGTATATTGATCTTATGATTCTTGTTTAGCTAATTTGCTTCTGGATCATGGGATTATATTGCAGATGAAGGTGCAAAACAAGGAGGTGCTGATGTTGGGAGCAAAGATGCTAGAGCGAGTAGCAGGTGAATTGTTCAGATCATCGCAAGTGTGGAGGCACAGCATACTGCGATGTCGCCTGTGTATCTCCCAGCTATATTTTAAGTCCTCTACCGTAGTTCTATCTTTTGTACCTTGATGTTAAGTCTGGCTTGTCTTGCTACCATGTATGATTTGTGCTGCTAGTTGATGACTTTAGTTTCTAGCTGTAGTTTGTATCAGGGACTTGAAAGACCCATATGGTTTCTGTTAATGGAAAATCAAAGGGGGCGACCCTTGTTTTTATTAGAAAAAAATAACTTTCTCTATGGATCAAATTAGGAAAGACAAAAAAATAAAGCGATGATACAGAGGCACTTAACCAGACAACTACTCCCTCCGTCCCATAATATAAGAGTGTTTTTGACACTACACTAGTATTAAAAACGCTCTTATATTATAGGACGGAGGGAGTAGAAGAAAAGGATGATTTAACTTGCAGGAAATTTTAACTTACAACTTAGTAGCAGTATACAATAGTATTTACATCATCTCAGCTACATAAACAGAAACATTATAGGTTGACTAATTCTTCCTTCCGGTCCTCTTCGACCGCCTAGATGGTTCGACGTGCTGCTCGCACTCGCTCTCGAACCCCTTCTGGAAGTTCACGAAGCGCATGTATACATCATAGGTGGCATACGCGTCCATGGAAGCATAATAGATGTTATTCAAGGGCAGGGGCGCTTCCCTCCTTATACGGTGCTCATCTTCTGTGATACCATCCTTCATCTTGTTGTAGCTATGGTGGATGATCGAACCAGCAAAGTCAGCCAAGCCATAGTTTGACTTAATCTTCACTGGATTGGGCACTCTCCACATAGTCTTGATATCCATGAAGTTTCCTACCACCAGACCAACACGTTTAAGCATTGTACGGTCATTGACAATGTCAAACCCAACAAAAGTGTACTCCTTGTCAAGCAGGAAGGCGGCCAGTAGGCCGCAGTGCTCATCAGCAACGCTTATGTGGTACAGGAGGACGTGGACGCCGACGCATAACTGGATCACGACAACCATCTGTGTCAGACCCCTAGGCCAGGTGAACTCCACATCCAGTCCAACTATCTTCTGGTCGTCGTTCTGCGGCCAGTGCTTGAATCTGCGAATGCAGTACTCAACATAGCTGGCCTTGTTCGTGCATTTCACAACAAGTTCAGTATTGCCATCTGCCCTGGCAGCGTAATCTTTCACGAACGCCATGTTGAAGGACTATGATTGATGAAATCAGTATAAGACATGAAGCATGACAATAACATTGATAACAGAAAGCTGAGATGAGGATAATGGTAGATAGTATACTGATTCTGGCGCTATTGGAAATTTATCTCAACAAGTGCATCAACAATTTAACTAAAAACATGTACTCCCGCTGTAAAAAAATGTAAGATTAGATCACTAAAGTAGTGAACCAAAAGATGTTATATTTCCATACAGAGGTTAGTATCTGTGAAACTAATGTAAACAGGTGTATCAACACTCAACAACATGTAACAGGGGAACAAGAAATTGACAAGGCAATGGACTAGATGTTGCATGCATATGAATCTGTGTGCAAAATTCTCATAAGGCGACGGACTAAATTTTGATGAATCTGTGTGCACAAAATAGAGAAGCAGGACAACAATAAATTGACAAGAAGAAGAAGGCCAGCGTATGTGCTGGTACTGGAGAACTACAAACGAAATTGACAGGAAGGAAAACTCACTGATACAGGGAGAGAGGGCGACGCAGAGGAAGAGGGAGAGGGGGCGACGTAGAGGAAGAGGATACGTTGTTTGAGAGTGGTGGTAGTATGGACGAAGCGCCTTCGCGCATGCCCATCTAAATACTCGTTGGGACGGGACTCCTCGCTTTCCTTTTCTTTTCGAGTTCTCTTTCTTCTTTTTTTGATAGCGGGATTTCCTCGCTTTCCTTTTTCATGTTTTTTTCAATGGGTTCCTATAAGAAAGCAGAAGAAGCCCAAACACTTCAAGGTTGAGGCTACATTACGTGAACTAAATTTGCTAAACAAAATCATCACGTGATCTAAAACTACCTCTTCGTGAGATCTCTACGTGATCTAAAAAACTACCTCTTTGTATCGTTTGTTTATGGTATATCTCAGAGTCCCACGATTTCTTTCTGGTTGACTTAAAAAAATTCCTTGGTCGGTTGTTAGAGAATCCCTACTATAAATACACGGTCTCTTCACAGCATAGATCATGATCTGAATTCCCACTGTAACCCACGCCTCCCATACCTAGCCTACCATGACGACACCGAACTACCACCCCACGCCGTCCAAAGTAACTCCCAGATCGGAGAAGCCGACGAAGGCATCATCTTCGAAGCCTACTTCGGTGAATCCAGAGATGAAGGGCATGCCAGAGAAGCCGGTGAAAGAGAAGGGCACGTCGGAGAAGCATAAGATGAAAGAGAACGGCAATGGAGCCGGTCGCCATCGAGAGAATCCTCCGGTAACGAGCGAGATGCTTTTATTCTGTATACTCCCTCTTTCCCAAAATCTTGGGCGTCTAATTTTTTGCATGCAATCCATAATTTACAGCGCACTTGACTTTTTTCTCTCAATTAGTTATAGCCATAACAAACTATCCCTATTTTACTGGAAGGGAGAACTTGGATGCCTTCCTCACTTCTTACTTTTTAGTCGTGCATGCCTCTTTCTCTAATGATCAACGTGACCTAATTTGCTCTCGTCTACTGTACATGTACTTATGGAAACTAAGGAGTATGTGCTCTTGAATGCTTGCAATGGAACTGCTACATTCTTTTATTTAGTTTATCTATAAACTCTTGTCTTCCGAACATCTATGCGCTTATTTTCGTAAGTTTGGTGCCTGAACTTCAGTAGTCTATATAGATCAAACTCTGCTCGTTATACTAAACAAATATTCTTGTATCGCTGTCGAGATAAATGAATAGCTTCTTTTTCTATGTCTGTTGTTGATTATAAGGCCGAGAAGCTTTATGAGATTTCATGCAGTACCGTAGAGCACAATTTTTATATTCGCATAGATTAAATCTAGTTTGTTATATCATTGTTTATACGTATACCATACAAAATCTAATCATAATTTTGGCACATTCAGGGAACTCAGGTTGCTTCTTTGCTGCAATATCAGAAGTTCATACAAGAATTAAACACACAGCAACGGACGTACATCATGTTGATAGGACTGGGTGAACTTCTCAAGACACCTAGCATGAAAATGAGACGCTTACTGTGCCAGGCCATCGCTTATTCATATGATGCAGAGCAGGATGCCTTTATCATTAATGGGAGACCATGTAGGATCACACTACAAGATGTAGAGCATATAACAGGCCTGCCCTGCATGGGGAAGAAACACGTCCCTTCAAATCACAACGATACTGTGGAGTTGTGGAAGGAACTGAAAGACCCCAATGACACAAAAGTAACTTTGAAAGGATTGCTAGCCAAGATGAAAGGCGACAACACACCTAATTTTGTCAGGCCATTTGTCTTGTACACCATAGGCAAATATCTATGCCCGACAACACAGCAGTATGTGGACAACATATACATTGGGATTGTTAGAAACGTTGAGACGAAGAGCACAAATCTTGGGCAGCTAACGCTTGACCATCTTATGGCTAGTGTCAAGAAATTTGTAAATGATGGAGCAAATCTGGAGGGGAACCTACCACTTCTTTAGGTAATTCTTTGTATAGTACAATTATCAGTTACCTAACTTACATTATGTGATCTACGGCAAAGTTTTCTAAACTGGTTTCGTTGTCATGCAGACGTGGTACTACGAGAAGTTCAGGGTTTACCAATTGGACTCCAGCATCTCATATGCATCAAGGTTAAGGCCGCTGATCCAGAACTAGAGTGAGGAGAAGGCACACAAGGTTGACAACATAATCAACAAAAATTATATAGGAGTTGGAGAGGTAAAGTGTCAGTATTCTGTCCCTAGATTATCTAGCATATATTTCGAATCATACTAACAACACTAAACTGCAGTATGTTGAGGACCTGCTGTGGCCTTTCAACCCACCACCAGATGGTACGCCGGCCAAACCGAAGACTGATGGTCAGGTAAATGAGTTGCATCAGGCACAAATCTATATTGTAACTTTGCAAGTACAATCAAAGTTATATGCTTCTAACTGCTTGTAAGTTGCAGGATAAGGCACTCATCGGCCGTGTATTGGGTAATTTGAAAGAACTTGCCTCCATCGTGCGGGAAGGGGGTGCACAACAATTCGATAGGATGTGCACCCTTGAAAAAAAAATTGACGAGTGCCTTAGGCGTACCCTTGCGAACGGCAGACGCGTGGACGACCTCATCACAAAATTCAATGTAAGCATACCTTTATGATATTCCAAATAATTTTTCTATCAATACTCCCTAGATCAACACTTTATTTTTTCAGAATTACCGCTATGGAATATTTGATGCTGATCGCCCAGGAGTCGAGGACATACAGCTATCTGACCTGGGAGCACATGCTGACCCAATGGAGGTCCCAGCAGAGAATGCTCCTCACCGGGGAAAACAAAAAGATGACACGGAGGTCGCTGCCAAAGGCATTTTGGCTAAGGGAATACAAAAAGATGACACAGATGCCCCCATGAAGAATGTTGATGAAGATTTGCAGGCTGCTCCTAGTTTGCATTCGCGAAAGCATTCCAAAACCACCACAAGCCTTGGAGCTTTCATGGTGATACACATTTTATAGTAAACTGATTTGTTTTAAGTTAACGCAGATTGCTAGCTAACATATGATCTTCCACGTTCAGGATGAAGAAGACAGAGATGTTGCTGCAGCTTGCAAGGAGAGTCTCAGGAATGTTTCAGAGCTTTATAAAGAGGTGGATGCTTCGCAGGGTGCTTTGAGTTTGGATTCACGAAAGCATTCAAAAATGACCCCAAGCCTTGAAGCTTTCCTGGTGATGCACATTTTACATTAAACTGATTTTGTTTTTAAGTTCACGCAGATTTCTACCTAACAAGCGCTTTATTTCGAATCACAAGATCCTCTGGATTTGAGGCACAGTAAGAATGTGCGAAAGGCTAAAGAAAGAAAAAATCAAGTTGATGAAGATGTGAGTATTGAGATGGGGGAAGAGGCAGGTACCAAAAGAAAGCACCGGTCTGCCAAGGCTAAAGGAACGCAGGAGCAGGAAGAACCCCATGTCTTCCCAATTTATGAGGACAACTACGATGATTCCCTAGAAAAGCAGCGACAAAGTGTGGTTGAATCCATGCCACCAACTCATGTGAACGGCCGGAAAAGAGTGGTATCTTCATTATTCAAGAGTGAAGATTACATTTTGTACGATAGTGATAAGAAGAGAAAGAAAAACAGAACTCCATCGGAGTCTACCAACGATTCAAGGGACACAAACAATACAAAGAGGAAAAACAGCCCAAGCAATTTAAAAAATACAGATACAGGTGCTTCGAGGCTGGAGGGCGAGCTTGACAAGTTTCGACAGGATCGCGTGGCCCAAATTGTCAACACTTCAGATATTGAAAAAGAATGGGTGGTAATTGATGACATCGTTCTGCTACAGAAGCATTTGCAATGCCTCACACAGATAGAAGGAGATGAAGAAGACAAATGGTTGGGTGACGAAGTAAGATATTTCAAAAATTAGTTCATCAATTTCCTTTTGCACAGTACAATGAACTTGAATTTTGTTTTAGGTGGTTGATGCTGTGATTCAGCTCATGCGTCATGATCATCCGAAGGACATAAGGGACGGGCAACTGGTTTACATTGAGAGGGTGGCCGGCGTCGCTATGCTCGAAAGAGATGGTAAAGTAGAGAACTGCCACGAGGATGCTTTGGCGGGCAGTCATGGAACAACAAAAGGCGACAACTACCTCAGACATGATCTGGTACCATATAACCATGACTTAAAACACATTTCTTTATCTTATTATTATGCATGTTGATCTGATCAGCATTGCTTTCTAGGTTTTCCTACCTACCAACATGACAAACACCCACTGGTTCCTTGTGGTCGTAAACCCCAGAAGGAGGGAGGTTCAGATTCTTGATTCACTTTACACCTACCTAGGACGCACACAAGTAAATCACGTGGTGAGATTTTAAACTTTTTCAATAAAATGCAGGATTTAACATCATACCTAGTTGTGAATTGTGAGCAAGTTCTAATCCCATGGACTTGCTGATACGTGGGGTGGAAGCACATCTGAGAGCATCGCTGCAAATCAATGGACCACAAAGCCATGCATGGCAAGACATTAACGTGACCCAATGGATAGTAAAGTGTGTTCCTGTGCCAATACAAGAAGACATGTCAGTAAAAAACATTAGCTTTTGTTTCTATTTTTCATTGTTAATACATGAAATGCTGCTAACAGAATTAAATGTCGCAGTTCTTCTTGTGCACTCTACATGCTAAAGAACATCGAATTCTTTACGGGAGAAGATCTGACACTGAAATATGACTAGGTACGTAGAGTAATAGCTAAATTTCTGTCAATTTTTTGAACCTACGGAACGATAGTAACATATCCTCCCATGTAGGCCTACATCGAGGATTACAGAAGAGAGCTGCCTGTTATGCTCTTTAATTCACCCTACAACAAATTGAAATCCATGAGAAAGCTGAAAATGTACACTGCTAGCCTATCGGATGCAGCTGCGGATGAAGATGCTGAAGATGAAAGCAGTTAGACCAGCAGTGGTTCATTCTTACATGTGGAGTGTACACTTGGCGATGAAGCGATAGAGTAGGGTGTGGTTTGGTTTTAGTCCCGAAGAAGGTTTCCTAGCCATGTTCTTAGTCCATTGCGGATTAATCAAGTTGTAATACTTCACAGTACTAGTTCTAAATACTATTCTTCAAATAAATTTTGTCTGCATGGCAGCACCTTCAAATATATATTTTCCTTTTGCAACCAGACTTTTTGTTTCAAGGTTAAATATTTTGGTCTGCATGGGAGCACCTTCAAAAATTTCAGCACCAACAGAACACCGAAATCCAGTGCGTGCTGAAATATTTTGGCCGTAAGGTAAATATTTCGGTGAGTGCTGAAGCGAATGAAACTAAGTAAATTTCATCGAAACCTCACCGAAAGTGAAAACCATGGTGTCGTGGCATCTTGAGCAGCGCCAGACATGATCCAATATTTATCAATGAAATTTGATCTCACATATATGAGAGGAATAAGGTATGAGCATGAGTATGCAATATCAGATGGGCAATAAAATAGCTTCACAACAGAGATTAAAATACTTCACGTGTGAACACTCAATCACAGCTAGGCCAGGAATTGACTTAGAACCAACAAAACAGAGCATAATGAAATGCGAACCTATCTTATTTTGACAATCTTGGTTGTATTCATCCTAGCCAGTTTTTTTAGGTGTTCATCCTAATTAGTTTTTTAAGGAAGTTCATCATAATTAGCTAGGATGGTTAAATATGGCTTCAAAATTCTGACAGAAGTTGCGAGAGGTGATTTTCAAGATTTTGGAAAAATCACCGAAAAGAACTGGGCCTAAAGCAAGTAACATAGGGGGCTTGCGCTTGATGGAACAATGTAGTAAGGCCAATATTGTCGAAGAAAATATATTCCGGTATATTCCTTCCTATTTTTTGCACAATCGTACGTGATCTGAGGTAGTTAGGAATCCCTGTTATAGGCCGCTACGCGGTGGTTACGACTCCCTATAAATAGGAATCGCAGCTAAACCTCCAGATCTACCTTGAAGCCCATCTACGCCGCCGAAACATTGCAACCACGGAAACCAGCAAAGACCGAAGGACCCGAAGGACGGCGCAGAAGATGAATCCTCTGGTAACTCGCCATGCAACCCTAGTTTCGTTTTCTTCCCACGATCTCCCTGTAACCCACCTTTTTTTCCTCCCACGATCTTCCACCTATGATTTTTTCTGCAACCCTAGTTTCGTTTTATTCACACTATTTCCACATGTATGGAACTCAGGATGCCTCTTTTCTGCCATATGAGAAGTTCATAGACGGATTAAACACGCAGCAAAGGTTGTACATCAAGTTGATAGGACTGGGTGAACTTCTCAAGACACCTCGCATCAAAATTAGACGTGTACTGTGCAAGGCCATCGCTAATTCATATGATGAAGAGCAGGATGCCTTTATCATTAATGGAAGACCATGTAGGATCACACTAGAAGATGTGTCGCATATAACAGGCATGCCTTGCGTGGGGAAGAAGCACGTCCCTTCAAATCTTGACGATACTATGGAGTTGTGGAAGAAACTGAAAGACCGTAATGACACCAAAATAACTTTCAAAGGATTAATAGCCAAGATGAAAGATGGCATTGAGAGGGCAGCTGGCGTCGCTATGCTCGAAAGAGATGGTAGGGTAGAGAAGTGCCACGAGGACGCTTTGTCGAGCAGTCATGGAACAACAAAAGGCGACAACTACCTCAGACATGATCTGGTACCATTTAACCACGAGTTAAAACACATTTCTTTATCTTATTTTTATGCATGTCGATCTGATCATCATTGCTTTCCAAGTTTTCCTACCTACGAACATGGCGAACACCCACTGGTTCCTTGTGGTCGTAAACTCCAGAAGAAGGGAGATTCAGATTCTTGATTCACTTTTCGGCTATGCAGTACGCACAGAAGTAAATCACGTGGTGAGATTTTAAACGTTTTTCAATAAAACACAATATTCAACATCATACCTAACTATGAATCGTGAGCAACTTGTCATCCCATGGACTTGCAGATAGGTGTGGTGGAAGCACATCAGAGAGCATCGCGGCGAATCAATGGACCACAAAGCCATGCATGGCAAGACATTAACATGACCCAATGGACAGTAAAGCTTATTCTTGTGCCAAGATAAGTTGACATGTCAGTCAAAAATATTAGCTTATTCCCGTAGACGGTTTCCTAGCCATGTTCTTATTCCATTGCAGATTAATCAAGTTGTAATACTTAACAGTAATGGTTCTAAATACTATTCTTCAAATAAATTTGGTCTGCATGGGATGACCTTCAAATATATATTTGCTTTTTTACAACCACACTTTTTTTTGAAGGTTAACTGGTTAATAGGTAAGTTAACTGAAATCTGGCTTTTATAGTTAAGTTTCGTCAGAGTCAGGACAAGATTCACCTCTGGGATTTTAGCATGTGGCTCCCACATGTCATTCACACGCACATAACCTACAAAGATTTTATCATGTGGCTCCCACTTGTCATTCACACACACAACACCTACAAGGTGTCATTCACACAAATGCAACACGTACAAAAATACTTGTCGGTGGACCCATAAAGGACGTGTGACGTGATGATAAAACCCTAAAATACTTCCCGGAGGCGACGCAACATGTAAACATTGTCGGCATTCGTTCAAATTTTGCATGAACCACTGGGATGGGCATGCCCACTTGCTGGAAAAATTTTGTGTCATTCTGAAGATGACAAAAAATTGACCTTCTTCACCGGAGGCCGTTCGGGTAGGAGCGAAGGGTCCGCCTCGAAGGACGGTTTTTTCGACATGCTTCGTTTGAACCCAATTTTTTCTAAAGCCTTGTACCAACACGAGAAGCATCCATGCCAAGTTTCATTGTTTTTCAATGTTGTATCGATTTTCTACGGATTTAGCAACGATAAAACCATAAAATACTTCCCGGAGGTGACGCGACGTGTAAACTTTGTCGGAATCCGTTCAAATTTTGCGTGGACCACTGGGGTTGGCATGCCCACATGCTGGCATAATTTAGTGTGATTCTGATGATGACCAAAATTTGACCTTCTTCACCGGAGGCCGTTCGGGTAGGAGCGAAGGGTCGGCCTCGAAGGACGGGTTTTTTCGACATGCTTCAAATAGACACAATTTTTTTATACAGCCTTGTACCAAGATGAGAAGCATCCATGCCAAGTTTCATTTTATTTCGACGTTGTATCAATTTTCTAGGGTTTAAGCGACGATAAAACCATCAAATATTTCCCCCGCAAAAAAAAACCATCAAATATTTCACTATTGCTACTGCCTATTTAAGTGGTTTTCTAGGGTTTTCGCAAACATTAAATCATAAAAACACTAGGGCGGCACAACGGCCTCCCACCAGCGCCCCCCTCTCCTCCCCACCACCCTCCCCACCACCCTCACCACCACACACACGAACCAACTCACTTGCACCGTCGATTGGGGTATTTTCCAAAATATCTCCCCCCGCAAGCTCAAACCCTAGCCGCCACCTACCCCCTGGTCGTCGTCGCCCTAACCTTGCTGACCGGCGCGCCGGTCATCTCCCTCAACTGCCATCCTCACCGCCTCCCTGCAGTAGCACGCAATCCCACCGCCCCCTGCAGTTACCCGCCACACCTCGTCCGCCCCAGTCCCGCCGACCCTTTAGACCTCCGACACGCCGGCACTGGTGCCATCTCTAGGACCACCGCCGTCCTACGCCGACCCCGACGCGGCTACCTCGCCGGCCATATCTCTCTTTACCTTGGCGAGCCTCTCCTCCCCATGTTTTTACTAAGATAGGGAAAAATATGTTAGTACCTTGCATGGTTGGTGACGCCATGGAGGAAGAGATTGGGGATCATCCCATGGGAGAGGATGGGAAGTAGCCAAGGGGGAGGGGGGTTATTGGGGTCCAGGCAGGTGACCAGAGTGGCGGAGCTACTGGATCTTGGAGGTGTAGTGTGGTGGATGGCACCAGTGAGGACCTGGCTAGCCACCAGCCAGGTTAGGAGGGGATGAAAGGAGCATGAGGGAGCGGGAGGAGGGCCAAACCTAGGTTATTTAGTACCAAGAGGGGGTGGGAGGGGTAATGTGCCAAAATTTTGGGATTCATTTGCCCACATGTTAATGAGCCAGTAGCTATTAATCGGTCTGGCAACTGATTAATCGGTATGACAACCGATTAATCGATCGAACTGGCCCATTAATCGGCCTGGCAAGTTAACACGATGAATAGGTGCTATTCGATTCGGTCACCCAACGAGTAGCGATTAACTGGCAAGTTAACTGGTTAATCGGATGAATTCTTGAACAATGATTTTTGCTCAATATAAATGTGAAGTACTAATTTAATTGGTAATTGGTACTGTGATTCCTCAATATAATTGTGAATTGCTAATATTTTCGGTCAATAAAATTGTGAATAGCTAATTTGATTGCTCAAAATAAGTCTGAATTGATCAATGTAACTGTCAATTGCTCAATATAATTGTGAATGCCTAAATTAGGAAGCTCAATAGAACTACTGTGATTTCTTAGTATATTGGTGCATCGGTAATGTGAATGCTCAATTTTTTGTATGATTTTGTTCCCTTTTGGTGCTGCCTGATCGATTGATGGATCTTGTATGTGCTAATGGATGGACTTATAGATGGAGAAAGTACAGGAAAGCAGCACACCTTTGCTGCTCCCTGATTAAGTGGTTTGATTTAAAAAGCAAGATTTTTTTAACTCGGTGCTCCTTTTTCCTGAATTTTTAGGACGCTTGACATTGACAGCATGGCTCCTATTTGTCGTCATGCCTCTCGTACCTCAACCCCATTCGTGGTGCGACTGCCTCCTGAATGGCTAATGAACCGGGCAGCAAGGATTATTGGCTCGGTAGAGAGATGGAAGGAGCGCTTGCAGGAACTGAGGAACATGCGGGCACTCGCAGACGATAACATAGAGCTCGCACAGGGCTTGGAAGCTTGCAATGAGCGTATGTGGGATGCATTGACAGAAGCAGTAGACATTGTCAGAGCGGAGGCATGGGATGAAGAACGTGCTCGGATGCCGCATCAGAGCAGGCCAGCATTGGTCCTCAAGTGGGCGTATCAGGAGGCGAGATGTCCTAACCGGGTTCATAGAGGCCGATGGGGATGTATGAGGGGGATAATGCTACCCAATATGCCCCCAGCACCACCAGCGAGGATGGACAGAGTGCCCGGAGTGTGTTTGTTTTGATAGGGCAGCTTTGAGTAATTTGCTAATTAGTATGCATATTAGTTAACTTCGTAGAACTTATGGTTGGATGCTACATTATATTTTGCTAGCCCAGCAAGCTGTCATGAAAGCTTAGTTAACATTTTGATCCATACAAGCTGCCAGGGCACCAAGTTGGGCTACAAAAGGAGATGGAGTAGTCACTGAAGATGCTTGAAAAATACTGAACTACCTCTAGTATGTACTATTTGGTTTGTAATATGAAGTGTGTGTTTCTGATGTAGTTTGCATTGTTAGTTGGTCATGGATTAAATGTTTGTTAATCGATGTGCTTATTTACCGTTTGTCATGCTGTTTTTATGTGTAGTTGGCCATGAGTTTCAACCAGACTTTTTCTATCGCTAAGCGTGTGGGTTTATTCAAATTTTCTATCGCTAACTGGAAGTGTCGTGCAAGCTATTCACTTTCAGTTTCACGAAAATTCCAGCACCAACCGAATCACCGAAATCGAGCGAGTGCTTAAATATTTTGGCCGAAAGGTAAATATTTCAGTGAGTGCTGAAACGAATGAAACTCAGTAAAATTCATCGAAATCCCACTGAAAGTGAAAACCATGGTGTCGTGGCATCGAAGTTGGGAGATGTGATTTTCAAGATTCTGGAAGAATCACCGAAAAGAACTGGGCCTAAAGCAAGTAACAGATGGGGCTTGCGCTTGATGGAACAATGTAGTAAGGCCAATATCGTCGAAGAAAATATATTCCGATATATTCCTTCCTTTTTGTGCACAATCGTACGTGATCTAAGGTAGTTAGGAATCCCTGTTATAGGCCGCTACGCGGTGGTTACGATTCCCTATAAATAGGAATCACAGCGAAACCTCCAGATCTACCTTGAAGCCCATCTACGCCGCCGAAACATTGCAACCACGGAAACCAGCAAAGACCAAAGGACCCGAAGGACGGCGCCGGAAGATGAATCCTCTGGTAACTCGCCATGCAACCCTAGTTTCGTTTTCTTCCCACGATCTCCCTGTAACCGCACCTTTTTTTCATCCCACGATCTTCCACCTACGATCAGGGGCGGACTCACGTTAGTCCAACCGGTGTCACAGGACACCGGGTGAAATTTATGTTTACCCTATAGAGCCAGTATATTTTAGAGCTAGACACCGGTAAACTTTTGAGCTGGACACCGGCTGGATCGGACTCGAGCGAGGCAGGCAAGGGGCCAGCGACCAAGCGCGGCAACAGCCCATCCGATCGATGGAGGCGGGCCATGCATAGCGCTGTGATCCGATTGGATCGGTCATCAGTACATTCATTTGATAATTGAATCGATCAACTGCTGCCTGTGCGTGCACGTCTCCTCGCCTCCTGTCGACTCTTATCACAGCCAGATAATAATAAATAAATAAAAGACTAAGGTGCTTCACTGGTCAATTTCCCTTAGACTAACGTACGGCCAGTCGATACCAAAACTTCGCCACTTTGCTGGTCGCACATGCCTCACGGCCTCTCCCACTCCGGCAGCTTGCACATCGTTTAATTTTGAAAGAAAAATGTATGCCCTAGGTAAGCTCGCCAATCTCTCTCAAGCACACATATGTTTGTCTAATTCTTGTTTTCAGAATTATATGGTCAGGTTTACAAATTTAAGGGCACTACAATTGAGAATTGAATTGGTGTTATTTGCCAATTTCCCTTAGTCTTTTACGCACAAGTTTGGATTTATTTTTGATTGGGCACGATATGAGTAAAACACATTGCTAAGTTCTATTGGCACACGCAATCGAGATCTTTTGTAAGCTCTTTGGAAAAAATATGAGATCTTTTGTAGGCAATTGTGATATGTTGTTATATTTTATCGCTTAGCATATCCGATTTTATTGTTTGGAGCTCTTGTATTTTATAGTTCAACTTTACATAATCAAACAATATTTTAAATGTAATGCTTATTTTTATAAGCATGTTTACTATAGAATAGTATAGTTATGTTTTTATAAGAATTTTATCACCGAGTATTGTTTGCATTCACCCGTGTGTGTGCGCGCGCGCGTGTCAACTGGACACCGGGATATTTTTGTTTTGGGTCCGCCCCTGCCTACGATTTTTTTCTACAACCCTAGTTTCGTTTTATTCACACTACTTGCACATGTATGGATCCCATGATGCTTCTTTTATGCCATATGAGAAGTTCATAGACGGATTAAGCACGCAGCAAAGGTTGTACATCAAGTTGATAGGACTGGGTGAACTTCTCAAGACACCTCGCATCAAAATTAGACATGTACTCTGCCAGGCCATCGCTAATTCATATAATGAAGAGCGGGATGCCTTTATCATTAATGGGAGACCATGTAGCATCACACTAGAAGATGTGGCGCATATAACAGGCATGCCCTGCGTGGGGAAGAAGCACGTCCCTTCAAATCTTGACGATACTATGGAGTTGTGGAAGGAACTGAAAGACCGTAATGACATCAAAATAACTTTCAAAGGATTGCTAGCCAAGATGGACGGCGACGACACACCTAATTTTGTCAGGCCATTTGTGTTGTACACCATAGGCAAATATGTGTGCCCGACAATAGAGCATTATGTGGATAACAAGTATCTTGGGATTGTTAGAAACGTTGACACGATAAAGGGCACCAATCTTGGACAGCTAGCGCTTGACTATCTTATGGCTAGCGTCAAGAAGTTTGTATATGGTGGACGAAATCTGGAGGGGAACCTACCACTATTGCAAGTAATTCACAGTAACACAATCATCAGATACATTTTATACATTACGTAATCTACGGCAAAGTTTGTAAAGTGCTTTTGTTTTCATGCAGACGTGGTACTACGAGAAGTTCAGGGTGCACCAATTGGACTCTAGCATCTCATATGTATCAAGGTTAACGCCGCTGATCCAGAACTGGAGTGAGGAGAAGGCACAAAAGGTTGACAAGATAATCCAGGAGAATTATCTTGGAGTTGGAGAGGTAAAGTGTCAGTGCATGGATTATGTACCATATTTTTCAAATCATACTAATGACACCAAACTGCAGTATGTTGAGGACCTGCTGCAGCCTTTCATTCCGCCACCAGATGGTACGTTGGCCAAACCAAAGACTGGCCGTCAGGTAAATGAGTTACAGCACGCACAAATATATATTGTAACATTGCAACTACTACCGAAGTTATATGATTCAAACCGTTTTAAAGTTGCAGACTAAGGTACTCGTCAGCCGTGTATTGACTGAGTTGAAAGAAGTTGGGTCCCTTGTGCGGGAGGCCGATGCACAACAAGTCCATAGGATGTGCACCCTTGAAAACAAAATCAATGAGTGCCTTAGGCGTACCCTTACAATTGGCAAGCTCATGGAGGACCTCATCAAAGAATTAAACGTAAGCATAGCATTATGATGTAAATCATCCGATTATGAGATTAATATAATCGGAAATATACATGTAGAAGGTTTTTTCTAAATAACTTTACTATGAAAACACCCCAGACTAACATATGTTTGTATTTAGAAGAAGAACCGCTATAGAATATTACCAGGAGTGGAGGACATACGTCTCGCTGATTTCGGGGTATCTTCATACCCAATGGAGGCCCCTGCTGAGAATGCTGATCATGGTTCTGACAAAGGAAAACAAAAGGATGCCACGGAGTTCGCTGCTAAGGACCATTCTAACCAAGGAATACAAAAGGATGACATGGAGGCCCCCGTGAAGAACCTTGATGAAGATTTTGCCGTACGCATAGTAACTAAATTATTAAACAATCATTTTCGTTTCAGAAATAACATGTGATCTTGCACGTACAGGATGAAGAATTCTACTATGGTGCTGTCGCGATCAAGGACAATCTCAGGGGTATTTAAAAGCTTTTGAAAGAGGTGGTTGATTTGCAGGGTGCTCCTAGTTTGGATTTGCAAATGGATTCCATAGGCACCACAAGACTTGAAACTTTCCAGGTGATGTACATTTTACCTATAACCGAGCAAGAATCTGGTAGCTAAAGGCTAACACGCGGTTTATTTCGTATAACAAAATCCATTGAAGGCTACGGGATCACGGGAGACTGAAGAACCCCGTGCCTTCAAAAATGATGACAGCCATGATGAATCCTTTCGAAAGGAGCAAGAACTAAGTGTGGTTGAATCGACGCCACCAAATCACGGCAAATTTAAGGATGACAAATACGTTGCGTACGGTACTGAAAAGGTAAAAAGGGAAAGCAAGACTCAATTAGAGTCTACCAACGATTCCAAGGACAGAAACAATAAAAAGAGAAAAATCGGCTCTAGCAATTCAAAAAAGAGGGCAGAATCTCCTGTACGGAAGAGGAGGGACAATCTAGACAAGGCTCGAATGGATTTAGTGGCCGAACTGATCAACACTACAAATCGTGAAAAACAAATGGTGTTAGTTGATGACATTGTTGTGCTATCTAAGCATTTGCAATGCCTCACCCATAGAAATGTAGCCGAAGATGGCATATGGTTGGGCAAGGAAGTAAGATATTTCACAACTTTGTTTATTGATTTTCATTTGTAAAATACAATTAACTTGATTTTTTATGTAGGTGGTTGATGCTGCAATTCAGCTCATGCGCCATGATGAACCATTTGACACAAGGGACGGACAACTGGTTTACATTGAGAGGGTGGCCGGCGTCGCTAACCTCGAAAGAGCTGGTAGGATACAGAAGTTCTATGAGAACGCTTTGGCGGGCATTCCTGGATCAACACAAGGCACCAACTACCTGAAACATGATCTGGTACTGTAACCACGACAGCCTCCACATTTTATGTATTACTATAGTTACATGATCTAATTATATGTGCTCTCGAGATTTTCCGACCTACAAACACATTAAACGTCATCTGGTTCCTTCTGGTCGTAAACCCCAGAAAGAGGAAGATTCAGGT
Organism: Elymus sibiricus; assembly: GCA_039707655.1. Classification (NCBI taxonomy): domain Eukaryota; kingdom Viridiplantae; phylum Streptophyta; class Magnoliopsida; order Poales; family Poaceae; genus Elymus; species Elymus sibiricus. The sequence goes on along the minus strand of CM077675.1, from coordinate 114,687,815 downwards.
TCTTGATTCACTTTTCCACTATATGATACACAAAGAAGTAAATAACGTGGTGAGAATTTTAAGAACTTTCATTACAACAAAGGAATCAACATCCTACCTATGTATTAATCGTAAGCAACTTCGCATCTCTTGGACTTGCAGATACGTGGGATGGAAGCACATCTGAGAGCATCGATGAGAATCAATGGGCCACAAAGCAGTGCATGGGAAGACATTAACGTGACCCAATGGACAATAAAGCTTGTTTCCGTGCCAAAAGCTGATGCAACGTGAGTCAACAATATTAGCTTTTGTTTTTTGTTTTTGATTGTTAATACATGAAGTGCTGCTAACAAATGGAAAAATGTTGCAGTTCTTGTAGTGCACTGTACATGCTGAAGAACATCGAATTGTTTACGGGGGAAGATCTGACTGTGCATTATGACGAAGTACGTAGAGTAACATCTATAATTCTGTCAAATTTTTAAACTTACGGAACGATACTAACATATCCTCCCATGCAGGATGACATCGACAAATTCAGAAGAGAGCTACCTGTTGTCCTTGTCGATTCACCCTACAACAAATTGAAATACAGCAAAAGGTTCAAGATGTACCAAGCTAGCTTATCGGATGCAGCTGCGGATGAAGATGCTGAAGATGTAAGCAGTTAGTCCAGCAGTGGTTCATTCTTAAATGTGGAGTGTACACTTGGCGATGAAGCGATAGAGTAGGGTGTGGTTGGGTTCTAGTCCGGAAGAAGGTTTCCTAGTCATGTTCTTAGTCATTGCGGATGACTCAAGTTGTAAAACTTCAATATTATTGTTGGTTCCAATACTTTGCTTGAAATAAATTTGGTCTATATGGGGTCATAGAAATCTATATTTACCTTTTTACAACCATGTGACAGTTCCAGTGTATGGAGAAGATTCAGACCAATTACAGTGCACGAGCAACCCTAGAAGAATAATGGATTATGATTTGTTTATTTTTATATTTTTCGGTCACCAATGGCAAGTGACATGCCATATTGAATATGCTGCTTTCAAAAACATGTTGATTTTAAAAACAGATGATGTTTTGAATATGCTAATTTTAAAATAACATGCTGGTTTCAAAAATAGCATGCTATTTTAAAATGAGATGCTGTTTTGAATATGCTAATTTTAAAATAACATGCTGATACCAAAAATAACATGCTGATTTTAAAATGAGATGTTGTTTTTAAATATGCTGTTTTCAAAATAACATGATGATTTCAAAAATAGTATGTTGTTTTTAAAATAGAATGCTATTTTAAATATGTTGTTTTTAAACATTCTGTTTTTAAAAATAACATGCTCTTTTTGAAAATAACATGTTGTTTTTAAAAATAACATGCTCTTTTTAAACATTCTGATTTTAAAAATAACATGTTGTTTTTTAAAATAACATCCTCTTTTTGAAAATAACATGATGTTTTTTAAAAATAATATGCTATTTTAAAAAATAACATGCTCTTTTTAAACATTCTGTTTTTAAAAATAACATGCTCTTTTTGAAAATAACATGCTGTTTTTAAAAATAACATGCTCATTTTAAACATTCTGATTTTAAAAATAACATGTTGTTTTTAAAAATAACATCCTGTTTTAAAAAATAACATGCTCTTTTTAAACATTCTGTTTTTAAAAATAACATGCTCTTTTTAAAATAGCATGCTCTTTTTAAAAATAGCATGCTCTTTTTAAAAATAGCATGCTCTTTTTGAAAATAACAGAAACGTCGTTTTTGAAATATGAAAGCTTTCACTCCCAAGTTTTTGCACTAATTTTTTTTAATGATTTTTTTTACAACACATACAAACCTCAATTTCAAAATAACTCATACTAGCCAACACAGAAACCTCGTTTTCAATATGAAACAAGCATCTAATCCATATGAAACCCGGTTAGATTTGAATTTCAGGAGCTAGCATCATTTCAAAATTATGGTAAAAAAGAAAAAATCATTGCAGCCTAAAGTAATGATATCAAGCAGGGTACACTACAGGCCACATATATAGACTTGCGTCACATAAGTTCATACTACCAACAAGCAGTTACGACCAAGTTCCACTTAATACATAAATTAAATACGTAAGAAGTTTTAATCATCAAATACATAGCAAGTTCTGATCATTAAGTACATAACTTAATATCCTCACATAACTAATAATGCATAAAACATGAAGAATCTTCTGATCTTCAGGTCCATGAGCTTCAGCAACATATCCATGCTCCCACGTGTAGCATATAAAGATTGGAAAATATAAGATGCAATACATATAAAAAAATGGCATTTGGATAGACAATTTCATAAAATATGCTAAAATGCAAGCATCATGTAGCCCACAGGAAAATTATCAAACTTCATATAAGGCACCTTGTGATATAATGTACAGGTTAAACGATGTGTTCATTTGATAGTGTGCATATGACTAGTCAACATGGTAGAAACAGTATAACAAGTACTTTTACCTGTCAAAAGATTGTTCTATTCACATCTATATGGAATGTAAAGAATGAAAATTTTCAGATTGAATACATATAAAGATAATGACATTTGTTGATTGAGAACTCACAATATGCTAATTTGAAAATCACAAGGCAATCTGTCAAGCACACACACATACCAATTAGAATACCAAGTTGACATAACTCAATGTTGAATTAATAATAATTTTGCAACATGCAAAATTACCGCTGCAATTTAGGAAGTAGTTAAAAACAGGGGTTCATACCCGCTCCCCTCTACGGTCGTACCAATGGCTCCCACCTGAGGAGAGGAAAATCTTGACTCCACCTCTATGGCACAAACTTAATTACATGTATCTAAAACCTTTAGATACTTACCAAATAATGGTCTTGGTAAATGTTTCTGTTCATGAGGATTGGGCAACTGGATACATTGTTTTAGGCAAACTGTATGGTTGATTGTGGGCAACTGGATACTTGGTTTTAGGAAACTGTATGGTTGATTGTGGGCAACTATGACACCTGAAAAGGGGATAAAGAACATACACATGTTCATTTTTGGAGGGTTCACACACACTTCGCGGTTTTAGTTACGTCCCCATGACCAACTCCACCCTGTTCGTCCTCATGAACAACTCCACCCTGCTCCCCCTCTATGAATAATCGCCAAGTATTTACGATCATACCAAAGGATCCCATCCCGAGGAGATAAATTTTTGATGCATCTCTATGACACAAACTTGAAAGGTATATAAAAGCTTTACATATTAGCCAAATTATGGTCTTGGTAATGTTTATATTCATGAGGATTGGGCAACTGGATACATGGTTTTAGACAACCGTATGGTTGATTGTGGGCAACTAGATACATGGTTTTAGACAACTATACGATTGATTGTGGGCAACTGGATAAATGATTTTAGGCAACGTTATGGTTGATTGTAGCCAACTATGACACCTAAAAAAAGGGATAAGAACACACACGTGTTTATTTTTGAAGGGGGTGACAAATAAACTTCATACAGGAAAAACAGTTCGTGGTTTTAGTTATGTCCCCATGACCAGCTCCACACCGCTCCCCCACTATGATCATTTTTCCTAGTATGTACGATCATACCAAGGGATCCAACCCCGAGGAGATGAAATTCTTGATGCATCTCTATGACACAATCTTAATTGAAAGGTATCTAACAGCTTTACATATTAGCCAAATTATGGTCTTGATAATGATTCTGTTCATGAGGATTGGGCGACTGCATACATGGTTTTAGACAACCGTATGGTTGATTATGGGCTACTGGATACATGGTTTTAGACAATTGTACGATTGATTGTGGGCAACTAGATATATGATTTGAGGCAACATTATGGTTGATTGTAGGCAACTATGACACCTAAAAAAAGGGATAGGAACATACACATGTTAATTTTCGAAGGGGGTGACAAATAAACTTAATCAAGCAAAAAAAGTTCATGGTTTTAGTTATGTCCCCATGACCAGCTCCACACGGCTCCCCCGCTATGATCATTTTTCCTAGTATATACAATCATACCAAGGGATCCAACCCCGAGGAGATGAAATTCTTGATGCATCTCTATGACACAATCATAATTGAAAGGTATCTAAAACTTTTACATGTTAGCTAAATTATGGTCTTGGTAATGTTTCTGTTCATGAGGATAGGGCAACTGGATACATGGTTTTAGACAACCGTATGATTTTGCCGCTGTAAAAGCTAGAGTTGTGCAGATGATGCATTTTACCAGTGCTGTAGCATCCTATGTACCCCCTAAACAATTGCAAAAACCCGAACCACCTCATTGCCGAAAGAGTCTAAGCCAACACCCTGATTGTAAGCATGAGCAGATGAAAAATCAAGTCAAGTGCGAAGCTTACCCTAAACGCCACCGCCTCCGTTGAGACGAGGAGATCATCGAGGGAACCGTGGAGAACGGCGGGGAAGCGACGTCGCGCGCACCAACGGCCTCCTGTTGCGTATGGCGTGCGTCCACTCCGGTGGCACCGCCTGGAACAGCACTCTCACGAACGGCACCCCGTATCTGATCGTGGGGTCATCCTCTGGATGCTCGATCTTGGATCTATACGCCCACCACCTGCGCCTGACCGCTCCTCCGAGTCCGTCTGCTCCATCGCCCAGAGGAGAAACTCGATGAACTCGATGGACTCCCGGCGGACTCCATCCTGGGAGAAGATGGCCTCCCTCTCGCTGGGTCTGAGAAACTTGGACATCTCCCTCGCCGTCCTCGCCACCTCCCAGTCATTGTTGAACCAAGAAAGGATCTCGGTCAATCTGGCTAACTTCCGGTCGTTGCCGCCGACGATGGTCGCGAGTCTATCGCGCAGCGCCATGGATCTGCTGAGGAGGGAGGCGGTGCTGGATTTGGACGAGGAGTGGAGAGACGGTAGTTCTGCAATGGAGACGAGGGAGAGGAGAGGAGGATTTTATGCAGTGGAGAAGAGGGAGAGGAGGGGGTGGTTTTCCAATGGAGACGAGGGAGAGGAGAGGAGGATTTTATGTGGAGAAGAGGGAGAGGAGGGGGTGGTTTTCCAATGGGGAAGTGGGAGAGGATTGTGCGGCGGCGGTTTACGATTGGACGACACGGCGGCGCTATAACTCCCTTGTTTTTCTGAACCGGAAGAGAGTCCATCGTCGGCGGCCGCCTCGGGGAGGGCAGTAGATTTACTCTTGTCAAACTCTTCTCGGTCCCGAGGAGGCGGGAGAGCGTGAGGGAATCGGGGTGGATGAAGGGTGGGTGCGCGACTTGCGGCTCGATCCTGCCGGCAGGATGAAACCCTACCGCCGGCGAGGATCCTCACCTTAGCGACGATGAACTTGCACTTGTAGGAGAAAAACCTGATCAAGAAAAACCTGATCGTGGATCCCGAAAATAGCCCTGAAACTTTGTACCGAAAATACCCTTGAAATATTTTGGGAGGAAAAACCTGATCGTTTGAAATAAAAAATCTTCCGAAAATGCCCCTCGGGCGTCTATATAATACAGGTGACATCAGTGTATTGCATTGCATCTCGACCGTCGAATTGGGTCCGACAGACGGCCCATATCGACCAGATGCACCGTAAAGGACTCGAAGAAATATCAAACTGTCGAGATGCTCATATTCTGCCGAAGAAATATCAAAGTGCCTTGTGTATATCTCTACAGTTGGCACGAGAGCGAGACACGGGCGAGGCGCCCACACAAGTACGTAGGTGATGGCGATCGAGGTACCCGGCGCGTCAGGCTGCCTGCTGCCGGTTGAGCATCATTCATAGGCAGTGGAATAATGGCCGCACCTGCGCAAGGCAAGGCCGGCTTTTTGACCCTGCGCCATTGCCAAGCCGCGCCCCGACAGCCGTGGCGTCGTCAGCGAGCGAGCGAGCGAGAGCCCCTCACGTGCACGTCGCCAGAGCGCGCGCAGGGTTTCGAGCTCGAACGGGCCTCGCCTTGTTTGTTTCTCCGAAGACGATGACAGGGATTCGTCCCTGCTCACGCTCACGCTCACATGCCCTCGTCGCTTGCACGAAAGCGCACGGTGCGCACGCATCTCTGAGTACGCACGCAGACTTGACAAGCCATGGGAGGCAGAGAAGATGAAGTCGCCGGACGGACTGGTCGCTCGCAGCAGCAGGCTGAAACGTGCAAGCTAGCTAGCTAACGAAATGAAATGGCAGCGGTGACGACAGTACAGTAGGAGTAGGAGTACAGTAGAGACTGGACCTTGGTTGGTGACGAGCTAACACGATACAAACTTGAGGTAGGAAAATAATCGGGTTGCTTTCGACGTTCAAACGGAAAGATTACACGGAAACGAAAGGCGATACAGCATCAAAGATCAAACCAAACCACGTACGTACTACCACCACTAGCTAGCGCTAGGTTTCATCGATCGGTTCACGTCCTCTGCCGGCGGGCATGCAGAAGAACTGGACTGGAGAAGCAGCGTTTTTGCAGCAGCGGGATGCGCCGGTTGGTTGATTATTCATCTGCTCGTGCAGAAAAAAATCGATCAGAACAAGGATGTGCTTGCTGCATGCAGTAAGCGAGAAGGTAGATGGGGCGGCAGTGCAGTGCATCGGTCGATCTTTCACGCGTACGTACCGTTGTGGCGGCGGTAGGCGGCGAGGTCGGGGTGCGAGGCCGTCGTCGTGGGGATGGACATGGAGAGCTGCGTCTCGTCCCGGTGGCCCATGTTCCAGGGCCTGCCCTCGACGGCGTTCCCGTCGCGCGGCCACTCGTCGAAGAAGCGCCGCAGCGGCTTCTCCTCGGTTGTCGAGGACGCCGCGGTGGTGGCGTCCGGCTTGTCCAGGCTCAGGTCGGCGCCGAGAGCCAGGAAGTGCTGCCGCCGCCTCGCCTCCGCCTCCGCCTCCTGCTGCCTGCTCGGGAAGTAGGAGCCCCCGTACTGCTGCGCCGGCGCGTACCTGTGGTAGGACGGCGGGGGCGACGGGGTGTCGAGGTGGAGCTGGAGAGGGTTTATCTGGTTCTGCGCAGCAGCTGCGCGGAGGTGGTCGTGGCCGTGGCTGTGGCCGTAGCTGGGCGCGTCGGCCGGCGTGGGGGGCGACATGGAGAGGGTGGTCTGGCGGTAGGAGGCGGCCGGGGAGGAGACGGAGGAGGAGGACGACATGGGTTCCACAGGCTTTCTTGAACGGTTCTTGCCGCGGTGCATGTGCCTGTCGCAGTACTTGGACTCCCCGTACGCCTCCCTGGAGCAGCGCCACTTCTTGCCGTCCGTCCGCCGGCACCGCCCGGGCTCCGGGTCCTCCGGCTTCCGCGCGTACTGCGCCCCCGCCCCGTAGAGCCCCCACCCCACTGCACCCATGCATGCATCAAAGTCAGTTACTCCTACTTACTGGTCAGCCGGCGACCAGTCAAATGAACGAAGCAATATAGATCGGATATACGTACGGGATGGCTGCGGAGGAGGGAAGCAGGCGAGGGAGGGGCCGGTGTCGATGGCGGAGAAGGCGGCGTCGCGGTGGCGGAGCGGGACGACCAGCTCGTGGGGCACCTGCGAGCCGGCGGCCATGTACTTGTAGATGAGCGCCTGGTGCTCCAGCTCCCGCCACTGCGACGCCGTGAACAGGCACCTCCCGCCGCCGCCTTGCCCTCCCAGCATCATCTCTCCCTCCGGGCTCCGGCCGCACCAACCACAGCACAGAGTGAGTGTTACTGTACTACGGCAAGAGCTCGCTCACACTCACTCGGCGAGGCAGATCGTGCTAGGCTTTAAGCTCGAGGTAGATAGAGGCAGAGCCATGATGGGAGTGAGTGAGGGGGGTTTAATGCTCGCCGCGACTACTGCAGCTTTGTGCGTGTGTCAGGAGGACTGAGCTGGGTGGTGACACATATGAGGGCGTGTCAGGTGGGTGTGGGGGTGGGCTCTGCTGGGAATTAAGGTGAGGTGGTGGCGCAGAGGATGGGTCACTTCGGCCAGTGTTGAGGTCAGGGCGCAGAGCCTGCATGCCGCGGCCTGCAGTCGCAGTCGCAGTGGGAGCAGCAGCAGCGCAGGCCGCTGGCACCTGACGCTGCCGCTGCCACTGCCGCGCGCGTGGGTGAGGAAAGAAACCACTCGCGCGGGGCTCTGCTCTGCTCCTGGCGCTGGTGCTGGCGCCGGTGCCGGTGCCGTGCGGGCAGGCGCAGCGCACCCAGGAGGCGGGGCGCAAGGGTAGCAGGTTTTCAACTTTGAAGGAGGAGCTGGGGCTGGCAAAGAGGTGGGAAATGCGACTGGTCAGCGCGAGCCGGGATTGTCAGTCGGCTAGCACGGCGGATGCTCTTTGCTTAGGCCAACTCCAATCGCACAACCCGAACGAACGATCGTTTTGTCCGGATTTCGTCCGTTTAGGGATGAGAATGGAACCGTATCCGTTTGAACTTCTGTTTGCGTCGGTCGTGCGTCCAACGCGCGGTCGCATCTTGAGTCGCATATGCCCGCATGGATTTTTTTTACTTTTTTTTTCATCAACGATTTTTAGGATACATTGGAATACATTCACCAAATCTTGGCTGGAATAGCAAGACCAAAAAAAAACAAGAATCACAAGAAGACATTTTAAAAGATATCCAACTTCCATAACTGTTCCCGTAAGTTGGATTAGTGCCTTCTCGATGCATTCGTTGTTGATCTGCGGAGTCTTTATCTTAAATGCTTCTTTCTTTTTCGAGTCTAAAGAATTAGACGTTGCTTCAGCATATCTTGGCTCATCTCTAGTATCTACTCTAGCAAGAAGTGCACGAACATCTATTAAGTTGCGTGCTAGTAGTAGATCGATGTATTCTTCTTTTCAAAACCAAAAGTTGCATCCAGCCTACACAATGAATATTTGATTGTAAGAAAAATAGCCGAATCCGAAAGCACAACCGAAGCAACTAGCATATACCCCATCATTTTTGCACTTGATAAACACCCATCCGGGGTGTTCCGGCGTGTTAGACACTTTTCGCACGGCCTTCAGTTTACAGTCGTCGCACTTTATGAGCGGCATCGGTGCGACGACGAGCATTTGGGCCAGCACCGAGCCCGGACGACGGCCGTTGGTGTATTTGCCGCCGATTCGGCGACGGGGTAGATCCGAGCGGCTAGAGGCGAAGTCAGTACCTGCATGCGGCCTGGGGCCATAGCCGGGGCTGTGCGGACCGGTACCCGGCCAGTCCATGACAGGACACGGCCTCCAGTGGCCTGACGCGCACAAATCCGGCGAGACCCTCTGCTAATCCAGCGAGGCCCGCTCCAAGGCGGGCGGGGGTTGGGTAGCTTGTGGCGTGGAGAAAAGGTGGCCGAGCACACAGTCGTGCTTGGCAGCTACACGACCCAGATATGGCGGCGGAGGCGGGGAGAGACGAGAGGGGACTGGGGCGGGGTGTGCAGCCGGAGTTGGGGGGGAGGGGGAATAGAAAAAGGGGCGGGTGTGTCACCGACAGGTGGGCCAGGGGAGGACAAGGGCACGCGTCGCGCCCGTCCGCGCGTGTCCGTTTGGCCGCAAACGCGGCTCAAACTTGGGCCGAGAATGGGTCGAAAGCGGACCAAAAACGAACATTTGTCCGTTTGCGGCCGCGCGTTGGGCCGCGATTTGTGTCCGTTTACCCCCAAACGGACGCATGCGGACGATTTGGGGTCGTGCGTCGGAGTTGGCCTTACCGTTGGAGCATCTACAGCCGTGTTGGTTAAATTTGAACTCTCGGCGACACCGGGAAAACCCTAGATCCAGGCGCTGCCACCGGAGGAGCAGCGACCAGTTAAGGTGGCGGCGTAGCCCTTTTGTCTTTTCTTCGTGAAGCAGCGCGATGCGGCGGTTGCCACGGACGGCGCCAAGGCGACATAGGGGCTCGCGTGCTCGCGAGGTAACCCTGGACGACGCGCGGCAGGAGTCTCATGGAGACACAGGCGACACACGGTAGGTGGCTCATTGCAACGCTGACGGCGACGGCGGGTGGCTCGCCGCATCGGCGACGCTGGCCGGGCGATGCTCTTCCCTGGATTTGGTAGTGTTCGGTGGTGTTCCCCCTTCCGGCTGGCGCTGCCCTTTGCATGTTCGCGACTGGAGGAGGTGCGGGCGGGCCCCCTGGCGCAGTTCCACCTAGATTCCACGCACAGTGGCGCAGACTAGTGTTGAGCGTGGCGGTGCGAACAGATGAGTCCAAAATATGTGATGATTTTGATGGGTATTTTATGCATACAATGTAGGCTTTATAAAACTTTACCAATTGTTCGCGCATTGTTTTTTGTCGGTTTTTCTTAGGACAATACTTTTGAAGCAAATGAAATATTACTATAGAAGAAATCCTAGAGAATTATGATGGAATCACGTCAATCAATGGGATTATACCTTACCCTAGAAAGAATAAAATATTTGGAAGCAACTGGAACCAACACATCTCCAACAAAGCCCAAGACAACCAACCATACGAGCACACGCGTTGGGCGGTCGTATGCATGTCGGCGGCTCCCTCTGGTTGACTACTTTTGCCTTCTGGATTTGGACCGGGGAACAGACACATACAATCACCAGAAACGCATCCAGAAGGAGAAATCTAGCCTCCAAAATCCATCTGGATGGGGAATTGGCAAGGAGGAGATCGCCATATTCACCACCACGTGCAAGGGGACGTCGGCATCATCACCACCACCACCATCATCATCATCCACATCCATCTTTATCTCGTTGTAAAATCGGAACCCTAGTGGATCATCATGTGTCTCACTCATTTGATTCATCCATGTTTATCATAACCGCTTTCATGATGCTTATTGTCCCTATGTACGAGCCTCCCTAGTTCTCGGGATAAGCATGAACCTTGGTCTCACTCAGCATTTCCGTCGAAAGGCCACAAAGTGTATCATTGTCGTTGTAAGAGTTAGGGACCGAAGGTAATTCAAGGTGACGGTAAAAACCTTCATCCCTAGGTTTTATAATTGATAGGTGAATTACAGAGAATCCCTAATGAGGCCGCGTCCACGTGGAACTCTTAATTACCGTAGTTGTAACCTGCAAGGGTGAGGCTACGGTGGTGGTGTGCGTGGCTGGAAGTCTACCTAGAGTAGAACGTGTTATGCACCTGAGTCCGCCCAAAGTAAATGCCGAGATTGGCTCAAGTATCCAACTAATAGTATGTCGTTGCATAGGGTGCGTTAGAAACATACCAATGAAAATTCCAGACTCCCTAAGAACGTCTTACTCCTCTAGCAGGTTACTTGCCACTTTGCCTAGTGTTTTTATTTTTGTTTATGTTAATTACTTTAAGTTCGCACTTCACCAAAATCAATATTTATTCTTCACCCTCACTTTGCTTCGAGTCTACAATTACTTGCAGGTGCAATTCCATAAGTCACTATGAGAGACAAAAAAACAATGCATGTGCTCCCGGTGGGATCGATACACTTACTTCAAAAAGTCTAAAACAATCTTTTTCTGGCGTCATTGCCAGGGAGCTAAGTGTTTTTGGGCTTTGTTTTAAGTTTTGACTTGTTTTGTGTCCTAATAGTTTTTATAGGTTTCTGATAACCCATAACTATAGAGGGTTAGTTGTAGCCTTTCGATAAATAAGAGTGTCGAACCCAACGAGGAGCTAAAGGTAGAACTAATATTCTCTCAAGTTTTATCGACCACCGATACGACTCTACGCACCCTAACGTTTGCTTTACCTAGAACAAAAAAATAAAACTACTTTGCGAGAATAGAAATATAGCTTTGCAAGATAATAAAGAGTTAGTGGTTTTTTAATATAATAACAATAAAGTAAAGATTTTTGAAGAACAATGAGAAAAGGATTGTCCCTACGTAATTGAATATGACACGATACTGATACTTATCATACTTATGAGGGAGAGGCTTAAGCTAACATACTTTCCGTACTAGAAAGTATTCGCAACTACCAAAGCTTTAGTTAGGTAAAACCCAACCATAGCATTGAGTAAAAAGTCCCCTTTGATCCCATATGCAACAACTCACGAACTCGGGTTTAGATTTATGTCACTCCCGCAACCCACTATAAAAAAATCATTAATATATTGCAACACCCTACAACGATGATTTCACATGCCTGCACGACAGGGAGGGCTCCATAGTACAACACCACAATAGCATACAAATCATATCAACCATACCATACCATAATTAACCCATGGGACAAAAGGAATCTACTCAAACATAAAAAGAGGTGCAACACAACATTGGATAATAATATATTGCATAGAGCACCATGTTCGAGTAGAGATTTCAGCGGGGCGAGATAGGATACACCACTGCACGGAGAGGGAGAAAATTGTTGATTACGACGGCGAAGTTGTTGGAGTAGGTCGCCGTCACCATGGTTCCCCCGGCGGCGCTCCAACGCCATCAAGGGAGAGGAGGAGAGAGACCCCCGTCCTTCTTCTTCTTTCTTGGCCTTCCCCCTAGATGGGAGAAGGGTTCCCCCCTCTATTCTTGGCCTCCACGGCCCCCGAGGGGTGGGAGCCCCTCCGAGATGGGATTTCTCCTCCTCTTTTTCTCTAGAGTTTCTTCTCTGTTTCAGTATCATTTTCTGGCCAAACACCGTTTCTCAAAAAGCCAGAGTCCCGTAACTCCGATCGGGTTAAAAAATACATGATTTTTTCTCATAACTAGCTTCCTTCGCCCGAAGGAGAGTTCCAACCGACTTACGGTTGGGCCACAAGGCACCATGGCGGGCACAGTGGGTAGGCGTGCCCCCTGGTTTGTTAGGTCCATTGGCCTCGTCTTGCGCCAAAAATTCAGAAGTATTCCACATAAAGTCCATGTAAATTTTCAGGTCATTGCAGCTCCGTGCTTTTTTCACCTACCCCCCCCCCCCCCCAAAAAAAATAGAAAGTAGGAAGTGGCCTTTGGCATTGGGTACAATTGGTATGATAATAGCATGAAACAATAAAAAGATATAAATATGTCGGAGATGTATCAGTTTCAGGCAATCATGGTCGTACAAGAACAACTTTAAGAGGTGGGTGTTTTGAATGTGGAAGGTCTAGCTCGAGGGGAAAGCTTCATATGTGCTGGCCAAACTCAATTGGTAAAATGTATGAAATTAACCCTCGGTTACTTGGTTTGCTAAAGAAATGCAGTTCCGAGGCGAGGATACGAAAAATCAAAATGAACATGTGCATGCATTAAATAATGGGTACATTTCAAGAGCAAGACCTTACACATGAAGAGATTAAACTGAAATTATTCTCTTATGCTCTTGCTTATGATGCACAAAAATGGTTAAAAGACCAGCTTGCAGGTATCCTTAGCTCCTGGAAGAAATTGTCATGTAAGTGCCTAGCTTTCCTTTTATCCTCAAGGTAAATTTTACAAAGTGAGAAGAAAATCGGCAGTTTTGGACAACGTCCGTGTGAGATCCTAGTTGCTTCATATAAAAGGTACCGAAGCATACTCTCTGAATGTCTTGATCGTCATTATCCTCCCTGGTTGGTTTTACATTTCTTTTATGGAGGGCTAGAGCAACAGAGCAAGCCGGAAATAGATATTGCCTTTGGCAGAGCTTTCTTGGATTTTTGTATTTCCCAAGCTTGGGTGTTACTAGATAAAATCGGCCAGAATGTTGAAAGTTGGTACCTTTGCTCAAAAGAGAAACAGAAATTTGATCCTGATATGATAGTATTAAATTTTTCTCCAAGTCTCGCAAAATGAAAAAAAAATGGCAATGAGCTTAATGTTGGTATTGACCCTGCTTTGCAAATCTTGAACTAGATTATTGTGAGTTCTTACATATACCCAAGGAAAATTACCTCCAACACTCTAAAAAAATCTAAGGCAGACAGGATGGTGGACGCAATAACAAAAAAGCGCACGTCACCTCCCAACCAAACAGAGGCTTATCTCTAGAAGAAGGAAAAGGAAAACACTCAAGTGGTCCCACCTAAACATAAGAAGAGTGTGAAGGTTGAATGGCACGGAATTTCACCTCATGCTGATATAGTAAAAGAACTTGCTACACGTGTAGCCATTATAAATAAAGAAGTTTATCTTGATCAAGTGTGACACCCTTGATTCAGTGCTACAATGATCATTGTAATTAAGCTACAGTAATCCAGGAGGTTAAGCTAATGTTTTTCCTAATCCAAGTTTAATCAATTCCTAATTCAAATTCTTTTGCAATTCAAATTCATTTGAAATATGGATTTAAAAGTTTTGCAAACTAGGAAATAAAAATCATGAATGGGTTGCAAATATTCCCTAAGCTATTATAAAATTGTAAAGAACTTTTTTCCAAGTGTTTTGGTGCCTCAAATTAAATATAACAAAGGGCAATTCATTTATTTAAGTGCCCTTTTGAATTTTGCAGATTTCAAATAATTTCAAAAAGTCCTCAAACTTTTTGTGGCACTGCCTAATATTGCAGTACTAATATTAGGCCAAGTGGCATAATTATACAAAAGTATTTTCTCACTAAAATGAATAATAACATAAACTAATAAAAAAGAAAAGCTAAAAAAAGCCCAAACCCCCCTGGGCCTTGTGAAAGCACATTTGCTCCCTTGGTGGTTTTGGTAATTAATAACAACATATATGTCATTGAACTAATGTTTCCACTAAGTATATTTCAGGAAAAGTTCAATGATGGGTTGGCAAAAGGATTGTGGAGATACCCCAAGATGCAAGGAAATGGATTGGCAAAGCTTCAAGCAAGAGGACTCTACATTTTACTTTGTGAGAAATCACTTTGAGTCCATAGGAAAGTCAATACTATTAAAAGTGGGTAAGGTACTGTTGGTGAACAAGATGCTCCACGTGCACAAGTGATAGTCACCAAAAACACCCACAAACTCTTCCACAAAAAGTCTGTCCAAGCCTATCTTGTAAATCGGTGCTACCAACAATTCCCACTCGGTCCCACCGATTCCCAAACTCAGACAGACCCATGCCAAACCCTAGCCCTTCCGTGCAACCGATTCTGCATTGGTGCCACCGAGTTCAGTTGCCAACTTTCTGGTTAGCTATTTTCAAGCTTCGGTACCACCGAGTTTCGTCAATCGGTCTCACCGAGATTTGGACCAACTTCCTGGTTAGCCATTCTCAAGAATCGGTACCACCGAGTTTTGTGAATCGGTCTCACCGAGTTTTTGGACCAACTCTCTGGTTAGCCGTCGTCAAGAATCGGTACCACCGAATATTGAAAATTGGTCTCACCGAGTTGTGCAATCTGACCGTTGGTCATCTAATCGGTACCACCGAGAGTTATGTATCCGTCTCACCGAGATTCAAAAGTTACTGCCTTTTGGTCACTTCGGTACCACCGGGTTTTATACTTCGGTGTCACCGAGTTGGTCACTTTAGGTGTAACGGTTGCATTTTTGGGGATGCCTATATATACCCCTTCACCACCACCCACTCGAAAGTGAAGCACTCAGAACTATTCCATACTTGCCCCATCCTATTTTCTGAGAGAGAGCCACCTACTCATGTGTTGAGATCAAGCTATTCCATTCCTACCATATGAATCTTGATCTCTTGCCTCCCCAAGTTGCTTTCCACCAAATCAATCTCTTCCACCAAAGCCAAATCTGTGAGAGAGTGATTGTGTGTTGAGGAGTCTATCATCTTGAAGCACAAGAGCAAGGAGTTCATCGACATTGCCGAGCCTATTACCTTTTGGAGGGTGGTGCCTCCTAGATTGGTTAGGTGTCGCTTGGGAGCCTCCTACTTCATGTTGTGGAGTTGAACCAAGAAGTTTGTACGGGCAAGGAGATCGCCTACTTCGTGAAGATCTACCCATAGTGAGGCTAGTCCTTCGTGGACGAAAGCCGTTATGGAATAGTCAAGGTTGCTACTTCCTAGACCCTTATGGGTGGAGCCCTTCGTGGACTCTCGCGACCGTTACCCTCCGTGGGTTGAAGACTCCATAAACGTGGACGTACGATAACACCACCTATCGGAACCACGGGAAAAATCTTCGTGTCTTCAAATTGCGTTTGATCTTCCTTCCTACCCTCTACTATACATGCTTGTGGTTACTTTCCGCTGCTATACTCTTAGACATGCATGTGTAGGGTGTACTTGACTTGTTATCATTGCTAAAATCTGCCAACACTTAAAATTGGGAAAAGGTAGAATTTTTATTTGGTCAAGTAGTCTAATCACCCCCCTCTAGACATACTTTCGATCGTACACCTTGGCCCATCCCCCCCCCTCACTCGTCTCCCTCCTCTGTTCACGGGAGGGGATGTGGACGCCTCCCGGCCGCCCGTGGCCAGGATGGCCACCGCCGGCCATCCGAGCCCTCCGGCGAGCCCCCCCCCCCGGCGGTATAAAGCTCCCCTCACCCCAGAACCCTAGTTCCCCTCTCCCTCGCGCCCCTTTCTCCCTCCCCGCACCATTTTCTCCCACCCACGCGCACCACCCGAACCGCCATTGCCGCCCCTTCTTGAACGACACGGCCCCGACCCTCCTTCGATGAACCGGCGAGCTCAAGAGCACCTCCGGGCTCCTCTTCACCGACTTCTTCACCGGATCGGAGCCGGGGAGTCGTCCCCTTGTTGCGCGCTTCCTCTTCATCCGCCACGGTCGCCGTGCATCGCCGCCCCGATTCGCTCTGCTTGGTCCGCGCTCGACCTCCCTGTGCACGCTCCCAAGCTCGTTGTGAGCTCCCGGATCTCCCTGGCCTCTCCCCTCTCTTCCCTGCATCCGTAGCGCCGTTGCTCGCCTGCACCCGAGCGCCGCCGCCGCTGGTCATCGTTGTTCCCGTCGAACCTAGCCGTCCCGCCTCGCGCCCGTGCTGCAGATGGATTCGGCGCGGCGTGCTCGTTCTGTAGGGCCTTGCGCCGCCCGTTTTGATCACCGGAGGCGACCGCGCGAGCACCTCCGCCGTGTCGGGCTCGACGCTGGCGTGCTCCCACCGTGCGCGGGCGGTTTAAACCGCTGGTGACCCACTAACCAGTGGGGCCATCCTAATTTACGCCTAATTAGGCACTAGCTAACTACTAACAAGCACTCACAAGCCCCCCCCCTTTTAATTAAACATGTGTTTAAAATAACCCCCTGGGCCACTCACATGTGAGCCCAGGTTGTTTAACCCTAATTGCACAATTAGTTTAATTAGAAAATTAGTTTAAAATTAATGTGCCTATGACAGGTGGGTCCCCCTGCTAATTAATCTGTTTTAATTAACATTAAACATTGATTAACCCACTGTCTATGATAGATGGGTCCCAGAGTTCAGGTTTGACCAGTCAACAGAGACTCTTGACTGCTGATGTCATGATGACATCATGCTGATGTCATAATTGTATTTTCGAAATTAATTAAATTTTTTTATTTCAGAAAATGATTAAATATTTGAAAATTAATATAAAATAAACCGTAAGTCAGATGAAAAAAATTTATACATGAAAGTTGATCAGAAAAATCCCACGAATCCGAATACGCTGTCCGTTCATCTGTCACGTGCTCATAGCATGATGAACATGGACATTTTTGCGTTAGGTTCATCTGTCCGGTAGTAGCCCGAGACCCAGGAAATATCGTCATGTATTCTCCCGCTCCGTTTGTGACGTGTAGTAGTGCGTTAGCTCATCCCTAGCTCTGCATATTGCCATGTCATGCATCATGTTGCATCTGTTTGCGTTATATTTATTGTTTCTCCCCCCTCTTCTCTCCGGTAGACATCGGGACAGACGCTGTTGCCGGGTACGACTACGTCGCTAACGACCAGCCTTTTGCAGCAGAGCAGCAAGGCAAGCAACCCCCCCTTGATCATTCCGATATCGCCCATTCTTTCTCTCTCATGCTTGCATTAGATTTTTCTACTGTTGTAGTTAGCTCCTATTCTGATGTATAGCTTGTTTTTGTTAAACTGCTACTGGACCTACTGTTATATCACCTGCTTAGTATAGGTTGATCAGTGAATCCCCTGTGACCCTTAGTCCTAGTTGCCCCTGCTTCATCATCGACGACTCGATCAACTGATCGACAAGCCATGACCCGTCACATTCACCGCACTCCCCCCATTAGTTGTACGACTCTGCAGAGCCACTATCGAGTACCGAGGGTGACACCTCGTGAAGTACTCATGATGCTAACTCTGTAGTGTATCTAGTCGGTCATGGTTATCGAGGGTGATTCCTCCTTCACCACTTCCGATAACGACTCTGTCATGCAACCCCTCAAGTGTGGGACCATCGAGGGTGATTCCTCTAAGTCCACCTTGACGGTTACATCGAGCGGGATCCATTGATGGTGATTCCTCAGGTTCCGCCTTGATGTTTTATACACACGGTTACTATGACTTGGTTACAGAAGTATGTTGATGATGGGTCGGCCCTGAAGGGTACCCACGGATTAATTACGAGGTGTGGCCAGGAAGGTGAGGTCCTTGCCACAAGTCCTCGAGACTGGGAGACGGGACCGCACGTCGTGGGTCGTGCTCGTCACCGCAGTTAACAAAATGCTAATTGGTTGGTTATTTGATCTGAGTTGGTCGATTGACCTTTTTCGCACTAACCTTCACGTGGGACAAGTTATGGGTACTCGGCGCCGTTGTATCAGCCGAAGCTCTTCGGACGTCAACAATGGAGCGGCGCGCGCCCGAGTGGTCCGCGACGGCATTGATCTTGTGTAAGAGGTGCTAGGACTGACCTCGGCCGCCCTCGCATTGTGAAGGAGCACAAAGGGCAAATGGGCCCATGACCCATGCACGCTTAGGATTTAGACCGGCGGACTGGCCTCTCTGTAGAGCCTAGGTAGGTGACGACGTGTTGATGTCCCGAGGCCGGGTATGACCCAGGAAAGTATGTCCGGCCAGAGGTTATCAAGCGTGTTGGAAAATGTGGTGCACCCTTGCAGGGCTGAATTCAAATATTCGAATAGCCGTGTCCACGGTAACAGGACGACTTGGAGTTGTATCCCGATCTAATACAACTAGAATTGTGACTTAAAATTGAAATTTTTGGCTCTGAGATTGCTTTCTCGTAGGGAGCCGAGGAAGAATCTCTGGGCGTGGTTACTTAATAAAATTGCTACAATAATATTGCTACATATGAGTTACCAATCTACACTCTTCTAATGTTGCATGATGTTGAAGATGCTAGTCTTCGATAGGACTAGGCCTTCTCTCTATTCTGGCATTTCTACAGTCAGTCCAAAGATATAGCCCCATTCCTTTGATACTGATGCATACTTAGCATAGTTCTGATGTCATTCTTGCGAGTACTTTGGATGAGTACTCACCGTTGCTTTGCTCCCTTTTCCCCCTCGATACGATTACTACGTTCAGATGACGGATCCCAGGAGATGGAGTACCCCGCAGATGACTACTACACCACCGCTGGAGCCTGCTACTACGTGGAGGCTGCCCCCGACCAGCAGTAGGATAGGAGGCTCCCAGGCAGGAGGCCTTGCCTCTTTCGATCCGTAGTTTGTGTTTGTGCTAGCCTTCTTAAGGCAAACTTGTTTACTTATGTCTGTACTCAGATATATTTGCTTCCACTGACTCGTTTGAATTTGAGCTTATGTATTCGAGCCCTTGAGGCCCCTGGCTTGTAATATGAAGCTTGTATGACTTTAATTTGTGTCTAGAGTTGTGTTGTGATATCTTCCCGTGAGTCCCTAATCTTGGTCGTACGCATTTGCGTGTATGATTAGTGTACGATCAAAATGGGGCGTCACAAGTTGGTATCAGAGCCGACTGCCTGTAGGTAGCCCCCTTCCAACTCCTTGGTTGAAGTTGAGTCTAGTACTTGAAAAACTTTTACTAACATTGTTGTGTGGCTTACGGGCCCACATCTAAATCGGGTGGTATTAGGATCTTTTATTCCTTGTCTATACTCTGGGTTTTGATCTCTCTTCTCTTTCGGGTTAAAGATTTTGCTAACTCTAACATTGGGTTCTTGTGATCACATCCACCGGAGAGTTGTTTTGTCGACAATTGTTTCCTTTGAAGTTATGATGCACACACTATCATTTGACATCTTTGAATATCCTTGTTACAGATGCGTCCCTCTAGGCAGCTCGTTTGTCTGACTATGGCTATCGATGCACATGGATTCTCGGCCATTCTGATCAACCTCTTCACCAGGCTGGGATATCACTGGTACCCCGAGTACACTATTTACGAGGACTACCGCGAGTTCAACCAGGAGCAGTACCAAGCTGAGGTTGGTATTTGGGATCGGCGTGACCGCTCCATCACTGAGTTGCACACCTATTGCAGTGTTGGAGTGACTGTGGACATGGAAGTCCATGATGCCCTAGAGTGTAGGTATTAGAACCACCTCAAAGTTATTCTTTCCGGTCAATCTATTGGGCTATTCCTATAAGTGTCACAAACAGCCCTAGAGTTCCTACTAGAATTACACCAATGATACAAATCAATCAACCCTAATGTCACCTATATACTCCAATGTCACCTCAAGTATCCGTGGGTAAATTATGCGACATGCATCAAACAATTTCAGATCTATCATATTCAATCCAACACAAAGAACTTCGAGGAACACCCCAAGATTTCTATCGTTTGAACGTGGTATGAAAACGTGCAATCAACCCCTATGCATAGATCCCCTAGGTTACCGGAATCCGCAAGTTGATGCCTCAACATATATCAAGTGAATCAATAGAATACCCCAATGTCACTACGGGTATCCCAGACAAGACGTACATCAAGTGTTCTCAAACCATAATATTCAATCCAACATAACGAGATCTCAAAGGTAAAGATTCAATTCATCACAACTAGATAGCAAGGGAATAACATCATATTATCCGACTATATTAACAAAGCCTGTGATACATCAAGATCGTGCCATCTCAAGAACACGAGAGAGAGAGATTGAACACATATCTATTGGTACAAACCGTCAGTCCCGAGGGTGGACTACTCCCTCCTTGTCATGGCCTCCACTGGGATGATGAAGATGGCCATCGGTGATGGATTCCCCTCTCCGGCAGGGTACTGGAACGTCTCCAGATTGATTTTTCGTTGATACAGAGAGTTGCGGCGGTGGAAAAACTGTTTCGGGAGCGCTTCTGATGTTTTTAGGGTAGATGTGAATTTATAGGCGAGAGAACGACGTCGGGCGACGCTCCAGGGGGCCACCACATATCTGGCCGCGCCCCCCTAGGGGGCGTGGCTGGATATGTGGTGGGCCCCTGGTGCATCGCCTGGCCCTCCTCCGAAGCTTCTAGGTCTTATATTGGTCCAAAAAAATCACAAAAAAGTTTCGGGCATTCTGAGAACTTTCATTTTCTGCACAATAACAACACCACGACAATTCTGCTAAAAACAACGTCAGTGCGGGTTAGTTCTAAATAAATCATATAAAGTGCATCAAAACCATATAAAAAGTATTGTAAACATAGGTGAATATGGCATGAATACTTCATAAATTATCGATACGTTGGAGACGTATCAGCATCCCCAAGCTTAATTCCTGCCCGTCCTTGAGTAGGTAAATGATAAAAGAAATAATTTATAAAGTGTGAATGCTAGCTTAGTGAATAGTTTTGATCATTGATAATTTCAGTCACTTTTCTAGCATCATAACTAGCAACTTTTTCTCATAAAAATCATCATGATAGAGTAGCAATCAATTCAAATGTCATGGTTCAAACAATGCATTCTATTGAAACTTAACAATCTATGTTCTTGGTCACCAAACAATTTCAATACATCATCAAGTCTAAGTAAGAGCTCCACATACTCAAGTATAATATAGTATTTTATGATTCCTAATACTCAAGGCATATTTTTAGAACAAACAACATCCATCGAACATAGAGAAAGATAGGGGCTTGATGTTTCGCCTCCCAACACACTTATCATAAAGATAATTGTCAACAATAATGAATCATGATCAAATATATTTGAGTGGATATATATGTTTGGGTCTTTCCCCACCACATGGTGCTTGCCAACTAATAGAATGAGGTTGGAATAAGAATCTGACTCAACATGAAAGTAAGTAACATGAAAGTAAATAGATTGTCCCGTCGCAGAGGGAAGCATGGATTTGCATATGTGCCAGAGCTCATTGTTTAAAACAGAGATGAATATGTAATTTTGAGTGGTGTGCCTTTCCTATCAATGTCACAACAGAGCATTCAATATCTTCCATGCTAATCACATTATTGGCAGTTCCCAAACAGAATTTAAATTTTTACCCCCCCTCCACCATTCAAACACATTACATGGCTGGCCGAATCCACGGTTGCCCTCCAAACAATCAACTTTCTAGGGGGAGTTTTTGTTTATTTATTTTTGTGTTATGAAGGACTGGGAATCCTTTTTACCAGCCTCTCTCATGCAATGACAAGTGCATAAACACTCATCTTGAGAATAACTCGCTTAGCATGGAACATAATGACTGCCCCATCGCTACATGAGCGGTATGAGCACACAAAACAGATATTTACTTGAATGTTTAGAGTTGGCACATTTAAATTTACTTGGAATGGCAATGAAATACCATATATATAGGTTGGTATGGTGGACTCTAATGGAAGAAACTTGGCTCAAGGATTTGGATGCACAAGTAGTATCTCTACTTAGTACGAAGTGTTGGCTAGCAAAAGGTTCTAAACAAGCACCACATGTTGGAGGATCCATAACAATATAACTTCTATGCAAATATACCCAAACATAACCATTACGCTGTCTTCCTTGTTCAACTTCAACTATTTGATCAAGTTTGAAAATAATTGATGGGTATTCACAATCATAAAAGATGTCCAAGATAATATATTTGTATGTGAAAGTTCTCTTTCTTATACTAATCATTCATGAATTGCTTGTATGGCCAATTTGATGATTACCAAACTTCAATAGATTTTACTTTATAAACCAGATGTGAAGCTACTACTAAGCATAAAGCACATTGATAATTTCATATTTATGATATTTTATTCTTTCACAATTTACTCTTAGGATATAAGTGAAGCATAAGAGTAAACATAAAACTACTCTCAAAAGATATAAGTGAAGATCAATGAGTAGTCAAACAATAAAGTAGCTATGTGAGGACTCTCTCAATAAAGATTTTCAGATCTGAGTATTTTATTTAAACAGCGAGCAAAAGAAAAATAGCAGTCCAAGAATAGCACATATCATGTGGACAAATAAAAATTTAGGCTCAACATAGGCTAACCGATAATTGTTGATGAAGAGAAGTGGGATGCGTAACATCCCCAAGCTTAGATGCTTGAGACTTCTAGAAATATTTACTTGGGTTGCCTTGGGCATCCCCAAGCTTGAGCTTTTGTATCTCGTTCAATCCTCTCATATCATGGTTTCACCTATTCTCAAAAACTTCATCCACACAAAACTCGAAAAGAACTCGTGAGATAGGTTAGTACACATAAGAATAAATCCACACTTCATGTAATGCCAAGACAAGTTGCAAAATAATTTTCAAACATCATCTACTGTTTACTATCATTTCCACAATTTATATCTACCAATATAGGCTATGGAAACTATAGGATAAGTAGATAACAAAACTATGACAGCAATCTGTCCAAACAGAACAGTCTGTAGCAATTTATGAAAACAGTGTACTTCTGTAACTCAAAAAATTATGAAAATTTAGGACATGCTATAAAATTTAGGACGTGATAAAGAATTTATATGACAATACTGTGTAAAAAATTCAGAAACTTTCCACGTTCCAGTAAAATAAGAAAATTCAAACACTACAGCAGAAGTTTCTGTTTTTTCACAGCACATATCAAACATGTAGCTCAAGCATCCTAAGAGGCAATTATTGGAACTTTTTATTGAAAAACAAGATTATAAATAACACCTAAAAGAAAATAACAAAATATAATAACGATCCAAGCAAAGCACATATTATGTGACGAATAAAAATATAGCTCTAAGTAAGATATACTGATAATGTTGAAGACGAAAGAGGGGGTGCCTTCCGGGGCATCCCCAAGCTTAGGCGCTTGAGTCTTCCTTGGATATTACCTTGGGGGTGCCTTGGGCATCCCCAACCTTAGGTTCTGTTTTTGTGTTTTTCTTGGATAAAGTTCTTCCCTGTCTCCTTAGGAAAACTTATATAATTTTCATATAAATACTGTGTAAAAATTTCAGAATTTTTTTACGCTCCAGTAAAATCAGAGAAATTCTTTACTAGAGGCAACATTTTCGGTTTTTGCACAGAATCAAATCAACAAGTATCCACACTATCCCAAAGGCTTTACTTGGCACTTTATTGAAATAAAAGACACAAAACATGATTAACACAGTAGCTTAATCATGTGAACACACAAAAACAGAAAGTAAAAGTATTGGGTTGTCTCCCAACAAGCGCTTTTCTTTAATGCCTTTTAGCTAGGCATGATGATTTCAATGATGCTCACATAGGAATAGTATTTGAAACATGTAAGAGAGCATCATGAATCTCATGACAAGCACATTTAAATCTAACCCACTTCCTATGCATAGGGATTTTTTGAGAAATTTTTTTATGGGAACAAGAATCAACTAGCATAGGAAGGCAAAACAAGCATAACTTCAAAACTTTGAACACATAGAGAGGAAACTTGATATTATTGCAATTCCTACAAGCATATGTTCCTCTCTCATAATAGTTTTCAGTAGCATCATGAAGGAATTCAACAATATAAATATCACATAAAGCATTCTTTTGATGATCTACAAGCACAGAAAATTTATTACTCTCCACATAAGCATATTTCTTCTCATTCATAATAGTGGGAGCAAACTCAAGAAAATAACTATCATGAGATACATGATTTACATAACCAAATTGAAAATTAAAATCATGATGACAGGTTTGATAGTTATAAATATTCTTTATAGCATACATTTCATTATCATAATCATCATAGATAGGTGCCATGCCATCATCATAATAAATTTGCTCATCAAAACTTGGGGGACTAAAAATATCATCCTCATCAAACATAGCATCCCCAAGCTTGTGGCTTTGCATATCATTAGCATCATGGATATTCAGAGAATTCATACTAACAATATTGCTATCATGCTTTTCATTCAAGGAACTATCATGAATCACTTTATAAATTTCACAATTTTCAGATTCATGATTTTGAAGCAAGAACTCATGAAGATAATCTAGTGAACTCTCACTAGCAATTGTTCCAACATAATCGGGTCTTTTGAAAAGATTAGCAAGTGGGTTAGGATCCATTTATATTTATTTTGTAGTTTTCTTTTATAAAACTAAACTAGTGAAAAACAAGAAACTAAAAATTTTAATTGCAAGATCTAAAGATATACATTCAAGCACTCACCTCGCCGGCAACGACGCCAGAAAAGAGCTTTATGTCTACTACGCAACTTTATTCTTGTAGACTCGTGTTGGGCCTCCAAGCGCAGAGTTTTGTAGGACTGTATCAATTTTCCCTCAAGTGGATGACCTAAGGTTTATCAATCCGTTGGAGGTGTAGGATGAAGATGGTCTCTCTCAAACAACCCTGCAATCAAATACAAGAAATCTCTTGTGTCCCCAACACACCCAATACAATGGCAAATTGTATAGGTGCACTAGTTCGGCCAAGAGATGGTGATGCAAGTGCAATATGGATGATAGATATAGGTTTTTGTAATCTGAAAATATAAAAACAGCAAGGTAGCAAGTGTAAAACAGTGAGCAAAACGGTGTATAAATGCTTGGAAATAAGGCTTAGGGTTCATACTTTCACTAGTGGAATATCCCAACAATGCTATCATAGTTGAATCATATGATCATCCCTCAACGTGCAACAAAGAATCACTCCAAAGTTCCTATCTAGCGGAGAACAATAAGATGAAATTGGTGTAGGTAGTAGAACCACCTCAAAGTTATTCTTTCCGATCAATCTATTGGGCTATTCCTATAAGTGTCACAAAGAGCCCTAGAGTTCCTACTAGAATAACACCAATGATACATATCAATCAACCCTAATGTCTACTAGATACTCCAATGTCACCTCAAGTATCCGTGGGTAAATTATGCGACATGCATCAAACAATTTCAGATCTATCATATTCAATCCAGCACAAAGAACTTCAAGGAACACCCCAAGATTTGTATCGGAGAACGTGGTATGAAAACGTGCAATCAACCCCTATGCATAGGTCCCCTACGTCACCGGAATCCGCAAGTTGATGCCTCAACATATATCAAGTAAATCAATAGAATACCCCAATGTCACTACGGGTATCCCATGCAAGACGTACATCAAGTGTTCTCAAACCATAAATTCAATCCAACACAACGAGATCTCAAAGGTAAAGATTCAATTCATCACAACAAGGTAGCAAGGAAATAACATCATATGATCCAACTATATTAACAAAGCCCGTGATACATCAAGATCGTGCCATCTCAAGAACACGAGAGAGAGAGAGAGAGAGAGAGAGAGAGAGAGAGATTGAACACATAGCTACTGGTACAAACCGTCAGCCCCGAGGGTGGACTACTCCCTCCTCGTCATGGCCTCCGCCGGGATGATGAAGATGGCCACCGGTGATGGATTCCACTCTCCGGCAGGGTACTAGAACGTCTCCAGATTGGTTTTTCGTTGATACAGAGAGTTGCGGCGGCGGAAAAAGTGTTTCGGGAGCGCTTCTGATGTTTTTAGGGTAGATATGAATTTATAGGCCAGAGAACGACGTCGGGGGACGCTCCAGGGGCCACCACACATCTGGCCGCGGCCCCCCTAGGGGGCGTGGCTGGATATGTGGTGGGCCCCTGGTGCATCGCCTGTCTCCAAATACTGTGTAAAAATTTCAGAATTTTTTTACGCTCCAGTAAAATCAGAGAAATTCTTTACTAGAGGCAACATTTTCTGTTTTTGCACAGAATCAAATCAACAAGTATCCACACTATCCCAAAGGCTTTACTTGGCACTTTATTGAAATAAAAGACACAAAACATGATTAACACAGTAGCTTAATCATGTGAACACACAAAAACAGAAAGTAAAAGTATTGGGTTGTCTCCCAACAAGCGCTTTTCTTTAATGCCTTCTAGCTAGGCATGATGATTTCAATGATGCTCACATAGGAATAGTATTTGAAACATGTAAGAGAGCATCATGAATCTCATGACAAGCACATTTAAATCTAACCCACTTCCTATGCATAGGGATTTTTTGAGAAAATTTTTTATGGGAACAAGAATCAACTAGCATAGGAAGGCAAAACAAGCATAACTTCAAAACTTTGAACACATAGAGAGGAAACTTGATATTATTGCAATTCCTACAAGCATATGTTCCTCTCTCATAATAGTTTTCAGTAGCATCATGAAGGAATTCAACAATATAAACATCACATAAAGCATTCTTTTGATGATCTACAAGCACAGAAAATTTATTACTCTCCACATAAGCATATTTCTTCTCATTCATAATAGTGGGAGCAAACTCAAGAAAATAACTATCATGAGATACATGATTTACATAACCAAATTGAAAATTAAAATCATGATGACAGGTTTGATAGTTATAAATATTCTTTATAGCATACATTTCATTATCATAATCATCATAGATAGGTGCCATGCCATCATCATAATAAATTTGCTCATCAAAACTTGGGGGACTAAAAATATCATCCTCATCAAACATAGCATCCCCAAGCTTGTGGCTTTGCATATCATTAGCATCATGTATATTCAGAGAATTCATACTAACAATATTGCTATCATGCTTTTCATTCAAGGAACTATCATGAATCACTTTATCAATTTCACAATTTTCAGATTCATGATTTTGAAGCAAGAACTCATGAAGATAATCTAGTGAACTCTCACTAGCAATTGTTCCAACATAATCGGGTCTTTTGAAAAGATTAGCAAGAAGGTTAGGATCCATTTATATTTATTTTGTAGTTTTCTTTTATAAAACTAAACTAGTGAAAAACAAGAAACTAAAAGATTTAATTGCAAGATCTAAAGATATACATTCAAGCACTCACCTCGCCGGCAACGACGCCAGAAAAGAGCTTTATGTCTACTACGCAACTTTATTCTTGTAGACTCGTGTTGGGCCTACAAGCGCAGAGTTTTGTAGGACTGTATCAATTTTCCCTCAAGTGGATGACCTAAGGTTTATCAATCCGTTGGAGGTGTAGGATGAAGATGGTCTCTCTCAAACAACCCTGCAATCAAATACAAGAAATCTCTTGTGTCCCCAACACACCCAATACAATGGCAAATTGTATAGGTGCACTAGTTCGGCGAAGAGATGGTGATGCAAGTGCAATATGGATGATAGATACAGGTTTTTGTAATCTGAAAATATAAAAACAGCAAGGTAGCAAGTGTAAAACAGTGAGCAAAACGGTGTATAAATGCTTGGAAATAAGGCTTAGGGTTCATACTTTCACTAGTGGAATCTCCCAACAATGCTATCATAGTTGAATCATATGATCATCCCTCAACGTGCAACAAAGAATCACTCCAAAGTTCCTATCTAGCGGAGAACAATAAGATGAAATTGGTGTAGGTAGTAGAACCACCTCAAAGTTATTCTTTCCGATCAATCTATTGGGCTATTCCTATAAGTGTCACAAAGAGCCCTAGAGTTCCTACTAGAATAACACCAATGATACATATCAATCAACCCTAATGTCTACTAGATACTCCAATGTCACATCAAGTATCCGTGGGTAAATTATGCGACATGCATCAAACAATTTCAGATCTATCATATTCAATCCAGCACAAAGAACTTCAAGGAACACCCCAAGATTTGTATCGGAGAACGTGGTATGAAAACGTGCAATCAACCCCTATGCATAGGTCCCCTACGTCACCGGAATCCGCAAGTTGATGCCTCAACATATATCAAGTGAATCAATAGAATACCCCAATGTCACTACGGGTATCCCATGCAAGACGTACATCAAGTGTTCTCAAACCATAAATTCAATCCAACACAACGAGATCTCAAAGGTAAAGATTCAATTCATCACAACAAGGTAGCAAGGAAATAACATCATATGATCCAACTATATTAACAAAGCCCGTGATACATCAAGATCGTGCCATCTCAAGAACACGAGAGAGAGAGAGAGAGAGAGAGAGAGATTGAACACATAGCTACTGGTACAAACCGTCAGCCCCGAGGGTGGACTACTCCCTCCTCGTCATGGCCTCCGCCGGGATGATGAAGATGGCCACCGGTGATGGATTCCACTCTCCGGCAGGGTACTAGAACATCTCCAGATTGGGTTTTCGTTGATACAGAGAGTTGCGGCGGCGGAAAAAGTGTTTCGGGAGCGCTTCTGATGTTTTTAGGGTAGATATGAATTTATAGGCCAGAGAACGACGTCGGGGGACGCTCCAGGGGCCACCACACATCTGGCCGCGGCCCCCCTAGGGGGCGTGGCTGGATATGTGGTGGGCCCCTGGTGCATCGCCTGTCTCCAAATACTGTGTAAAAATTTCAGAATTTTTTTACGCTCCAGTAAAATCAGAGAAATTCTTTACTAGAGGCAACATTTTCTGTTTTTGCACAGAATCAAATCAACAAGTATCCACACTATCCCAAAGGCTTTACTTGGCACTTTATTGAAATAAAAGACACAAAACATGATTAACACAGTAGCTTAATCATGTGAACACACAAAAACAGAAAGTAAAAGTATTGGGTTGTCTCCCAACAAGCGCTTTTCTTTAATGCCTTCTAGCTAGGCATGATGATTTCAATGATGCTCACATAGGAATAGTATTTGAAACATGTAAGAGAGCATCATGAATCTCATGACAAGCACATTTAAATCTAACCCACTTCCTATGCATAGGGATTTTTTGAGAAATTTTTTTATGGGAACAAGAATCAACTAGCATAGGAAGGCAAAACAAGCATAACTTCAAAACTTTGAACACATAGAGAGGAAACTTGATATTATTGCAATTCCTACAAGCATATGTTCCTCTCTCATAATAGTTTTCAGTAGCATCATGAAGGAATTCAACAATATAAATATCACATAAAGCATTCTTTTGATGATCTACAAGCACAGAAAATTTATTACTCTCCACATAAGCATATTTCTTCTCATTCATAATAGTGGGAGCAAACTCAAGAAAATAACTATCATGAGATACATGATTTACATAACCAAATTGAAAATTAAAATCATGATGACAGGTTTGATAGTTATAAATATTCTTTATAGCATACATTTCATTATCATAATCATCATAGATAGGTGCCATGCCATCATCATAATAAATTTGCTCATCAAAACTTGGGGGACTAAAAATATCATCCTCATCAAACATAGCATCCCCAAGCTTGTGGCTTTGCATATCATTAGCATCATGGATATTCAGAGAATTCATACTAACAATATTGCTATCATGCTTTTCATTCAAGGAACTATCATGAATCACTTTATCAATTTCACAATTTTCAGATTCATGATTTTGAAGCAAGAACTCATGAAGATAATCTAGTGAACTCTCACTAGCAATTGTTCCAACATAATCGGGTCTTTTGAAAAGATTAGCAAGTGGGTTAGGATCCATTTATATTTATTTTGTAGTTTTCTTTTATAAAACTAAACTAGTGAAAAACAAGAAACTAAAAGATTTAATTGCAAGATCTAAAGATATACATTCAAGCACTCACCTCGCTGGCAACGACGCCAGAAAAGAGCTTTATGTCTACTACGCAACTTTATTCTTGTAGACTCGTGTTGGGCCTCCAAGCGCAGAGTTTTGTAGGACTGTATCAATTTTCCCTCAAGTGGATGACGTAAGGTTTATCAATCCGTGGGAGGTGTAGGATGAAGATGGTCTCTCTCAAACAACCCTGCAATCAAATACAAGAAATCTCTTGTGTCCCCAACACACCCAATACAATGGCAAATTGTATAGGTGCACTAGTTCGGCGAAGAGATGGTGATGCAAGTGCAATATGGATGATAGATATAGGTTTTTGTAATCTGAAAATATAAAAACAGCAAGGTAGCAAGTGTAAAACAGTGAGCAAAACGGTGTATAAATGCTTGGAAATAAGGCTTAGGGTTCATACTTTCACTAGTGGAATCTCCCAACAATGCTATCATAGTTGAATCATATGATCATCCCTCAACGTGCAACAAAGAATCACTCCAAAGTTCCTATCTAGCGGAGAACAATAAGATGAAATTGGTGTAGGTAGTAGAACCACCTCAAAGTTATTCTTTCCGATCAATCTATTGGGCTATTCCTATAAGTGTCACAAAGAGCCCTAGAGTTCCTACTAGAATAACACCAATGATACATATCAATCAACCCTAATGTCTACTAGAAACTCCAATGTCACCTCAAGTATCCGCGGGTAAATTATGCGACATGCATCAAACAATTTCAGATCTATCATATTCAATCCAGCACAAAGAACTTCAAGGAACACCCCAAGATTTGTATCGGAGAACGTGGTATGAAAACGTGCAATCAACCCCTATGCATAGGTCCCCTACGTCACCGGAATCCGCAAGTTGATGCCTCAACATATATCAAGTGAATCAATAGAATACCCCAATGTCACTACGGGTATCCCATGCAAGACGTACATCAAGTGTTCTCAAACCATAAATTCAATCCAACACAACGAGATCTCAAAGGTAAAGATTCAATTCATCACAACAAGGTAGCAAGGAAATAACATCATATGATCCAACTATATTAACAAAGCCCGTGATACATCAAGATCGTGCCATCTCAAGAACATGAGAGAGAGAGAGAGAGAGAGAGAGAGAGAGAGATTGAACACATAGCTACTGGTACAAACCGTCAGCCCCGAGGGTGGACTACTCCCTCCTCGTCATGGCCTCCGCCGGGATGATGAAGATGGCCACTGATGATGGATTCCACTCTCCGGCAGGGTACTAGAACGTCTCCAGATTGGTTTTTCGTTGATACAGAGAGTTGCGGCGGCGGAAAAAGTGTTTCGGGAGCGCTTCTGATGTTATTAGGGTAGATATGAATTTATAGGCCAGAGAACGACGTCGGGGGACGCTCCAGGGGCCACCACACATCTGGCCGCGGCCCCCCTAGGTGGCGTGGCTGGATATGTGGTGGGCCCCTGGTGCATCGCCTGTCTCCAAATACTGTGTAAAAATTTCAGAATTTTTTTACGCTCCAGTAAAATCAGAGAAATTCTTTACTAGAGGCAACATTTTCTGTTTTTGCACAGAATCAAATCAACAAGTATCCACACTATCACAAAGGCTTTACTTGGCACTTTATTGAAATAAAAGACACAAAACATGATTAACACAGTAGCTTAATCATGTGAACACACAAAAACAGAAAGTAAAAGTATTGGGTTGTCTCCCAACAAGCGCTTTTCTTTAATGCCTTTTAGCTAGGCATGATGATTTCAATGATGCTCACATAGGAATAGTATTTGAAACATGTAAGAGAGCATCATGAATCTCATGACAAGCACATTTAAATCTAACCCACTTCCTATGCATAGGGATTTTTTGAGAAAAAAATTTATGGGAACAAGAATCAACTAGCATAGGAAGGCAAAACAAGCATAACTTCAAAACTTTGAACACATAGAGAGGAAACTTGATATTATTGCAATTCCTACAAGCATATGTTCCTCTCTCATAATAGTTTTCAGTAGCATCATGAAGGAATTCAACAATATAAATATCACATAAAGCATTCTTTTGATGATCTACAAGCACAGAAAATTTATTAATCTCCACATAAGCATATTTCTTCTCATTCATAATAGTGGGAGCAAACTCAAGAAAATAACTATCATGAGATACATGATTTACATAACCAAATTGAAAATTAAAATCATGATGACAGGTTTGATAGTTATAAATATTCTTTATAGCATACATTTCATTATCATAATCATCATAGATAGGTGCCATGCCATCATCATAATAAATTTGCTCATCAAAACTTGGGGGACTAAAAATATCATCCTCATCAAACATAGCATCCCCAAGCTTGTGGCTTTGCATATCATTAGCATCATGGATATTCAGAGAATTCATACTAACAATATTGCTATCATGCTTTTCATTCAAGGAACTATCATGAATCACTTTATAAATTTCACAATTTTTAGATTCATGATTTTGAAGCAAGAACTCATGAAGATAATCTAGTGAACTCTCACTAGCAATTGTTCCAACATAATCGGGTCTTTTGAAAAGATTAGCAAGTGGGTTAGGATCCATTTATATTTATTTTGTAGTTTTCTTTTATAAAACTAAACTAGTGAAAAACAAGAAACTAAAAGATTTAATTGCAAGATCTAAAGATATACATTCAAGCACTCACCTCGCCGGCAACGACGCCAGAAAAGAGCTTTATGTCTACTACGCAACTTTATTCTTGTAGACTCGTGTTGGGCCTCCAAGCGCAGAGTTTTGTAGGACTGTATCAATTTTCCCTCAAGTGGATGACCTAAGGTTTATCAATCCGTGGGAGGTGTAGGATGAAGATGGTCTCTCTCAAACAACCCTGCAATCAAATACAAGAAATCTCTTGTGTCCCCAACACACCCAATACAATGGCAAATTGTATAGGTGCACTAGTTCGGCGAAGAGATGGTGATGCAAGTGCAATATGGATGATAGATATAGGTTTTTGTAATCTGAAAATATAAAAACAGCAAGGTAGCAAGTGTAAAACAGTGAGCAAAACGGTGTATAAATGCTTGGAAATAAGGCTTAGGGTTCATACTTTCACTAGTGGAATCTCCCAACAATGCTATCATAGTTGAATCATATGATCATCCCTCAACGTGCAACAAAGAATCACTCCAAAGTTCCTATCTAGCGGAGAACAATAAGATGAAATTGGTGTAGGTAGTAGAACCACCTCAAAGTTATTCTTTCCGATCAATCTATTGGGCTATTCCTATAAGTGTCACAAAGAGCCCTAGAGTTCCTACTAGAATAACACCAATGATACATATCAATCAACCCTAATGTCTACTAGATACTCCAATGTCACCTCAAGTATCCGTGGGTAAATTATGCGACATCCATCAAACAATTTCAGATCTATCATATTCAATCCAGCACAAAGAACTTCAAGGAACACCCCAAGATTTGTATCGGAGAACGTGGTATGAAAACGTGCAATCAACCCCTATGCATAGGTCCCCTACGTCACCGGAATCCGCAAGTTGATGCCTCAACATATATCAAGTGAATCAATAGAATACCCCAATGTCACTACGGGTATCCCATGCAAGACGTACATCAAGTGTTCTCAAACCATAAATTCAATCCAACACAACGAGATCTCAAAGGTAAAGATTCAATTCATCACAACAAGGTAGCAAGGAAATAACATCATATGATCCAACTATATTAACAAAGCCCGTGATACATCAAGATCGTGCCATCTCAAGAACACGAGAGAGAGAGAGAGAGAGAGAGAGAGAGAGAGATTGAACACATAGCTACTGGTACAAACCGTCAGCCCCAAGGGTGGACTACTCCCTCCTCGTCTTGGCCTCTGCCGGGATGATGAAGATGGCCACCGGTGATGGATTCCACTCTCCGGCAGGGTACTAGAACGTCTCCAGATTGGTTTTTCGTTGATACAGAGAGTTGCGGCGGCGGAAAAAGTGTTTTGGGAGCGCTTCTGATGTTTTTAGGGTAGATATGAATTTATAGGCCAGAGAACGACGTCGGGGGACGCTCCAGGGGCCACCACATATCTGGCCGCGGCCCCCCTAGGGGGCGTGGCTGGATATGTGGTGGGCCCCTGGTGCATCGCCTGGCCCTCCTCCGAAGCTTCTAGGTCTTGTATTGGTCCCAAAAAAATCTCAAAAAAGTTTCAGGCGATTCTGAGAACTATCATTTTCTGCACAAAAACAACACCATAGTAATTCTGCTGAAAACATCGTTAGTCTGGGTTAGTTCTAAATAAATTATATAAAGTGCATCAAAACGATATAAAAGTATTGTAAACATAGGTGAATATGGCATGAATACTTCATAAATTATTGATAAGTTGGAGACGTATCAATTGGACAGGATGGTTAGACCAGCTGGACGTGGCCATGGTGCGCTTGAACCACCACCGCCACCCGAATACATGGCTGGAATGATGTAGTAGTTTAAGATGAACCGCCAGTTTATGCAAGGGCTTATGGATCAGTTTCCGAGGCCGAACATGAATCAGCAGCCAGCCCCAATGACTCTACATGACTTTATGCGCCTCAACCCTTCCGTCTACCGCAGCTAAACTCAGCCGCTTGACGCTGATGACTGGCTCCGTGACATCACCTATGAACTGGAGTCTGCAGGCGCCTAAATGGCTAGCTATGTCACCTTTGTGTCGTACTTCCTGAAGGGTCCCGCTGCTCAATGGTGGGACAGTCACAGGCGCTCACAGCCTGTTGGAACTATCATCACCTGGACGGAGTTCCAAGCTGCATTCCATGCCCGCCACATATCTTAGGGAATTATGGACAGTAAGAAGCGTGAGATCTGCAACCTCACCCAGGGCAACAAGACATGGATGCTTATCAACGGGAGTTTATGGACTTGTCCCGCTATGCTGAAGAAGACATTGCAACTGATGCTCGTAGGCAGAAGAAGCTCCGGGAAGGCGTTCACCCTGATATCAAGCTGGCGCTCCTTGTTCGGGACTTTGATAAGTTTGCCATCTTGGTGAACAAGTCCATTCAAGTTGAAACTGGTCTGCATGACTACAAGGACAGGAGAAAGCACAACCGTGGCATGGGCTCATCTTCGAGCTCATCAACTCAGAAGCGCAAGATCTGGATTCCCCACAACATGTACCATGCACCTGCTCCTGCTCCAAGGCCGTATTATGTTGCACCTCGTCTGCCTCCTCCACCGGCTAGGCAGCCGAGGCTTCTAGCTCCACCACCACGAGCTCATGTTCCCCCTTCCCGTCCTGAGGATGGGTTGTGCTTCAAGTGTGGTCATCCAGGACACCGTGCCAGAGATTGCAAGCAGAATCAGAATCAACTTGCACTGCCTTCCAACCAGTCCCGCAACAACAATGCCAGGCCTGCTTATGGTCGTGCTCAGGCTAACAACATTGAAACGACTGAAGCTCAAGACCAGCCTGCCACTGTGATGGGTACTCTTCTTATTAACTCAGTACCAACTTCCGTATTATTTGATACAAGAGCATCGCATTCTTTTATGTCGAAAGATTTTGCATACATGTATGGCATTAAGTACGAAGAGATAAATGTTCCGATAGTGGTAAACACCCCCGCGGGCCAATGTCGAACCTCCATGGTTAGTCCCAACGTCACCCTTGAAATTGAAGGACTGGAATTCCATGTTTCCCCCATTATATTGAAGTCTTCCAAAATCGACCTCATTCTGGGAATGGACTGGTTGAAAACTCGCATGGCTTCAATCGTTTGCCCCACCAAAACCATCCATCTCCTACACCCTTCAAATGAGATTGTAAGCTACCATGCTCATCTTGTTCGAGATGCTGAAGCCCGACTATATGCCTTGAATGCATTAAATGCGTCACCTCTTGAGGGGATTGAAAACATCCCAGTTGTCAAGGATTTCCAAGATGTCTTTCCAAAAGAACTTCCAGGGATTCCCCCTGCTAGAGCTGTCGAGTTTGTCATCGACTTGGTACCCGGTACCTCTCCTATAGCCAAGCGTCCTTATAAGATGCCTCCTCATGAGCTCCTTGAACTTAAGCAAGAAACTGACAATTCGCTTCGTTTGGGTTTTATCCGTCCAAGTTCCTCTGCTTGGGGAGCACCTTCTCTCTTTGTTAAGAAGAAGGATGGAACAAAACGTTTGGTCCAAGATTATCGACCCATCAACCAAGCTACAATTCAGAACAAATATCTGCTTCCTCGGATCAATGATTTGTATGATCAACTTGCTGGTTCCTCGATATTCTCTAAACTCTACTTGAGGTTGGGTTACCATCAGATCTGTGTTCGTGAAGAAGATATCCCCAAGACCGCATCTGTTACTCGCTATGGTTCATATGAGTACACCGTCATGTCTTTCGGTTTAACCAATGCTCCAACAACCTTCTCTCGGTTGATGAATTATATCTTCATGGACTACCTCAACAAATTCATCGTGGTTTATCTGGATGATATCCTGGTGTATTCCAAGAATACAGAAGAGCATGTTGAACATCTTCGTCTTGTACTGGAAAAGCTTTGGGAGCATCAGCTATATGCCAAGTATTCCAAGTGTGAGTTCTGGTTGCCCGAAGTGACCTACCTTGGTCATGTGATCTCCAAGGATGGTATTGCGGTCAACCCTGAATGGGTTCAGGCTATTCTTGACTGGACTCCCCCAAAGAATGTCAAGCAAGTCAGAAGTTTTCTCGGACTCGCCAGCTATTACCGTCGATTTGTCGAGAACTTCTCCAAGATTGCTAAGCCCTTAACCAATATGCTTCACAAAGGTGTTAAATATGACTGGACAGAAAAATGTCAGGAGAGCTTTCACGCACTTAAGGACAAACTGACATCTACTCCAGTGCTTGCTCCTTCGGATACTCGTAAGGACTTTGTCATTTATTGTGATGCTTCATGGCAAGGAATAGGCTGTGTCCTAATGCAAGAGCGCAGAGTGATTGCTTATGCCTCTCGTCAATTGCGTCCTCATGAAGGGAACTACCCAGTTCATGACCTCGAACTTGCTGCAGTAATACGTGCACTGAAAGAGTGGCGACAGTACCTTATTGGTAATCGTTGCGAGATCTACACCGATCACCAAAGTCTGAAGTACCTGTTTACTCAGCCGGATCTGAACCTCCGTCAACAGAGATGGATGGAGTGCATAGCAGATTACAACTGTGGAATTTCTTATACACCTGGCAAGGCTAATGTAATGGTTGATGCCTTGAGCTACAAGTCATACTGCAGCCACCTCCAGGTTCATAGGGTTCACCCCCTTCTTCAAAAGGAATTCCGCAAGCTGAACCTCCATATTGTTCCTCAGGGTTATCTCACTCCCCCTCCTAAAGAGTTCCGCAAGATGAACCTCCGTGTTGTTAACCAGGGTTCCCTTAATAACTTGGTTGTTGAACCAGATCTCGTGGGCATCATCAAAACTATTCAACACTATGACGATGAAGTCAAAAAGATTAAATGCTATCTTGCGGAAGGTAAACCCTCTTGCTTCACTGTTGATGATGATGGCGCCATGTCCTTCAAGGGTCGCTTATATGTTCCAAGTAAGGAGGAAAACCTAAATATGACTGAGAAAGTAATGAAAGAAGCTCATGATACACCTCTGTCTATTCATCCGGGTAGCACCAAGATGTACCAAGACATCCGTCAAAGGTTCTGGTGGTCAAACATTAAACAAGACATTGCACGCTATGTTGCAGAATGTGACATTTGTCGTCGAATCAAAGCAGAATATCAAAGGCATGCCGGAACTCTGCAACCTATTAATACTCCTGAATGGAAGTGGGACCATGTTGAAATGGACTTCGTCATTGGTTTTCCCAGATCGCATAAAGGTAATGATGCTATTCTTGTCGTCATTGACCGACTGTCCAAAGTTGCACATTTTCTGGCCGTCAAGGAAACAATCACTGCTAGTCAGCCGGCAGAGCTATTTATGTCCAGAGTTGTTTCACTCCACAGTATTCCATTGGTGATTAGCTTAGACCGTGACAGCTTATTCACCTCAAGATTATGGGCAAGTTTCCAGGAGGCTATGGGAACTCATCTGTCCTTTAGCACCGCTTTTCACCCTCAATCCCAGGGACAAGTTGAACGAGTCAACCAGATTCTCGAAGACATGCTTCGAGCTTGTGTCATTTCTTTCGACAAGAAATGGGAGGAATCTCTCCCATATGCCGAGTTCTCCTACAACAATAGCTATCAAGCTAGTCTGAAGATGGCCCCTTTGAAGTGTTGTATGGACGAAAGTGTCGGACTCCTCTGAATTGGTCAGGAACTGGGGAACGTCCACTTTTCGGTCTGGATATTATCCAACATGCCGAAGATCAAGTCCGCGTTATTCGTGAGAATCTGAAGGCTGCTCGGTCTCGTCAGAAGTGTCAGTATGACCGTCATCACAAAGATATGGTCTATCAACCTGGCAAAAAGGCTTATCTTCGGGTCACACCAATGAGAGGTACACACCGCTTTGGGATCAAGGGCAAGCTAGCTCTCGCTATATTGGTCCATTCACTATTCTCGAAAGGCGTGGAAAGGTGGCATATCAATTGGAACTACGGTCGAACCTTTCTCAGGTTCACGATGTTTTTCATGTGTCACAGCTCCGCCGCTGCTTCAAGGATCCTATCCGAGCAGTGGATCATGATATGGTTGACCTGCAACAAGACCTTTCTTATAAAGAGCACCCTGTCCGCATTCTCGATCAAACTGAATGTCGGACTCATCAAAAGGTTACCAAGTTCTTCAAAGTGCAGTGGTCAAATCATTCTGAAGATGAAGCCACTTGGGAACGCGAGGATTATCTTCGTGATGAATATCCAGAGCTCTTTCCTTCTACCTCTTAATTCTCGGGACGAGAATTTCTTTTAGTGGGGGAGAGTTGTCACACCCTTGATTCAGTGCTACAGTGATCAATGTAATTAAGCTGTAGTAAACCAAGAGGTTAAGCTAATGCTTTTGCTAATCCAAGTTTAATCAATTCCTAATTCAAATTCTTTTGCAATTCAAATTCATTTGAAATGTGGATTTAAAAGTTTTGCAAACCAGGAAATAAAAATCATGAATGGGTTGCAAATATTCCCTAAGCTATTATAAAATTGTAACCAACTTTTTGCCAAGTGTTTTGGTGCCTCAAATTAAATTAACAGAGGCCAATTCATTTATTTAAGTGCCCTTTTGAATTTTGTAGATTTCAAATAATTTCAAAAAGTCCTCAAACATTTTGTGGCACTGCCTAATATTGCAATACTAATATTAGGCCAAGTGGCATAATTATACAAAAGTATTTTCTCACTAAAATGAATAATAACAGAAACTAGTAAAAAAGAAAAGCTATAAAGAAACCCAAACCCCCCCTGCTCGCCTAGGCCTTGGCCCATCTCCCCCCTCACTCGTCTCCCACCTCTGTTCATGGGAGGGGATGTGGACGCCTCCCGGCCGCCCGTGGCCAGGATAGCCACCTGATGTCTACTACGCAACTTTCTTTTTGTAGACTGTGTTGGGCCTCCAAGCACAGAGTTTTGTAGGACAGTAGCAATTTTCCCTCAAGTGGATGACCTAAGGTTTATCAATCCGTGGGAGGTGTAGGATGAAGATGGTCTCTCTCAAACAACCCTGCAACCAAATAAGAAAAAGTCTCTTGTGTCCCCAACACACCAAATACAATGGTAAATTGTATAGGTGCACTAGTTCGGCAAAGAATTGGTGATACAAGTGCAATATGGATGATAGATATAGGTTTTTGTAATCTGAAAATATAAAACCAGCAAGGTAGCAAGTAACAAAAGTGAGCACAAACGGTATTGCAATGCTTGAAAACAAGGCCTAGGGTCCGTACTTTCACTAGTTAAATCTCTCCACAATGCTAATATAATTGGATCACATAACCATCCCTCAACGTGCAACGAAGAATCACTCCAAAGTTCTTATCTAGCGGAGAACATAAGAAGAAATTTTTTGTAGGGTACGAAACCACCTTAAAAGTTATCCTTTCCGATCGATCTATCCAAGAGTTCATACTAAAATAACACCAAGTTATCCTTTCCGATCAATCTATCTAAGAGTTCGTACTAAAATAACACCATATGATATGCATCAACCAACTCTAATGTCACCTAGGTACTCCAATGACACAACAAGTATAAATGAGTTAATTATACGATATGCATCAAACAATTTCAGAATCATAATACTCAATCCAACACAAAGAACCTCAAGAGTGCCTCAAGATTTCTATCAGAGAACATGGTATGAAAACGTGCAATCAACCCCTATGCATAGGTCCCCTACGTCACCGGAATCCGCAAGTTGATGCTGTTGGAAATATGCCCTAGAGGCAATAATAAATTGGTTATTATTATATTTCCTTGTTCATGATAATCGTTTATTATCCATGCTATAATTGTATTGATTGGAAACTCAAATACATGTGTGGGTACATAGACAACACTGTGTCCCTAGTAAGCCTCTAGTTGACTAGCTCGTTGATCAAAGATGGTTAAGGTTTCCTAGCCATTGACATGAGATGTCATTTGATAACGGGATCACATCATTAGGAGAATGATGTGATGGACAAGACCCAAACTGTAAACGTAGCATTTGATCGTGTCAGTTTATTGCTATTGTTTTCTGCATGTCAAGTATCTGTTCCTTTGACCATGAGATCATGCAACTCACTGACACCGGAGGAATACCTTGTGTGTATCAAACGTCGCAACGTAACTGGGTGACTATAAAGGTGCTCTACAGGTATCTCCGAGGGTGTCTGTTGGGTTGGCATGGATCAAGACTGGGATTTGTTACTCCGTATGACGGAGAGGTATCTCAGGGCCCACTCGGTAATACAACATCACATTGAGCCTTGCAAGCAAAGTGACTAAATAGTTAGCCACAGGATCTTGTATTACGGAACGAGTAAAGAGACTTGCCGGTAACGAGATTGAACTAGGTATAGTGATACCGACGATCGAATCTCGGGCAAGTAACATACCGAAGAACAAAGGGAACAGCATACGGGATTAACTGAATCCTTGACATAGAGGTTCGACCGATAAAGATCTTCGTAGAATATGTAGGAGCCAATATGGGCATCCAGGTCCCGCTATTGGTTATTGGCCGTAGAGGTGTCTCGGTCATGTCTACATAGTTCTCGAACCCGCAGGGTCTACACACTTAACGTTTGGTGACGATTAGTATAATTGAGTTATTATGTTGGTGACCGAAAGTTGTTCGGAGTCCCGGATAAGATCCCGGACATGACGAGGATCTCCGGAATAGTCCGGAGGTAAAGATTGATATATGTGATAATAGTGTTTCGATCTCCGGAAGAGTTCCGAAGTTCACCGGAAGGGGTTCCGGATGTTTACCGAAGTGTTCGGGTGCAGCAACACTTTATATGAGCCAAAGGGATAAAGCCCACAAGGTATTGGAAAGTGCAAAAGTAGTTTTGCTGCCGCGTAAGCGGTACTACCGCTTGGTGAAGCGGTACTACCGCCGGAGCGGTACTACCGCTTGTGTGAAGCGGTACTACCGCCCAAGCGGTACTACCGCTTGTGTGAAGCGGTACTACCGCTTGTGCGCGGCTGTGCACGATTCGGCAGGGTCCGAATTGGACTCTTTTCCTGCGGGCCAAACCGACCTTGTGCGGGCAAAACCGACCCGGAGGAGGCTTTTACTCCAAGTTTAGACCCCAAGGCTCAACATATAAATAGAGGGGCAGGGCTAGCACACGGGATACATCAGGATTTCCCAAGCCGTGTGCCGGCAACCCTAGCCCTCTAGTTCCTCCGTCATAATCTCCGTAGTGCTTGGCGAAGCCCTGCAGAGATTGTTCCTCACCACCATCACCACGCCGTCGTGCTGCTGGAACTCAACCACTACTTCACCATCGCTCGCTGGATCGAGGAGGTGAAGGCGTCATCAAGCCGTACGTGTGTTGAACGCGGAGGTGCCGTCCGTTCGGCACTAGATCGGAAGGATCGTGATTGGATCGCGGGACGCTCGGCGATTTGGATCGCAAAGACGTTCGACTACATCAACCGCGTTTATTAACGCTTCCGCTTAGCGATCTACAAGGGTATGTAGATTCACTCTCCCTCTCGTAGATGCTCATCACCATGGATAGATCTTGCGTGTGCGTAGGAAAATTTTTGTTTCCCATGCAACGTTCCCCAACAGTGGCATCTGAGCTAGGTCTATGCGTAGATGAGATCTCGAGTAGAACACAAACGAGTTGTGGGCGTGGGTGTATACATATTGCTTGCCGTTACTAGTTGATACTTGATTCCGCGGTATTGTGAGATGAAGCGGCCCGGACCGACATTACGCGTACGCTTACGCGAGACTGGTTTCACCGCTGCGTGCACTTGTTGCATAAAGGTGACTGGCGGGTGTCTGTCTCTCTCACTTTAGTTGAATCGGTTCAATGAAGAGGGTTCTTTTAGAAGATCAAAAAGCAATCACTACACCACGTTGTGGTTTTGCGTAGGTAAGAATCGTTCTTGCTAGATACCCGTAGCAGCCACGTAAAATTTGCAACAACAATTAGAGGACGTCTAACTTGTTTTTGCAGGGTATGTTGTGATGTGATATGGCCAATTACATGATGAGATATATGTGATGTATGAGATGATCATGTATTGTATAGAATATCACGACTTGCATGTCGATGAGTACGGCAACTGGCAGGAGCCATAGAGTTGTCTTTAATTATTGTATGACCTGCGTGTCAATCATTAAGCGCTATGTAATGCTTTACTTTATCGCTAAACGTTAGCTATAGTCGTGGAAGCAACAGTCGGCGCGACAACCTTATGGCGACACGTTGATGGAGATCAAGATGATGGAGATCATGGTGTCATGCCAGTGACGATGGAGATCATGCCGGTGCTTTGGAGATGGAGATCAAAAGCACAAGTTCATGGCCATATCATGTCACTTATGATTTGCATGTGATGTTAATCCTTTTATGCATCTTATTTTGCTTAGGACGACGGTAGCATTATAAGGTGATCCCTCACTTAAATTTCAAGATAAATTGTGTTCTCCCCAAGTGTGCACCGTTGCGAAAGTTCGTCGTTTCGAGACACGCCGTGATGATCGGGTGTGATAGACTCTACGTTCGCATACAACGGGTGTAAGCCATGTTACACGTGCGGAACACTCGGGTTAAACTTGACGAGCCTAGCATGTACAGACATGGCCTCGGAACACAAGAGACCGAAAGGTCGAACATGAGTCATATAGTAGATATGATCAACATGAAGATGTTCACCATTGAAACCACCTCAACTCACGTGATGATCGGACTTGAGTTGGTGGATTTGGATCATGTTACACTCGAATGATCGGAGGGATGTCTATTTGAGTGGGAGTTTTTAAGTAATATGATTAACTAAACTCATTATCTAAGAACAATAGTCTAAGTTGTCTTTGCTATATTTATGTTGTAGATCATGGCTCGCGCGGTAGCACCCCTGAATTTTAATGCGTTCCTAGAGAAAGCTAAGTTGAAAGATGATGGAAGTAACTTTGTGGACTGGGCCCGTAATCTAAGGATTATCCTTACGGCTTCCCAGAAGGCTTATGTCCTTGATGCACCGCTTGGTGATCCACCCGCTCCAGTTGAGTCTCTAGACGTTGTGAACGCCTGGCAGGCTCGTTCTGATGATTACTCAATAGTTCAATGTGCAATGTTGTATGGCTTAGAACCGGGACTTCAAAGACGTTTTGAACGTCATGGAGCATATGAGATGTTCCAGGAGTTGAAGTTTATCTTTCAGAAGAATGCCCGGATCGAGAGATATGAGATCTCCGATAAGTTCTATGCTTGCAAGATGGAGGAGAACGGGTCTATCAGTGATCACGTGCTCAGAATGTCTGGGTACTCCACCCGTCTGGCTGAGTTAGGGATGCCCCTTCCGCCAGAGGCTATCACTGACAGAGTTCTTCAATCATTGCCGCCTAGCTACAAGAGCTTCGTGTTGAACTATAACATGCACGGGATGAACAAGTCAGTCGCCGAGCTGTTTGCGATGCTGAAAATCGCTGAGTCTGAAATTCAGAAGGAGCATCAAGTGTTGATGGTCAATAAAACCACTAGTTTCAAGAAAAATGGCAAGGGTAAGAAGGGTAACTCCAAGAAGAGTGGCAAAGCAGTTGCTCCTCTCGTGAAGAAACCCAAGGCTGGACCCAAACCAGAAACT
This sequence comes from Elymus sibiricus, assembly GCA_039707655.1. Lineage (NCBI taxonomy): Eukaryota > Viridiplantae > Streptophyta > Magnoliopsida > Poales > Poaceae > Elymus > Elymus sibiricus. The sequence continues at coordinate 114,643,049 of CM077675.1, read as the reverse complement.
GTGTGTTTTCATTGCAAGGGAACTGGACACTGGAAGCGGAATTGCCCCAAGTATTTGGCTGACAAGAAGGCGGCCAACAACAAACAAGGTATATATGATATACATGTTATTGATGTGTACCTTACCAACTCTCGTTGTAGTGCCTGGGTATTTGATACCGGTGCGGTTGCTCATATTTGCAACTCAAAACAGGAACTGCGGAATAGACGGAAGCTGGCAAAGGACGAAGTGACGATGCGCGTGGGAAATGGTTCCAAGGTTGATGTGATCGCCGTCGGCACGCTCGCTCTTCGATTACCGTCGGGATTAGTGATGAACCTAAATAAGTGTTATTTGGTGCCTGCGTTAAGCATGAACATTATATCTGGATCTTGTTTATTGCGAGACGGTTACTCATTTAAATCAGAGAATAATGGTTGTTCTATTTATATGAGTAATATCTTTTATGGTCATGCACCCGATGTGAGGGGTTTATTCTTATTGAATCTCGATAGTAATGATACACATGTTCATAACATTGATGCCAAAAGATGTAGAATTGATAATGATAATACCACTTTCTTGTGGCACTGCCGTTTAGGTCATATTGGCGTAAAACGCATGAGGAAGCTCCATACTGATGGACTTTTGGAGTCACTTGATTTTGAATCACTTGACACATGTGAGCCATGCCTCATGGGCAAGATGACTAAAACGCCGTTCTCTGGAACAATGGAACGGGCAACTGACTTATTGGAAATCATACATACTGATGTGTGCGGTCCGATGAGTATTGAGGCGCGCGGTGGTTATCGTTACTTTCTCACCTTCACTGATGACTTAAGTAGATATGGGTATATTTACTTAATGAAACACAAGTCTGAAACATTTGAAAAGTTCAAACAATTTCAGAGTGAAGTTGAGAATCATCGTAACAAGAAGATTAAATTCCTACGATCTGATCGAGGAGGAGAATATCTGAGTTATGAGTTTGGCAGTCACTTAAGACAGTGTGGAATTGTTTCACAATTGACACCGCCTGGAACACCACAGCGTAATGGTGTGTCCGAACGTCGTAATCGAACCTTATTGGATATGGTGCGATCTATGATGTCTCTTGCCGATTTGCCACTATCGTTTTGGGGTTATGCATTAGAGACAGCTGCATTCACTTTAAATAGGGCACCATCGAAATCCGTTGAGACGACGCCTTATGAACTTTGGTTTAACAAGAAGCCAAAGCTGTCGTTTCTTAAAGTTTGGGGATGTGATGCTTATGTCAAAAAGCTTCAGCCTGAAAAGCTGGAACCCAAAGCGGAGAAATGCGTCTTCATAGGATACCCAAAAGAGACAGTTGGGTATACCTTCTACCTCAGATCCGAAGGCAAAGTGTTTGTCGCTAAAAACGGAACATTTCTTGAGAAAGAGTTTCTCTCGAAAGAATTGAGTGGGAGGAAGATAGAACTTGATGAGGTTGTTGAACCTTTACTTCAACCTGAGAGTAGCGCAGCGCAGAAAGTTGTTTCTGTGGAGCCTACATTAGCTGAAGAGGAAGTTAATGATGATGATCATGAAGCTTTGGATCAAGTTGCTATCGAACCTCGTAGGTCGACAAGGACGCGTACTGCTCCTGAGTGGTACGGCAACCCTGTCTTAGAGGTCATGTTGTTAGACAACGATGAACCTACGAGCTATGGAGAAGCGATGATGGGCCCGGATTCCGATAAGTGGTTAGAGGCCATGAAATCCGAGATGGGATCCATGTATGAAAACAAAGTATGGACTTTGGAAGTATTACCTGAAGGGCGTAAGGCCATTCAGAACAAATGGATCTTTAAGAGGAAGACGGACGCGGACGGTAATGTCACCGTCTATAAAGCTCGACTTGTGGCAAAGGGTTTTTCACAAGTTCAAGGAGTTGACTACGATGAGACCTTCTCACCCGTAGCGATGCTTAAGTCCGTCAGAATCATGTTAGCAATAGCTGCCTTTTTCGATTATGAAATTTGGCAGATGGATGTCAAAACAGCGTTCCTTAACGGTTTCCTTAAGGAAGAGTTGTATATGATGCAACCAGAAGGTTTTGTCGATCCAGAGATTGCTGACAAAGTTTGCAAACTCCAGCGATCCATTTATGGACTGGTGCAAGCATCTCGGAGTTGGAATCTTCGTTTTGATGAGGTGATCAAAGCGTTCGAGTTTATACAAGTTTACGGAGAAGCTTGTATTTACAAGAAAGTGAGTGGGAGCTCTATAGCGTTTCTAATATTATATGTGGATGACATATTGCTGATTGGAAACAATATAGAAATGCTGGAAAGCGTAAAGGAATATTTGAACAAGAGTTTTTCAATGAAGGACCTAGGAGAAGCTGCTTTCATATTAGGCATCAAGATCTATAGAGATAGATCGAGACGCTTAATAGGACTTTCACAAAGCACATACCTTGATAAGATTTTGAAGAAGTTCAAAATGGATCAGTCCAAGAAGGGGTTCTTGCCTGTTTTGCAAGGTGTGAAGTTGAGTAAGACTCAATGCCCAGTGACTGCAGAAGATAGAGAAAAGATGAGTGTCATCCCCTATGCTTCAGCCATAGGCTCTATCATGTATGCAATGCTGTGCACAAGACCCGATGTCAGCCTTGCCATAAGTATGGTCGGAAGGTTTCAAAGTGATCCAGGAATGGAACACTGGACGGCGGTCAAGAATATCCTGAAGTACCTGAAAAGGACTAAGGACATGTTTCTCGTTTATGGAGGTGATCAAGAGCTCGTCGTAAAGGGTTACGTCGATGCAAGCTTTGACACTGATCCGGATGACTCTAAGTCGCAAACCGGATACGTATTTATTCTTAATGGGGGTGCGGTTAGCTGGTGCAGTTCCAAGCAAAGCGTGGTAGCAGATTCTACATGCGAAGCGGAGTACATCGCTGCCTCGGAGGCGGCGAAGGAAGGTGTCTGGATGAAGGAGTTCATGACAGATCTTGGAGTAGTGCCTAGTGCACTTAACCCAATGACTCTGTTTTGTGATAATACTGGTGCCATTGCTCTAGCCAAGGAACCAAGATTTCACAAGAGGACCAGACACATAAAACGACGTTTCAATTCCATCCGCGATTACATCAAGGAGGACGACATAAATATTTGCAAAGTACACACGGATCTAAATGTTGCAGATCCGATGACTAAACCTCTTCCAAGGGCTAAACATGAACAACACCAGAACTGCATGGGTGTTCGATTCATTACAATGTAAATCACATAGTGATGTGAACTAGATTATTGACTCTAGTGCAAGTGGGAGACTGTTGGAAATATGCCCTAGAGGCAATAATAAATTGGTTATTATTATATTTCCTTGTTCATGATAATCGTTTATTATCCATGCTATAATTGTATTGATTGGAAACTCAAATACATGTGTGGGTACATAGACAACACTGTGTCCCTAGTAAGCCTCTAGTTGACTAGCTCGTTGATCAAAGATGGTTAAGGTTTCCTAGCCATTGACATGAGATGTCATTTGATAACGGGATCACATCATTAGGAGAATGATGTGATGGACAAGACCCAAACTGTAAACGTAGCATTTGATCGTGTCAGTTTATTGCTATTGTTTTCTGCATGTCAAGTATCTGTTCCTTTGACCATGAGATCATGCAACTCACTGACACCGGAGGAATACCTTGTGTGTATCAAACGTCGCAACGTAACTGGGTGACTATAAAGGTGCTCTACAGGTATCTCCGAGGGTGTCTGTTGGGTTGGCATGGATCAAGACTGGGATTTGTTACTCCGTATGACGGAGAGGTATCTCAGGGCCCACTCGGTAATACAACATCACATTGAGCCTTGCAAGCAAAGTGACTAAATAGTTAGCCACAGGATCTTGTATTACGGAACGAGTAAAGAGACTTGCCGGTAACGAGATTGAACTAGGTATAGTGATACCGACGATCGAATCTCGGGCAAGTAACATACCGAAGAACAAAGGGAACAGCATACGGGATTAACTGAATCCTTGACATAGAGGTTCGACCGATAAAGATCTTCGTAGAATATGTAGGAGCCAATATGGGCATCCAGGTCCCGCTATTGGTTATTGGCCGTAGAGGTGTCTCGGTCATGTCTACATAGTTCTCGAACCCGCAGGGTCTACACACTTAACGTTTGGTGACGATTAGTATAATTGAGTTATTATGTTGGTGACCGAAAGTTGTTCGGAGTCCCGGATAAGATCCCGGACATGACGAGGATCTCCGGAATAGTCCGGAGGTAAAGATTGATATATGTGATAATAGTGTTTCGATCTCCGGAAGAGTTCCGAAGTTCACCGGAAGGGGTTCCGGATGTTTACCGAAGTGTTCGGGTGCAGCAACACTTTATATGAGCCAAAGGGATAAAGCCCACAAGGTATTGGAAAGTGCAAAAGTAGTTTTGCTGCCGCGTAAGCGGTACTACCGCTTGGTGAAGCGGTACTACCGCCGGAGCGGTACTACCGCTTGTGTGAAGCGGTACTACCGCCCAAGCGGTACTACCGCTTGTGTGAAGCGGTACTACCGCTTGTGCGCGGCTGTGCACGATTCGGCAGGGTCCGAATTGGACTCTTTTCCTGCGGGCCAAACCGACCTTGTGCGGGCAAAACCGACCCGGAGGAGGCTTTTACTCCAAGTTTAGACCCCAAGGCTCAACATATAAATAGAGGGGCAGGGCTAGCACACGGGATACATCAGGATTTCCCAAGCCGTGTGCCGGAAACCCTAGCCCTCTAGTTCCTCCGTCATAATCTCCGTAGTGCTTGGCGAAGCCCTGCAGAGATTGTTCCTCACCACCATCACCACGCCGTCGTGCTGCTGGAACTCAACCACTACTTCACCATCGCTCGCTGGATCGAGGAGGTGAAGGCGTCATCAAGCCGTACGTGTGTTGAACGCGGAGGTGCCGTCCGTTCGGCACTAGATCGGAAGGATCGTGATTGGATCGCGGGACGCTCGGCGATTTGGATCGCAAAGACGTTCGACTACATCAACCGCGTTTATTAACGCTTCCGCTTAGCGATCTACAAGGGTATGTAGATTCACTCTCCCTCTCGTAGATGCTCATCACCATGGATAGATCTTGCGTGTGCGTAGGAAAATTTTTGTTTCCCATGCAACGTTCCCCAACAGATGCCTCAACATATATCAAATGAATCAATAGAATACCCCAATGTCACTACGGGTATCCCATGCAAGACGTACATCAAGTGTTCTCAAACCATAATATTCAATCCAACATAACGAGATCTCAAAGGTAAAGATTCAATTCACCACAACATGATAGCAAGGGAATAACATCATATGATCCGACTATATTAACAAATCCCGTGATACATCAAGATCGTGACATCTCAAGAACACGAGAGAGAGAGAGGTTGAACAGATAGCTACTGGTACATACCCTCAGCCCCGAGGGTGGACTACTCACTCCTCGTCATGGCCTCTGTCGGGATGATGAAGATGGCCACCGGAGATGATCTACCCTCTCCGGCAGGGTACTGGAATGCCTCCAGACTGGTTTTTCGCCTATACAGAGAGTTGCGGCGGCGGAACTTCTGATCTAGGGTTATTTCTGGGGGTTTGTGAATATATAGGATTTTTGGGCATCGGTTTCACGCGAAGATGGGCCACGAGTGGACCGCAAGACACCAGGGCGCGCCGAAGGGGCCTGGCGCGCCCACCTCATGGCTCTTCTGGCCCTCCAACGAAGCTTCTAGTGCCTCTTTTGTTCCAAAAAATCATCAAAAAGTTTCGTTGCATTTGGAGAACTTTGATTTCTGCACAAAAAACAACACCACGGTAGTTCTGCTGAAAACAGCGTCAGCCCGGGTTAGTTCCAAAAAATGATGTAAAGTTGCTATAAAATGATTGTAAAACATCAAAGAATGATAATATAACAGCATGGAACAATCAAAAACTGTAGATACGTTGGAGACGTATCACCATGCGCCGGCCATCTGAGCCCTTCGGCGAGCCACCCCCTGCGGTATAAACCGCCCCTCACCCCGGAACCCCAGTTCCCCTCTCCCTCGTGCCCCCCTTTCTCCCTCCCCGCGCCGTTTTCTCCCACCCGCACGCACCACCCGAACCGCCATGGCCTCCCAATCTTGAACGCCATGGCACCGGCCCTCCTTCGACAAACCGGTGAGCCCAGGAGCACCTCCGGGCTCCTCTTCACCGACTGCTTCACCGGATCAGAGCCGGGGAGCCGCCCCCTCGTCGCGCAATTCCTCTTCATCAGCCACGGTCGCCGTGCATCGCCGCCCCGATTCACTCTGCTTCGTCCGCGCTCGACCTCCCCGTGCATGCTCCCAAGCTCGCTATGAGCTCCCGGATCTCCCTGGCCTCTCCCCTCTCTTCCTCACATCCCATAGAGTCGTTGCTCGCCTGCACCCGAGCGCCACCGCCGCTGGTCATCGTTGTTCCCGTCGAACCCAGTCGTCCCGCCTCGCGCCTGTGCTACATATGGATTCGGCGCGACATGCTCGTTCGGTAGGGCCTTGCGCCTCCCGTTTTGGTCACCGGAGGCGGCCGCGTGAGCACCTCCGCCGTGTCGGGCTCGACGCCGGTGTGCTCCCACCGCGCGCGGGCGGTTTAAACCGCCGGTGACCCACAGACCAGTGGGTCCGTCCTAATTAACGCCTAATTAGGGACTAGCTGACTACTAACAGGCACTGACAAGGGCCCCCCCTTTAATTGAACATGTGTTTAAAATAACTCCCCTGGGCCACTGACATGTGGGCCCAGGTTGTTTAACCCTAATTGCACAATGAGTTTGATTAGAAAATTAGTTTAAAAGTAATGTGCCTATGACAGGTGGGCCCCCCTGCTAATTAATCTGTTTTAATTAACATTAAACATTGATTAACCCACTGTCTATGATAGATGGGTCCCACATGTCAGGTTTGACCAGTCAACAAAGACTGTTGACCGCTGATGTCATGATGACACTGAGGGAGTCCTGGTTTAAGGGGTCCTTGGATAGCCGACCTGTTTCTCATGGGCCGGACTATGTGGGCCGCTGGACAAGCATTGGGTGATCAAGGGCCCCGTCGCCAAGGTGGAAGTTTCAAGGAGCCATGGCGTGTCCTCCAAGTTGTCGACAGTAGATAGGCATGTTTTTTCCTTTGATGTGCAACCGACTATGTGTAAGCCCTAGGTACCCTCGGCGTCTATATAAGTCGGAGGGTTTTAGGTTGTAGGACAAGAGAGAACTCACCTACGGTTTTAGTCATTCGATCTCGAGGTAGATCAACTCTGTAACCCTTATACCATCAATATAATCAAGCAGGACATAGGGTATTACCTCCATAGGAGGGCCCGAACCTGGGTAAACATCGTCTCCCTCATCTCCTGTTACCATCGATTCTAGTCTCACAGCTCGGGACCCCCTACCCGATATCCGCCGGTTTTGACACCGACATTAGTGCTTTCATTGAGAGTTCCGCTGTGATCGTCAAAGGAATCGATGGCTCGCCTTGTCACAAGCAACGAGATCTGTACCCAGGGAACTCTCGCCCCGGATCAGATCCTCGCAAGCGGCGACATCTCGTCGCACGCTTACCCGATCGGCCGTCTAGGCCAGATCGGAAACTTTTCCCCCGATCAAGGAATCAGGTTCAGAACCCTAGAGTTCATCGCTGATTCACGGGGAGAACTCGTCTTGATAGAACCCTCGACTCCTATGGAGGAGCCCGCAGATCCTGACGCCTCGGCGCCGAAGACATCGGGCCCCACCTCCGATGATGAGGTCGTTATCCCCGGGCCGTCTGGACCGCCCAATCCGGTCGTTGTGACCAGATCTACCATGATTAAACAGGACCCGAGTCCGCTTTCGTGCGACTCTGGAACTGCGACGCCGCATACCGACCCCACTCGCTTTAGCGACACGCATCCTACCATCGCCTCGTTTCTGAACGAGCTATTTGATCGGATCGAGACCATGCGTATGGCTGATGACCAGATCCCGGTCTATGACCGGCTCGGGCTTAAACCCGACGATAGGGAGATTCACATCCCCACGGTCACCCACCTTGTCGCCACCGTCGAGTGTCCAGCTGGGGGCTCATCCTCCCAGCGACCGGAATTAAAAACGGTTTATACCCCAGTCTCCGATCACCGAGACCTCGCCTGCGACCTAGACTCTGGAGTTCGCTCCGGAAACAGACCATCGTCGGTCCCTGATCTATCACACAGTTCGGAATCCATGATTCCGAACTCCCACCGTGGCGTGGAGTCAAATCTTTTCCCACCCACCTCCCAAGCCGATCACTCAAGCATCGCAGCAGAGCCCAAGTCTTCGGACTTACGGGACGTTAAGCAGTTATCAGGAGAGTCGGTTCATCATTACTGGGCTAGACTCCTCCTCGCTAGAAACAAAGTACGGGGCCTCGGTGATCAAGAGATAATGGCAACCTTCAATCGCAACTGCCATGACGAAGGGATTCTCAATGCCCTGGCGCGTCGGCACATTCGTGACTTTATCGAGCTGTCAGTTTTGGTACAAAAGTATTGTGCCATGGAAAGCGCTTGGCAAGCCGAGCGGCTGTTTTCGGAAGCAACCTTCACCGAATACCCTAGAGGAGATCGGAAAAAGAGGATACCTCTGAAGTGGCCAGCCAAACTTGTGCCCGCCAAAAGGAGAAACAGGCCCCTTTCAGGGGACAGTACCGTCTTGGATGGACTACTGGATAAACCTTGCCCTATACACTCCGTATTGCTGAAAACAGCTCTGACTGACAGCCTTAGAGCTTGTTGGGTCGTCAGGCAGATCGCAAAAAGCGGTGAAGCCATTCTTGAGGCACCACCGCTGAACAGGCGCTCCACATCGCCACCAGAACATAACGCCGAAGTCCTGATGATCTACGAAACGTTCCCCTCAGGGAACAGGAGGAAAAGAGCTCTTAAAGAACTCGAGCAGATATATCATGTGGCAGCAACAAGTGCATGGGCAGACATACCCATCACCTTCAGAGATACTGACCGACCAGCCATTCTTCCCGGTCATTCATCGGCCACACTAGTCCTGAACCCCATCATTGATGGCTTCAGGTTACACAAGGTGCTAATGGACGGCGGAAGTGGTTTAAACCTAATCTACGAAGATACCCTAGAAAAAATGCAGTTCGACCGATCTCGCATCGAGCATAGCAACACAACTTTCCGGGGAATCATCCCGGGGAAAGAGGCGCGCTGTTCAAGACGTATCGTCCTGGACGTAGTGTTCGGCACGCCCGAAAACTACCGATCCGAAGAACTCCTCTTCCATATCGTGCCCTTCCCCAGCGGCTGCCACGCCCTGTTGGGACGTGACGCCTTCACAAAATTCCAGGCTATACCACATTACGGGTATATGAAACTTAAGATGCCAGGACCAAACGGGGTGATCACAACCTCCAGTGATCCGAATATAGCCCTTCGGGCTGAAAACAAAACAGCAGCGCTTGCCCTCGAGGCTCTAGCTGAGACCTTTGCTGCAGAAGAGCTGACCGCACTTCGGTCAACGGTAGACAAGGACAATGTGATCCTCAACAAAAGGCCCAAACCCACGTCCTTTAAACCGGCAAAGGAAATCGTTAAATTTCAGGTGCACCCGACGGACCCCAACAAGACAGCGTCCATCGGAGCTCAGCTCGATCCCATAGTGGACGACGCGCTGCGAACATTCTTATGAGAAAACTAGGACATCTTCACCTGGCATCCTTCTGATATGCCCAGAATCCCACGGCGGCTGGCAGAACATAGTCTAAATATCATCACAGGCTTTAAGCCCGTCAAGCAGACACTGCGCCGCTTTTCCGAGCCCAAACGACAAGCTATGGGTGAAGAATTAGCTAAACTGCTAGAGGCCGGATTCATTCGGGAGATTAAGCACTCCGAATGGTTGGCAAACCTGGTTATGGTACCAAAGAAAGATAAATCCTGGCGGCTGTGTGTCGACTTTAAAGACCTCAACAAGGCCTGCCCTAAGGACCCTTTCCCCCTACCACGCATAGACCAGATTATTGACGCCACAGCCGGACACGACTCGTTGTGTTTCCTCGACGCTTATTCCGGATACCATCAGATTAAAATGAAGGAATCCGATCAAGCGGCAACCACATTCATCACCCCTTACGGGCCATTCTGCTTCAACACGATGCCCTTCGGGCTAAAAAACGTTGGGGCTACGTACCAGCGCATGATCCAGACTTGTCTCGCAAAACAAGTCGGTAAAACAGTCGAGGCATACGTGGACGACGTGGTAATCAAAACCAAACACGTCAGCCATTTGATCGATGACCTAAGGCAAACCTTTGCCAGCCTACGTGAGTACGATATACGCCTCAATCCGGAGAAATGCGTATTCGGAGTTCCCGCTGGTAAATTGCTCGGATTCATCGTCTCCCATAGAGGAATAGAAGCGAATCCGGCTAAGATCCGCGCCCTATCGGAACTTGCAATTCCCACAGAGCTAAAGCACGTCCAGAGGTTGGCTGGTTGCGTGGCGGCGCTAAGCCGCTTTATCTCCCACCTCGGGGAAAAGGCTTTACCGCTCTACAGACTGCTGAAACGGACCAACAATTTCGAGTGGACCGATGAGGCAGCGGCTGCGTTAGAAGAAATCAAAATACTACTGGCAAGCAATCCCATACTCACAGCACCAGGTGCTGGTGAACCCATGCTACTATACATATCGGCTACCAACCAAGTCGTTAGCGCGGTGCTCGTCGTCGAACGAGAGGAGGGACACAAATTCCGGATACAGAAACCGGTCTATTATGTGTTGGAAGTACTAACGCAGTGCAAGTCCAGATACCTGCACTACCAGAAGATAGCCTATACAGTATTTATGGCATCACGGAAACTCGGGCACTACTTTCAAGAGTGCTCGGTCACGGTGGCCTCCGAAGTACCCCTGAACGATATAATCAACAACGGGGACACCACCGGCCGAATAGCTAAATGGGCTGTTGAGCTCCTTCCCTTTGAAATCGCCTACAAGCCAAGATGAGCTATCAAGTCTCAGGTGTTGGCAGATTTCCTCGCCGAATGGACAGAGGTCGAGCTCCCACGGGAATACAGTACTTACTCCCATTGGACAATGTACTTCGATGGATCTAAAACTTTGGCCGGACTGGGGGCTGGAGTTATCCTCACATTCCCCACAGGCGACAATGTCCGATACGTGTTGCAGATCATGTATGCTGATTCCAACAATGCAGCCGAATACGAAGCAGTACTACACGGTCTTCGGATGGCAGCATCAATGGGCATACGCCGGCTGGAGGTACGGGAAGACTCCAACTTGGCCATCTCCCAAATCAACGGCGAATTCGATGCCAAAGACCCGAAGATGGCGGCATACAGAAACGTTGTCCTCAAGATATCCGCACGGTTCGAGGGGCTGGAATTTCACCATGTTGCTAGAGACAACAACCAAGCCGCCGACATACTGGCTCGCCTGGGGGCCAAACTCGACCTTGTCCCAAAAAACACTTTCTTGGAACGGCTCTTTAAGCCATCCGTGGTTTGGCAGGACGATCATAAGGGCGATGATCTAACCAGTGCGGACGAGGTTGTTCCCCCTATAAATGAACCAGACGATCAAATCATCGGCTACTCCGTAATGGACGAAACGCCTTCGGCTCACGAGGTCATGGCAGTAATCGCGCCATGGACCGAGCCCTTCCTCACCTACCTTCTTCGCAAAGAACTCCCCGACGATCAGACAGAGGCGCGGCGCATAATTCAGCGATCCAAAGCCTACAAAGTACACGAGGGTGAGTTATACAAGAAAAGCACCACCGGAATACTACAGCGGTGCATATCTGAGGAAGAAGGTCGGCAGCTCTTAGCCGAAGTCCACGCAGGGATGGGCGGTCATCACGCCGCAGCAAGAGCCTTAGTTAGCAAGGCCTTCCGGGCTGGTTTTTTCTGGCCCACAGCTCGGACGGATGCCCAGTCGCTTGTCAAACACTGCGTGGGGTGTCAACTTTTCGCAAATCAAAGTCACATGCCCCCAACAGCTCTTCGGACTATTCCGATTACCTGGCCCTTCGCGGTCTGGGGGCTGGATATGGTCGGGCCACTTAAAGGGGGGACCAAGAAGAATAAATACCTACTGGTCATGCTGGATAAGTTCACCAAATGGATAGAGGAAAAACCCATCAAATCAGCCAAGTCCGGACCAGTAATCGACTTTATATCCGGCGTGGTACACCGTTACGGCGTTCCGCACAGTATAATAACGGACAATTGATCCAATTTCACGGCCCAAGAGGTCAAAGACTGGTGCGCAAAAATGGGCATTAAGCTCGATTACGCATCGGGTTATCATCCGCAGACCAATGGACAAGTCGAACGAGCAAACGGCCTCATTATGAGCGGCATTAAGCCACGTTTGGTCCGGTCTCTTCATGAGTCCGACTGTCATTGGGTTGAGGAGCTCGACTCCGTTCTATGGGGCCTGCGCACCATCTCGAATAGATCAACGGGATACGCACCGTTCTTCATGGTCTATGGGGCAGAAGCAGTCCTCCCCTGCGACATTATTCATGACGCACCAAGGGTGCGCATGTACGAGGAAAGGGAGGCCGAGTTAGATCGGCAGGATGACCTGGACGCCCTAGAAGGAGAGCGCGACATAGCTCGGGCTCGCTCGACTTTTTCCCAACAGCAGGCTCGACGTTACCAAAGTAGGGAGGTTAGGGAAAAAGCGTACAACGTGGGTGAGCTCGTCTTACGACTTCCGGAGAAGCAGAAGCATAAACTTAATCCCAAATGGGAGGGCCCCTTCATAATCGACGAAGTACTCGCGGGAGGGGCTTATCGTCTTCGGAACCCGTCGGACAACCGCCTCGAACCAAACCCATGGAACGCAGCTCGTCTTCGGCGCTTCTACGGATAAGCCGGTGTCGTCACACTCTTTACCCTTTATTTCCCCTTTCTTTCTCCTCCTTTATTTTCTACTTTCCCTCCCACCTTGATTTTTGGCAGGTTTGAATTTTTTTCTTTTTTCCTTTTCTTCCCAAATCTATGTTCGGCTCAACCGATCTTGTACTAAGATTTTTGGCTTACACCCTTAAGTGTTAAATCCGAACACAACACTTGGGGGCTTCTGTCCGAAGCCATTGCTTTTATATTATAAGCATTTATTCACATTTATTGTGTACGCATGTTTTCCTTGTCGTTTTTAAGCCATCATATGCATCAATTCGAACTAAGACTTTGCCAAGCTGGGTTGCCTCACTCCTGTGGTTACCCTCTACGTTCCCGATTGTTCGGCTAGAGGGTAAAGGGAGCACCTCTGCGATTGTTACGACCGGGTCATCCGGATACGTACCTCAGACGGGTGAAGCCAAAAGCTAGCTATCTTCAGCAGACAATTGATCGGCTACGACGGAATCAATTAATAAGACTATGGTCGTCCTGACCATTACTCGGGCTTCTTCTCTCATAAAAGCCCGTAGTCGTATACTAACAGTATACGGCCTTCTACCTGCGGTTTAGGTAGCACCCTGAAGAAAGGTATCGATAGAGGTACTATTTTCTTCGGAAGATGTTTCTTACGCTAAGAAGTAATATAACATACCTCCCTGTGTGCTTTCTGTCTGTTCACACCACACGGCCGGATTGCCTAGTTCCCCGATCATAATTCACTCCCTTAGGGTGATAATTTACAAGGAACACTCCCAAGCTCTTAGTGCGGGAGGCCGAAGCCGATGGCCAGTTAAGACAAAGTTTACAACACAGACGGAGCAATCCCTCAATTATTAGTACATAGTTACATATAATCATACATCTGGCTGCCCATCGAGATCGTCGATTATGGTGTCCAGGGAGCAATTTTCGTGTGAGAGGCGGGCGGCAGGTGATACATCTCCAGCGTTTCTATAATTTATGAAGTATTCATGCCATGTTTACAATAATTTTATTTGATTTTGGTATGATTTGATTAGAACTAACCCCGACTGACGCTGTTTTCAGCAGAGCTACCGTGGTGTTGTTTTTGTGCAGAAATAAAAGTTCTCGGAATGGGCTGAAAATTTACGGAGAATATTTTTGGAAAATATAAAAAATACTGGAGCAAAAAGCTGGGCCAGGAAGTGACCGAGGAGGCCACAAGCCTGGGGGCGCCCCCCCTAGGGCGCGCCCCCCTAGCTGGTGGGTCCCTCGGGCACCACCTTGACGTGAGACCGACGCCAAAAACTCCTATAAATCGAGAAACCCCCAGAAAGAAACCTAGATCGGGAGTTCCGCCACCGCAAGCCTCCAGAGCCATGAAAGACCAATCGGGAGCCCATTCCGGCACCCTGCCGGAGGGGGAAACCATCACCGAAGGCCATCTTCATCATCCCGGCGGTCTCCATGACGAGGAGGGAGTAGTTCACCCTCGGGGCTGAGGGTATGTACCAGTAGCTATGTGTTTGATCTCTCTCTCTCGTGTTCTTGAGATGACACGATCTTGATGTACCGTGAGCTTTATTAATATAGATGAATCATATGGAGTTTTCCCCTCTCTATGTTCTTGTGATGAATTGAGTTTTCCCTTTGAAGTTTTCTTATCGGATTGAGTCTTTAAGGATTTGAGAACACATGATGTATGTCTTGCGATGGGATATCCGTGGTGACAATGGGATGTTCTATTGATCCACTTGATGTAGGTTTTGGTGATCAACTTGTGGGTTCCGTGACCTTGGGAATCTATGCATAGGGGTTGGCACACGTTTTCGTCTTGACTCTCCGGTAGAAACTTTGGGGCACTCTTTGAAGTTCTTTGTGTTGGATTAAACATGATGAATCTGAAATTATGTGATGCATATCGTATAATCATGCCCATGGGTACTTGTGGTGACATTGGAGTATCTAGGTGACATTAGGGTTTTGGTTGATGTGTATCTTAAGGTGTTATTTTAGTACGAACTCTAGGGCTATTCGTGACACTTATAGAGATTGCTCATAAGATTGATCAGAAAAGATAACTTTGAGGTGGTTTCGTACCCTACAATAATTTCTTCGTTTGTTCTCCGCTATTTGTGACTTTGGAGTGAACTCTTTGTCGCATGTGAGGGATTTATATATGATTCAACTATGTTAGTATTGTTGAGAGAACTTGCACTAGTGAAAGTATGAACCCTAGGCCTTGTTTTCAAGCATTGCAATACCGTTTGTGCTCACTTTTGTTACTTGCTACCTTGCTGTTTTTATATTTTCAGATTACAAAAACCTATATCTACCATCCATATTACAATTGTATCACCATCTCTTCGCCGAACTAGTGCACCTATACAATTTACCATTGTATTGGGTGTGTTGGGGACACAAGAGACTCTTTGTTATTTGGTTGCAGGGTTGTTTGAGAGAGACCATCTTCATCCTACACCTCCCACAGATTGATAAACCTTAGGTCATCCACTTGAGGGAAATTTGCTACTGTCCTACAAAACTCTGCGCTTGGAGGCCCAACACGAGTCTACAAGAAGAAGGTTGCGTAGTAGACATCAAGCTCTTTTCTGGCGCCGTTGCCGGGGAGGCTAGGTAAGCGGCACTCAAATCCCGTCAACGAAGCTCTTTTCTGGCACGTTGCCGGGGAGGTGAGTGCTTGAAGGTATATCTTTAGATCTTTCAATTGAATCTTTTAGTTTCTTGTTTTATCACTAGTTTGGTTTTATAAAATAAAACTACAAAAATAATATGGAATTGAGTTTGCCTCATATGCTTCATCTTTTTAATGTCTTTCGTGAAAATGATGGAAAGGAAAATTGTGCTCAAGTGTTAGAAGAAGAAGTTATTAAAATGTTTGGCACTAAATCTTTGAGTGATGAGCATGATTGCAATATTGTTAGTATGAATTCCTTGAATATTCATGATGCTAATGATATGCAAAGCTACAAGCTTGGGGATGCTATGTTTGATGAAGATGATATGTTTACTCCCCCAAGTTTTGATGAGCAAAACTATTATGATGATGGCATGCCTCCTATCTATCATGATTATTGTGATGACACATATGCTATAAAGAGTGATAGTAATCATGAAACTTGTCATCATGATTTCAATATCCTAAGTGGTTATGTCAATCAAGTATCTCATGATGGTTATTTTGTTGAGTTTGCTCCCACTACCATTGATGAGAAGAAATTTGCTTGTGTGGGTAGTCATAAAAATTCTATGCTTGTAGATCATGAAGATAATGCTTTATGTGCTGGTTATATTGTGAAATTCCTTCATGATGCTACTGAAAATTATTATGAGGGAGGAACATATGCTTGTAGGAATTGCAATAATATCAAGTTTCCTCTCTATGTGTTCAAAGTTTTGAAGTTATGCTTGTTTTGTCTTCCTATGCAAGTTGATTCTTGTTCCCATGAATTGTTTGCTCACAAAATCCCTTTGCATAGAAAGTGGGTTAGACTTAAATGTGCTTGTCATATGCTTCATGATGCTCTTTTGCGTGTTTCAATTACTATTCCTATGTGAGCATCATTGAAATCATCATGCCTAGCTAAAAGGCATTAAAGAAAACGCTTGTTGGGAGACAACCCAACACTCTTACCTTCTGTTTTGGTGTGTTTACATGATTAAGCTACTGTATAATCATGTTTTATAGCTTTTGTTTCAATAAAGTGCCAAGTAAAGCCTTTGGGATAGTGTGGATGATAGTTGACTTGATTCTGTGCAAAAACAGAAACTTTTGCTCAGTCCAGGAATTTTGTAAATTCACAGTAAGGTGATTTTGATGTGAATTTTTTACACAGTATTGATATACAAATTTCCCAGGTTTTCATAATTTTTCAGAATTTTTAGAGACAGGGAAGTATGGTTACACTACAGATCTTCACAGACTGTTCTGTTTTTGACAGATTCTGTTTTGCATGCATAGTTTGCTTGTTTTAGTGTTCCCATAGCTTATATTCAGTGATATAAATTATGGGAATGATAGAATACAGTAGGTATTATGTGAGAACAATTATGAATCTTGTCTTGACAGTACCTAAGTGAATGATCTACCTTTATTATACTAACCCATCTCACGAAGTTCCGTTAAGTTTTATGTGATTGAAGTTTTCAAGTTTTGGGTGAGACACCGATATGAGGAGAATAAGGACTGACAAGAACCTAAGCTTGGGGATGCCCAAGGCACCCCCATGGTAATATCCAAGGAAGACTCAAGCGCCTAACCTTGGGGATGCCCCGGAAGGCATCCCCTTTTTCGTCTTCAACACTATCGGTATATCTTACTTGGAGCTATATTTTTATTCGTCACATAATATGAGTTTTGCTTGGAGCATCATTTTATTTTGTTGTTATATGTTAGGAGTTATTTATAATCTTGTTTTTCAATAAAAAGTTCCAAGAATTGACTTAGGATGTTTGCATTGCATGTTTTGATGTGTGCTGTGTAAAAACAGAAACTTTGGCTGTAGTGTTTGAATTTTAATATTTTACTGGAACTTGGAAAGTTTCTGAAATTTTTACACAGTGTTTTAATATAAATTTTATAGCATGTCCTAAATTTTCATAATTGTTTGAGTTACAGAAGTACACTGTTTTCATAAATTGCTACAGGCTGTTCTGTTTGGACAGATTGCTGTCATAGATTTGTTATCTACTTATCGTATAGTTTCCATAGCCTATATTGGTAGATATAAATTGTGGAAATGATAGTATACAGTACCTAATGTTTGAAAATTATTATGCAACTTGTCTTGGCAGTACATAAAGAGTTGATTTATTATTATGTGTACTAACCTATCTCACGAGTTCTTTTCAAGTTTTGTGTGGAAGATGTTTTTGAGAATAGGTGAAACCATGATATGAGAGGATTGAACGAGATACAAAAGCTCAAGCTTGGGGATGCCCAAGGCACCCCAAGTAAATATTTCAAGAAGTCTCAAGCATCTAAGCTTGGGGATGCTACGCATCCCACCTCTCTTCACCAACAATTATCGGTTAGCTTATGTTGAGCCTAAATTTTTATTCGTTCACATTATGCATGCTATTCTTGGAGTTCTATTTTTGTTTAGTTTGTTGTTTGAATAAAATACTCATATCTGAAAATATTTATGGAGAGAGAGAGTCCTCGCATAGCTACTTAATTGTTTGACTACTCATTGATCTTCACTTATATCTTTTGAGAGTAGCTTGTCATTTCCTCTCATGCTTCAGTTATACCTTTTTGAGGGATGAAATCTTTATGCTCATGTGCTTCATTTAAAATTGTTTGAGCTTGTAAAAAAAGCAATGGCAATATATGAAACTAGTCCCAAAGTGATAGATATCCAAGGAGGATATAATAAAAACTTTCATGAAGATCATGGGACAAATTAAACTTGATTCTTTGTAATAGTTTTGAAACATGATGATAGTAATATGTGAGTCATGTTAGTGAGTAATTATGCTTTAGTAGGAATATTGGTGTTAAGGTTTGTGATTCCCTATGCAAGTACGAAAGTCAATAATTATGCAATGAAGTTACATCCTACTTGTGGTGCATTATTCGGTGTAGTTATGTTCAATGCTCACTTATGTGAATTTTCGTTTCTTGGTTTGGTTGCTTCCCAATCTATTTGCTAGCCTCCATTTGTACTAAGTAGAAATACTACTTGTGCATCCAAAATCCTTAAACCAAGTTTTGCCTTATGAGTCCACCATACCTACCTATATGCGTATTTACATGCCGTTCCAAGCAAATTTGTATGTGCCTTCTCTAAATTTTCAAAATAAATTTTCTCTTTTGTGTGCCCGTACCGCTCATGAAACGGTGGGGAGTATCCAATATTTTTCCATGCTAGGTGTGTTATTCTCACGATATGTGTTGATTCACTATCATTCACGAGAAAGTGGCTGGTATTCGGGATGCCCAGTTCCATGCTCAAAATTCAAATCAAAATATAATGAAACAAAACTCCCCCAGGATTGTTGTTTGTATGGACAGTACTCGTGGATTCGGCTCGCCGTGGAGTGTGATTGATTGGTGGAGGGGGACTAAAAACTTTATTTTCTGTTTGGGAACCGCCTATGATACATCTAGCATGGAAAGTATTGAGAGCTGCTTTGTCGTTTTCGTTGACAGGAAAAGCATGCCACTCAAAATATTTCTCTCTCTCAATTTAAACCTTGAGCTCTGGCACCTCTACAAATCCCTACTTCCCTCTGTGAAGGGCCTATCTATTTACTTTATGCAATTTTTATTTTTGCTTTGAGTCTCCATCTTCTCTTATAAGCACCAACTAGGGGGCACTATGATCGTACTTGAGCATTGGGCATAGCTAATATTTGAGTGTGTTTCATGAATGGATCAATGATTGAGCATGATGGGCTAGGGATAACTTTCCTTAGTGTTGATATTTTGAAAGACATGGTTGCTTGTTGACATGTTTGAGTATTGAAGTCATTATGTTAAAACTAGACTATTGCTTTGAATCATTTACAAGTCCAAATGTCCATGCTATACAAAGAAGAAAAGAATATGATGAATATGTTAGGTAGCATTCACACTTCATAAATTATTTCTTTTATCATTGACCTACTCGAGGACGAGCAGGAATTAAGCTTGGGGATGCTGATACGTCTCCAACGTATCTATAATTTATGAAGTATTCATGCCATGTTTACAATAATTTTATATGATTTTGGTATGATTTGATTAGAACTAACCCGGACTGACGCTGTTTTCAGCAGAGCTACCGTGGTGTTGTTTTTGTGCAGAAATAAAAGTTCTCGGAATGGGCTGAAAATTTACGGAGAAATTTTTTGGAAAATATAAAAAATACTGGAGCAAAAAGCTGGGCCAGGAAGTGACCGAGGAGGCCACAAGCCTGGGGGCGCCCCCCCCTAGGGCGTGCCCCCCTGGCTTGTGGGTCCCTCGGGCACCGCCTTGACATGAGACCGACGCCAAAAACTCCTATAAATCGAGAAACCCCCAGAAAGAAACCTAGATCGGGAGTTCCACCGCCGCAAGCCTCCAGAGCCATGAAAAACCAATCGGGAGTCCGTTCCGGCACCCTGTCGGAGGGGGAAACCATCACCGGAGGCCATCTTCATCATCCCGGCGGTCTCCATGACGAGGAGGGAGTAGTTCACCCTCGGGGCTGAGGGTATGTACCAGTAGCTATGTGTTTGATCTCTCTCTCTCTCTCGTGTTCTTGAGATGACACGATCTTGATGTACCGCGAGCTTTATTAATATAGATGAATCATATGGAGTTTTCCCCTCTCTATCTTCTTGTGATGAATTGAGTTTTCCCTTTGAAGTTTTCTTATCGGATTGAGTCTTTAAGGATTTGAGAACACTTGATGTATGTCTTGCGATGGGATATCCGTGGTGACAATGGGATGTTCTATTGATCCACTTGATGTATGTTTTGGTGATCAACTTGCGGGTTCCGTGACCTTGGGAATCTATGCATTGGGGTTGGCACACGTTTTCGTCTTGACTCTCCGGTAGAAACTTTGGGGCACTCTTTGAAGTTCTTTGTGTTGGATTGAACATGATGAATCTGAAATTATGTGATGCATATCATATAATCATGCCCATGGGTACTTGTGGTGACATTGGAGTATCTAGGTGACATTAGTGTTTTGGTTGATGTGTATCTTAAGGTGTTATTTTAGTACGAACTCTAGGGTTGTTCGTGACACTTATAGGGATAGCTCATAAGATTGATCAGAAAAGATAACTTTGAGGTGTTTTCGTACCCTACAATAATTCCTTCGTTTGTTCTCCGCTATTTGTGACTTTGGAGTGAACTCTTTGTCGCATGTGAGGGATTTATATATGATTCAACTATGTTAGTATTGTTGAGAGAACTTGCACTAGTGAAAGTATGAACCCTAGGCCTTGTTTTCAAGCATTGCAATACCGTTTGTGCTCACTTTTGTTACTTGCTACCTGGCTGTTTTTATATTTTCAGATTACAAAAACCTATATCTACCATCCATATTACACTTGTATCACCATCTCTTCGCCGAACTAGTGCACCTATACAACTTACCATTTTATTGGTTGTGTTGGGGACACAAGAGACTCTTTGTTATTTGGTTGCAGGGTTGTTTGAGAGAGACCATATTCATCCTACGCCT
This sequence comes from Elymus sibiricus, assembly GCA_039707655.1. Lineage (NCBI taxonomy): Eukaryota > Viridiplantae > Streptophyta > Magnoliopsida > Poales > Poaceae > Elymus > Elymus sibiricus. Next base: position 114,621,968 of record CM077675.1, on the reverse strand, counting down.
CCCACGGATTGATAAACCTTAGGTCATCCACTTGAGGGAAATTTGCTACTGTCCTACAAAACTCTGCGCTTGGAGGCCCAACACGAGTCTACAAGAAGAAGGTTGCGTAGTAGACATCAGCAGGCATCACTTGGTCGTATACCAGGTGAAGCGGCACTTCTTGTCCATCCGACCCTACCGGCCCAACCCGAGCCATACGCTCGGGGTTGAGTCCGGTATAGCGGGTCTTGATCATCGCCCACGCCTCTCGTGCTCCCTCTCGACAAGCCGATGTCTTCCACAGCTCGAACCTACTTCAGGCTCTCTTGAACCGATCGACTAGTTCGGTCATCTCCTCCGGAGGTTGCTCGGCGGGCCACAATGCTTTCACCATGCTGTTCATGGCCTTCCGAGCCCGCTCATGAAGGGCGGACAGCTCCTTCAGAAGGCTTCCCCGGTAGGATCTGATCTCTTCTTCGGGTCGCCCAGACAGGAGACCTGTACATGAGTCACGGCATGTGTATTATGCTTCCTTTATAGGAAATACCTTCTGATGTTCAAATCACACTTACCGAACATGCCCCTCTGTAATTTCTGGTTCTCTCCCTGGGCCTGGGCTAATTGAGTCTTTAAGCTCTCAATTTCTTCGGCCTGCTGTTTGTTCTCCGCCTGAAGGCGGTTCTTCTCTTCAAGGTGTCGTTGCAAAACACGACAGCCAGCCTCATGCTGGGACTCGGCGTATCGCTGAGATTCTCGGGCTGCATCCAAATCTCTTTGCAATTGCCCTATTGATTCAGCTGCTACATAGCACCCTCGCGTCAGCATGGGAATATACTAAGATCAGCAGAACAGATATACTCACCATGTGCCTCCCGAGTAAAGCTCTTCACTTGCTCCAATTCGGCCTTCACAGATTCCACCTGTGTTCGGCTGGCTTCCAATTCCTTGGCCAGTTGCTCGCTCTGTTGCTTCGAGGCTTGCATTAGCAGTAAAACAATACAAGGATCCTCAATTCGGTCGTGCCGACCAATTTAAGGCTCGGGGGCTGCTGGGTTTACACGAGTGTTCGGACTCTAATAACCGATTATTCACCTGCAGGCTGGACGATATCAATTTCATGGCCTCCTCGAACCCAGCTCGGGCAGCACCGATGTGCGCGTCCGCCGTGCGTAGAGCACTGAACTCTTGTTCGGAGAAGGCTGGGTGACGCAGGGCTTCTCGTAGCCGCCGATGATTCACGGCGCTTCCTACCTCATATTTGGTAATGGACACAGCGTCACCGGAATCGGCAGGGGCCGGATTGACCATGGGAACCTCCGCAGTAGGTTCAGCATGAGCGGAAGGCCTGGAATTTTGAGCATCGCCGGACGTCTTGGAGGCATCCTCGGCGGGAGATGGCTGAACTCTTTGCCTGAATATTTCGACATAAAATCTCTGGTGAGGCTTTATCAATCATGATAATAAATCAAACGGTCGAGCGAAATACCTTTGGGACGAACGTGTAGACGGGCTCGCCCCCGCGGCCGGCTCATTTGTCGGATCCCTGTTGCTTTCCGACCCAGGCACTGCCGCCGTTGCCGATGTATGACGCGCGGATCTACGGCGCTTGGGAGTAGGAGCCGGTGCGTTTGGGTCATTGGAGGATAATTGCCTTTTGCGGGATGAGTTTTTCTTCTTCTTGCTTATCGCAGGGGAAGGAAAGAACCCAGGGTAATCGGCTATGATAGCCACCTTGGAGCCGTCAAGAACCTCCTGGAAGAAAACCCCGTCTTCGAGCTCGATTGACAGATCCGGGTCATCATGAAAGCCCAGATCATAATCACGGGAATAGTCCTCGGGTTGGGGGGCCGGACAGTTAACTATCTCGATGAAGCTCCTCCATTCCTGTTCACATAAAGTTAAAGGCTTCGGTCAAAAAGGGACAAATTGAAAACCCGAATTGTGGTCACGAGGTTGAAAGGCTCACCCATTTGATGGGACTGTGGCTTGAGTAACCCTCCTTGGTCGACCGCCGAATAAAATCTCCTTGCTCCCCTTTATATAGGTCGGCAAGAGCGGCGGCTAATGCTGTTTGATCAGCAGGGCCCAGTCTTCGGGAGCGAGTAGTGTCGCTTGTCCCGTTGTAACGCCACAGGGGGTGTATCCTCTGTTGAAGAGGTTGAACACACCGGGTTATAGCGGCGGCCATGACGTCTATCATGGTCAGCTTGTGATGGGCTAGTACCCTCACACGGGCTGCCAAGCGCTGCACTTCAACACCGTCCTCTTGGGACAGGCTCTTTGGACGCCAGTTGTACCTTTTCTTCAAAGGGGCGTCGGAGTATTCGAGCAAACCCCTCCGAGCTGGATCAAATAGGGGGACGTCCTCGATGTAGAACCATTCCGAAGACCATTCTTCGGATTCCTTCGGCGTCCCCACGGGATATCCCGTCCCCGCTATGCGGCATACTTCGGCTCCACCGGCCTCAAAAATTGTCTTGTCTCGAGTGCGAGGGACGAGGCAGAAGTACTTCCTCCACAATTCGAAGTGTGCCTCGCAGCCCAGGAACATCTCGCAAAGGGCGACGAAGCCCGAGATGTGCAGAATAGACCCTGGGGTGAGGTGGTGGAGCTGGATTCCATAAAACTCCAGTAACCCTCTCAAGAATGGATGAATGGGAAACCCGAGACCCCGCAGGAGGAAGGGCACAAAACATACACGCTCCCCCTTTTGTGGATTGGGGAAATTCTCCGCGAAGGCCTCGCTGTTGAATGAAGACAAACCGGCACGGATAGCTGCTAGATCCAAGGAGGGAAGGTACCCTTGGGTCTCGAGGTCACGCAGTCGAAGGAGGGATACGGAGCAGCTTGTCTAGTCCCCGGGACGGGAGCCGTAAGGGTGCGAGGAAGAACTGGGGGCGCTCGCCTTTTTTGGTGGGGATCTTTCGCTGGAAGTTTTTTCCGATGGGGAAGAAGAAGATATGGCTTGGACCACGATTCAGTTTGTTTAAATGGGTGGTGCCTCCTTTGTGGGAGGGGTAGTTTTGTAAAAAGCTACTGAACCGCTCGTCTCCCCATGATGCGCGAAAATCAAGAAACGCTATTACGATGGACCCAGCAATCCCGTGACGTTTGGGATTTCACCGATGATAGGATGGTTGCCGAACAAGAAAGGATGAAGGGACTCGCCTCGCAAGCCGAAGACTTCGGCGCACAAGATTGTTCGGATATACCTCGGCGTTGGAGGCTAGTCCGGGGGCTACTGAGGGAGTCCTGGTTTAAGGGGTCCTCGGATAGCCGACCTGTTTCTCATGGGCCCGACTATGTGGGCCGTTGGACGAGCATTGGGTGATCAAGGGCCCCGTCGCCAAGGTGGAAGTTTCAAGGAGCCATGGCGTGTCCTCCAAGTTGTCGACAGTAGATAGGCATGTTTTTTCCTTTGATGTGCAACCGACTATGTGTAAGCCCTAGGTACCCTCGGCGTCTATATAAGTCGGAGGGTTTTAGGTTGTAGGACAAGAGAGAACTCACCTAGGGTTTTAGTCATTCGATCTCGAGGTAGATCAACTCTGTAACCCTTATACCATCAATATAATCAAGCAGGACGTAGGGTATTACCTCCATAGGAGGGCCCGAACCTGGGTAAACATCGTCTCCCTCGTCTCCTGTTACCATCGATTCTAGTCTCACAGCTCGGGACCCCCTACCCGAGATCTGCCGGTTTTGACACCGACAGACACCATGCTGACGTCATAATTGTATTTTCGAATTTAATTAAATTTGTTTATTTCAGAAAATGATTAAAGCATTGAAAATTAATATAAAATAAACCGTAAGTCAGATGAAAATAATTTATGCATGAAAGTTGATCAGAAAAATCCCACGAATCCGAATACGCTGTCTGTTCATCTATCACGTGCTCCTAGCATGATGAACATGGACATTTTTGTGTTATGTTCATCTGTCCGGTAGTAGCCCGAGACCCGGGAAATATCGTCAGGTATTCTCCCGCTCCGTCTGTGGTGTGTAGTACTGCGTTAGCTCATCCCTAGCTCTGCATATTGCCATGTCATCCATCATGTTGCATCTGCTTGCGTTATATTTATTGTTTCTCCCCCCTCTTCTCTCTGGTAAACATCGAGACTGACGCTGCTACCGGGTACGACTACGTCGCCTACGACCAGCCTTTTGCAGCAGAGCAGCAAGGCAAGCAACCCCCCTTGATCATTCCAATATCGCCCATTCTTCCTCTCTCATGCTTGCATTAGATTTTGCTACTGTTGTAGTTAGCTCGTATTCTGATGCATAGCCTGTTTTTGTTAAACTGCTACTGTACCTACTGTTATATCACCTGCTTAGTATAGGTTGATCAGTGAATCCCCTGTGACCCTTAGTCCTAGTTGCCCCTGCTTCATGATCGACGACTCGAATACTCTATCAACTGATCGACAAGCCATGACCCGTCACATTCACCGCACTCCCCCCTTAGTTGTACGTATCTGCAGAGCCACTATCGAGTACCGAGGGTGACACCTCATGAAGTACTCATGATGCTAACTCTGTAGTGTATCTAGTCGGTCGTGATTATCGAGGGTGATTCCTCGTTCACCACTTCCAATAACGACTCTGTCATGCAACCCCTCAAGTGTGGGACCATCGAGGGTGATTCCTCTAAGTCCACCTTGATGGTTACATCGAGCAGGATCCATTGATGGTGATTCCTCGGGTTCTGCCTTGATGTTTTATACACACGATTACTATGACTTGGTTACAGAAATATGTTGATGATGGGTCGGCCCTGAAGGGTACCCACAGACTAATTACGAGGCGTGGCTGGGCAGGTGAGGCCCTTGCCACAAGTCCTCGAGATGGGGCGACTGGACCGCACGTCATGGGTCGCGCTTGTCACCGCAGTTAACAAAATGTTAATGGGTGGGTATTTGATCTGAGTTGGTCGATTGACCTTTTCCGCACTAACCTTCACGTGGGACAAGTTATAGGTACTCGGCATCATTGTATCGGCCGAAGCTCTTCGGACGTGAGCAATGGAGTGGCGCGCGCTCGATTGGTCCGCAACGGCATTGATCTTGCATAAGATGTGCCAGGACTGACCTCGGCCGCCCTCGCATCGTGCAGGAGCGCAAAGGGCGAATGGGCCCATGACCCCTGCGCGCTTAGGATTTAGACCGGCGGGCTAGCCTCTCTGTTGGGCCTAGGTAGGGCGACGACATGTTGATGTCCCGAGGCCGGGTATGACCCAGGAAAGTATGTCCGACCAGAGGTTATCAAGCGTGTTAGAAAATGTGGTGCACCCCTATAGAGATGAATTCAACTATTTGAATAGCCGTGTCCACGGTAACAGGACGACTCGGAGTTGTATCCCGATCTAATACAACTAGAATTGTGACTAAAAATTGAAATGTTTGGCTCTGAGATTGCTTTCTCGCAGGGAGCCGAGGAAGAATCTCTGGGCGTGGTTACTTAATAAAATTGCTACAATAATATTGCTAGATATGAGTTACCAATCTACACTCTTCTAATGCTGCAATATGTTGAAGATGCTAGTCTTCGATAGGACTATGCCTTCTCTCTATTCTGGCATTTCTGCAGTCAATCCAAAGATATAGCCCCATTCCTTTGATACTGATGCATACTTAGCATAGTTCTGATGCCAGTCTTGCGAGTACTTTGCATGAGTACTCAGTGTTGCTTTGCTCCCCTTTTCCCCCTCGATACGATTACTGCGTTCAGATGACGGAGCCCAGGAGATGGAGTACCCCGCAGATGACTACTCAACCACCGCTGGAGCCTACTACTACGTGGAGGCTGCCCCCGACCAGCAGTAGGATAGGAGGCTCTGATACGTCTCCAACATATCTATAATTTTTGCTTGTTCCATGCTGTTATATTATCAATCTTGGATGTTTTACAATCATTTTATAGCAACTTTATATCATTTTTTGGGACTAACCTATTGACATAGTGCCAAAGTGCTGATACGTCTCCAACGTATCTATAATTTTTGCTTGTTCCATGCTGTTATATTATCAATCTTGCATGTTTTACAATCATTTTATAGCAACTTTATATCATTTTTTGGGACTAACCTATTGACGTAGTGCCAAAGTGCCAGTTGCTGTTTTTGCTTGTTTTTTACTTCGCAGAATATCAGTACCAAACGGAGTCCAATCGTGACGAAACTTTTTGGAGATTTTTTTTGGGCTAGAAGACATCCAGTGGGCCAAAGAAGTGCCAGAGGAGAGGGGCGAGGAGACCACAACCCACCAGGGCGCGCCAGAGGCCCCAGGCGCGCCCTGATGGGTTGTGCCCTCCTCGAGACCCCTCTCCACCGCCTCTGACGCCTATAAATTCCCAAATATTCCAGAAACCCTAGAAGAGTCGACGAAAAACACATCCAGCCGCCGCAAATTCTAGAGCCTCGAGATCCAATCTAACACCATCATGGAGGGGTTCATCATCCTCATTGGTGCCTCTCCGATGATGCGTGAGTAGTCCACCATAGACCTACGGGTCCGTAGGCAGTAGCTAGATGGCTTCCTCTCTCTCTCTCTTGATTCTCAATACAATGGTCTCTTGGAGATCTATTTGATGTAAACTTTTGCGGTGTGTTTGTTGGGATCCGATGAATTTTGAGTTCATGATCAGTTTCTATCCATGAATATTATTTGAGTCTTCTTTGATCTCTTATATGCATGATTACTTATAGCCTCGTATTTCTTCTTCGAATCTTTGGTTTAGTTAGGCCAACTAGATCGATTTTTCTTGCCATGGGAAGAGGTGCTTTGTGATGGGTTCGATCTTGCGGTGTCCTCTCCCAGTGATAGAAGGGGCAGCGAGGCACGCATGTATCATTGCTATTAAGGATAACAAGATGGGGTCTATTCCTACATGAATAGATCTTGTCTACATCATGTCATTGTTCTTGTTGGATTACTCCATTTTCCATGAACTTAATACACTAGATGCATGCTGGATAGCGGTCGATGTGTGGAGTAATTGTAGTAGATGCAGGCAGGAGTCGGTCTACTTATCTTGGACGTAATGCCTATATAATGATCATCGCCTTGGATATCGTCATGATTATTTGATCTTCTATCTATTGCCCAACAGTAATTTGTTCACCCACCGTGTTCTATACTCATGGGAGAAGCCACTAGTGAAACCTACGGCCCCCGGGTCTACTTTTCCAACATATTGCTTTCTGACCTATCCTTTTGCCGCTTTTGTTTTCCGATCTATTATTCCAAAAACCCAAAAATACCTTGCTGCACTTTTTATTTGTTTTTTTATTTTGTGTTCTTGAGAGATCTATCTCTCCAATCAATCATATCCTAATATATCTTTTTACCGTAGAGAGATTGACAACCTCTCTTTCGCGTCGGGTTGCAAGTATTTCTTCTTTGTGTGCAGGTGTTGTCTATTAGGTGGTGGTGATCCTCCTAGTGGTTCGATACATTGGTTCCATAACTGAGGGAAATACTTACCGTCGGTGTGCTGCATCATCCCTTCCTCTCTGGGGAAATATCGACGCAGTCTCAAGCCACGTCAAGTGCCAGTTGCTGTTTTTGCTTGTTTTTACTTCGCAGAATATCGGTACCATATGAAGCCCAAACACCGCAAAACTTTTTGGAGATTTTTTTTGGGCCAGAAGACATCCATTGGGCCAAAGAAGTACCAGAGGGGATGGTCGAGGAGACCACAACCCACCAGGGCGCGCCAGAGGCCCCTGGCGTGGCCTGGTGGGTTTTGCCCTCCTCGGAACGCCTCTCCATCGCCTCTGATGCCTATAAATTCCCAAATATACCATAAACCCTAGAGGAGTCAAAGAAAAACACATCCGGCCGCCGCAAGTTCCAGAACCGCGAGATCCAATCTAACACCATCACGGACAGGTTCATCATCCTCATTGGTGCCTCTCCGATGATGCGTGAGTAGTCCACCATAGACCTACGGTCCGTAGGCAGTAGCTAGATGGATTCCTCTCTCTCTCTCTCTCTTTTGATTCTCAATACAATGGTCTCTTGGAGATCTATTTGATGTAAACTTTTGCGGTGTGTTTGTTGGGATCCGATGAATTTTGAGTTCATGATCAGTTTCTATCCATGAATATTATTTGAGTCTTCTTTGATCTCTTATATGCATGATTACTTATAGCCTCGTATTTCTTCTTCGAATCTTTGGTTTAGTTAGGCCAACTAGATCGATTTTTCTTGCCATGGGAGAGGTGCTTTGTGATGGGTTCGATCGTGCGGTGTCCTCTCCCAGTGACAGAAGGGGAAGCGAGGCACGCATGTATCGTTGCTATTAAGGATAACAAGATGGGGTCTATTCCTACATGAATAGATCTTGTCTACATCATGTCACCGTTCTTATTGCATTACTCTATTTTTCCATGAACTTAATACACTAGATGCATGCTGGATAGCGGTCGATGTGTGGAGTAATAGTAGTAGATGCAGAATCGTTTCGGTCTACTAATCTTGGACGTGATGCCTATATAATGATCATCGCCTTGGATATCGTCATGATTATTTGATCTTCTATCAATTGCCCAACAGTAATTTGTTCACCCACCGTGTGCTATACTCATGAGAGAAGCCACTAGTGAAACCTACGGTCCCCCGGGTCTACTTTTCCAACATATTGCTTTCCGTTCTATCTTTTTGCCGCTTTTGTTTCCAAGTCTATTATTCCAAAAACCCAAAAATAGCTTGCTGCACTTTTTATTTGCCTCTTTTATTTTGCGATCTTGAGAGATCTACCTATCCAATCTATCTTATCCTAATCTATCTTTTTACCATAGAGAGATTGACAACCTCTCTTTCGCGTCGGGTTGCAAGTATTTGTTTTTTGTGTGCAGGTGTTGTTTACGAGGTGTTGGTGATCCTCCTACTGGTTCGATACCTTGGTTTGATAACTGAGGGATACTTACCGTCGCTGTGCTGCATCATCCCTTCCTCTTTGGGGAAATACCGACGCAGTCTCAAGCCACGTCAGGTTCCCAGGTAGAAGGCCTTGCCTCTTTCGATCCGTAGTTTGTGTTTGTGCTAGCCTTCTTAATGCAAACTTGTTTACTTATGTTTGTACTCAGATATTATTTGCTTCCGCTGACTCATTTGAATTTGAGCTTATGTATTCGAGCCCTCGAGGTCCCTGGCTTGTAATATGAAGCTTGTATGACTTTAATTTGTGTCTAGAGTTGTGTTGTGATATCTTCCCATGAGTCCCTAATCTTGGTCGTACGCATTTGTGTGTATGATTAGCGTACGATCAAAATGGGGGCATCACATCAAGATAGCCCTGCTTATTTAAATGGTTGCAAGAGAGGTAAAATAATTAAATAATTACTATCGTGTTCATTTGGTACCAAGTCTTACTTTGAATTATGTGATCCCGGTTCACCTGTTAACATTATCCCTTATAGTCTTTATGCATAATATATGATGGCATAGCACCTCCCACTCTTGAAGCTACCGATGTTGTCATTAAGCTTGCAGATAAGACAGACAGGGAACCTTAAGGTATCATCAGGGATATTATTGGTTCACTTATTTATCCGGTTGATATCTTTGTTTTGGGAATAACTGAAGATAAAGATTGCCCATAGTCTTTGGAACCTCTTTTATAAATGATGTTGGGACATATATCAGCTAGAAAACAATATCCATGAAGTGGGGAGTTGACAAAGATTAAATTTCCTTGCTCAGCCATAATGGACAAACTATATCAAAGGAATCGCAAGATGAGGAAGAACAGAAAATAAAGTAGCTTGCCGGAATTCATTTGCAAACTCCTAAAGATGAAATTGAAAGAGCTTTAGTGAAGCCTGAGTACTTATTTGAAGATGAAGAGAGAGGAGAAATTGAAAGAATAATGGATATATATGACCCCTCTGGTTAGTCCTCATCTTAATCAGGTGTATGAAGTTATTGGAAGAAAAGGATAATAATATTTATTGTCTCCTATTTTCAAACTATTACCCAAGGGATTAAGGTATTAGCTCATGGATGAAACTGGAAATTTTCCTGTTATTGTTAATGCTGACCTTTCAGGGAAAGGAAAAAGAACTAATATTGGTGTTAAAAATGCATCGTAAAGCTTTGGGATATTCCATGAAAGATATGAGGGGAATAAACCCATCTATTTATTCGCATGCCATTTCCATAGAAAAAGGAGCCAAACCAATGATCGAGAGTCAACAAAGACTAAACCCTCGCTCCATGAAGGTGGAAAGAAAAGAGGTAATTCTTCTACTCGTTGTTGGTGTCATTTTTAAATTTTATGATAGCAAATGAGTTAGTATGGTTCATTATATTCTTAGAAAGGAGGAATCTCCATGGTAGCTAACGAAGATAATGACCTAGTACCTACTGGGGCCATTACTGGATATGGTATGCGTGTTGATTCCATAAAGCTCAATAAATGGAGTTGAAAGGATCACTGCCCATTGCCATTTATAAATAAATTATTGGGAAGGTTGGCCAACAAAAAAATTCTATCTTGATGGATATTCTGGATTTTCTCAAATACTCATTCGTCCGGAAAATCAAGAGAAGACAACCTTCACTTGTCCATACAATACTTATGCTTATCACAGAATACCCTTTGGCCTATGCAATGGGCCACCTTATTTTCAAAAGTGTGCTTCTATTTTTTTCATTTTTATTGAGATAATTGTCGAAGTGTTCATGGACAAATTTTCGGTGCATGGCACTTCATTTGACCATTGTCTCTATAATCTCACTAAAGTTTTGCACGGATGTGAAAAGACAGGTTTTGTCTTGAATTGGAAAAAAGAGCCACTTTACGGTTGGTGAATGAGTGGTTTTGGGCCATAGTGTTTTTGGTAAGAGCATTGAAATAGACCAAGAAAGAATTGAGGTAATAGAAAATTTACCTTACCCTCAAGATGCTAAGGGAATGCAAACCTTCATGCGGCATGCAAGTTTTTACAGGTGGTTTATTAAAGATTTCTCTAAGTTATCGAAACCCCTTACTAACCTCTTGTAGAGACACATTTCGTACTCTTATGTTAAAAATGTATTCCAGCTTATGAGAAACTAAGAGATGGCTTGATCAATGCTCCCATCATCAAACCTCCCAAGTGGGATGAACCTTTTGATATAATGTGTGACACTAGTAATTATGTTGTAGGAACTGTTTTAGGACGGCTTGATGAGAAGAAACTTAACGTTGTCTTTTATGCTAGCAGGAGTTTGGACGATGATCAAAATCATTTAGCCACAACTGAGAAAGAATTACTTGTTATTATCTTTGCATGTGATAAATTTAGACCTTATATTATTACTTTCTTAGCATCGATCGATTCGATGGATATTACTCCAAGAATTTGAGTTGTAGATTGTTGACCAAAGAGGCGAAGACAATCCGATGGCAGACCACCTATCCCGCATAACATCAATGTGCTGCAGCGGTCTCCATTATTTGTTACGTTGACTGAAGGGAAAGCTTCTCCTTGCAACTATATTGTCAATGGGCAAACATGGTTACTATCTGGTTGGCCGGATCTATTCTCCGTGGGCTATCGTTTTCAAGACCATCTCTGAGCCAGTTGATTCGAAAAAAGTCTAACTTTGCCCAAAGACAAGAAGCGGCTCGATAGGATGTGGAGAGGGCATTTAGAGTGCTCCAGGCCCGTTTTGCAGTTATTCGTGGACCTACTAAACATAGGATTCGGAGATGTAGGAGGTGATGACATATTGTGTGATCATGGTGAAGATGCTGCCGTAACTATTGGATTTTAGAACATGGGCGATCCTATCAAATTTTATCATAATCTGACCACATTTAATAAGTTTGTTTAAATTAATCAACAAATTCGGTATTGAGCAACTCAAGAAAGATTTAATTGGGCACCTATGAACGGTTAAAGAGAACACATAGAACACATGTGATAGTTGATCAAGTTTGAATTAGAGTAAATTGAAAACTTTGTTGGATTATAATTTTTGAGTTAGAACTACAATTTGATATGCAGTTAGTTTAAGCTTGCACACTAAAAATTATATCAGAAGATTTACGGCTATGTTTGGATGACCAGCCTTCGCATCACTGTGCGTGTGAAGTGTTCCCATTGTTCCGTAGAAGAGTACGGTGTCTGAGCGTCGGGTTGGAGAATAGAGACGCCCTTAGAGCATCTACAACCACGGTTGGCAAATATGAAGCCTCAAAGGTCCGTGGGAGCGCCCAGGCACGTCCGCGGGTAGTGACCAGGCACGCCTCAAATTAACACCATGATACGTCTCTAACGCATCGATAATTTTTGATTGTTCCATGCTATTATATTATCAATCTTGGATACTTTATATGCTATTTTATATCATTTTTGGGAACTAACATATTAACCCAGTGCCTAGTGCATGTTGTTGTTTTCTGCTAACATTTGGTTTTCCAGGAAATCGGTATGAAACGAAGTCCCAACGCTACAAAACTTTTTGACATTTTTTTGGACAAGAGAAACCTTGGAACCTTCAGGAGGAGACCAGACGTGAAGCGAGGAGACGGCAAGGCAACAGGGTGCGCCCAAGGGGGATAGACGCGCCCTGATGCCTTGTGGGCCCCTCATGGCTTCGTCTGACCTAATTCCACCTCCATAAATTCTCTAAAATCAGGAAACCCACAAAGAGCCACCCGAAACAATTTTTTTGCCGCCGCAAGTCTCTGTTTCGTCAGGATCCCATCTGGAGACCTTTTTCGGTACTCTGCCGCAGGGGGAATCGATCACGACGGCCATCTACATCAATCTTGTTGCCTCCATGATGATGTGTGAGTAGTCCACCATAGACATATGGGTCCATAGCTAGTACCTAGATGGCTTTCTCTCTCTCTCTCTCTTTGATCTTCAATACCATGTTCACCGCGATTCTCGCGGGGATCTATCCAATGTAATCCTCTTTTGCGGTGTGTTTGTTGGATCCGATGAATTGTGGGTTTATGATTAGATTATTCATTGAAACTAATTGAGCCTTTTCTGAATTCTATTATGCATGATTGTTATAGATTCATATTTCTCTCCGATCTATCGGTTTGGTTTGGCCAACTAAATTGTTTTATCTTCAGTGGAAGTGGTACGTTGTAATGGGTTCAATCTTGTGGTGCTCTATATCCCGGTGACAAAAGGGGACAAGACACGTATTTCAATTTTTGCCATTAAGGATAAAACGATGGGGTCTGAACATATTTCTTGTCTTTGTCTACATCATGTCACCTTGCCCCAAGCATTACTAGGTTTGTCATGAACTTAATACCTAGAGAGATAAGCATAGAAGCACTCTCGAAGTGGAGTAATAATAGTAGATGCAGGATCGTTTCGGTCTACTTGTTTATGGACGTGACACCTATATACATGATCTTTGTCGTGAATAACATGTCATAACTATGCGCTATTCTGTCAATTGCCCAACAGTAAAAAAATACCCACCGTGTGCTATGTTCAAGAGAGAAGCCTCTAGCAAAAACTATGGCCCCCGGGTCTACTTAATCATAAATACTAAAATCCTAAAAATACCTTGCTGCAATTAACTTATTATTTTTGCTTTTATTATTTATATCATCTATTTCTATCAAGATTTAATCCTTGCAAGTAACGAGTTCAAGGGGCTTGACAACCCTCCTGCCCATGTTGGGTGCAAGTGTTTGGTTTTGTGTGTGTAGGTGTTGTTGAAAGGGGTTTGCGTGGTTCTCCTATTGGTTCCATAACCTTGGTTCTCACTTAGGGAAATAATTATCTCTACTGTACTACATCTCCCCTCGTCTATGGGGAAAAAACCAACACAGCTCACAAGTAGCACACCACTGCATCCGGACACCTCATACTAGATTCTTATTGATGTCTACTACGCAACTTTATTCTTGTAGACTCGTGTTGGGCCTCCAAGCGCAGAGTTTTATAGGACAGTAGCAATTTTACCTCAAGTGGATGACCTAAGGTTTATCAATCCGTGGGAGGTGTAGGATGAAGATGGTCTCTCTCAAACAACCCTGCAATCAAATACAAGAAATCTCTTGTGTCCCCAACACACCCAATACAATGGCAAATTGTATAGGTGCACTAGTTCGGCGAAGAGATGGTGATACAAGTGCAATATGAATGGTAGATATAGGTTTTTGTAATCTGAAAATATAAAAACAGCAAGGTAGCAAGTGTAAAACAGCGAGCAAAACGGTGTATAAATGCTTGGAAATAAGGCCTAGGGTTCATACTTTCGCTAGTGCAATCTCCCAACAATGCTAACATAGTTGAATCATATGATCATCCCTCAACGTGCAACAAAGAATCACTCCAAAGTTCCTATCTAGCAGAGAACAATAAGATGAAATTGGTGTAGGTAGTAGAACCACCTCAAAGTTATTCTTTCCGATCAATCTATTGGGCTATTCCTATAAGTGTCACAAACAACCCTAGAGTTCCTACTAGAATAACACCAATGATACATATCAATCAACCCTAATGTCACCTAGATACTCCAATGTCACCTCAAGTATCCGTGGGTAAATTATGCGACATGCATTAAACAATTTCAGATCTATCATATTCAATCCAACACAAATAACTGCAAGGAGCACCCCAAGATTTCTATCGGAGAACGTGGTATGAAAACGTGCAATCAACCCATATGCATAGATCCCCTAGGTCACCGGAATCCGCAAGTTGATGCCTCAACATATATCAAGTGAATCAACAGAATACCCCAATGTCACTACGGGTATCCCACGCAAGACGTACATCAAGTGTTCTCAAACCATAATATTCAATCCAACATAACAAGATCTCAAAGGTAAAGATTCAATTCCTCACAACAAGGTAGCAAGGGAATAACATCATATGATCCGACTATATTAACAAAGCCCATGATACATCAACATCGTGCCATCTCAAGAACACGAGAGAGAGGGATTGAACACATAGCTACTGGTACAAACCGTCAGCCCCGAGGGTGGACTACTCCCTCCTCGTCATGGCCTCCGCCGGGATGATGAAGATGGCCACCGGTGATGGATTCCCCTCTCCGGCAGGGTACTAGAACGTCTCCAGATTGTTTTTTCATCGATACAGAGAGTTGCGGCGATGGAAAAAATGTTTCGGGAGCGCTTCTGATGTTTTTAGGGTAGATGTGGATTTATAGGCCAGAGAATGATGTCGCGGAACGCTCCAGGCGGCCACCACATATCTGGCCACGCCCCTCCCCCCTAGGGGGCGCGGCTGGATATGTGGTGGGCCCCTGGTGCATCGCCTTTCCCTCCTTTGAAGGTTCTAAGTCTTGTATTGGTCCAAAAAAATCACCAAAAAGTTTCGGGCGATTCCGAGAACTTTCATTTTCTGCACAAAAACAACACCATGGTAATTCTGCTGAAAACAATGTCAGTCCGGGTTAGTTCTAAATAAATCATATAAAGTGCATCAAAACCATATAAATGTATTGTAAACATAGGTGAATATGGCATGAATACTTCATAAATTATCTATATGTTGGAGACGTATCAGCATCCCCAAGCTTAATTCCTGCTCGTCCTCGAGTAGGTAAATAGTAAAACAAATAATTTATGAAGTGTGAATGCTAGCTTAGTGAATAGTTTTGATCATTGATAATTTAAGTCACTTTTCTAGCATCATAACCAGCAACTTTTTCTCATAAAAATCATCACGATAGAGTAGCAATCAATTCACATGTCATGGTTCAAGCAATGCATTCTATTGAAACTTAACAATCTATGTTCTTGGTCAACAAACAATTTCAATACATCATCAAGTCTAAGTAAGAGCTCCACATACTCAATTATCATATAGTCTTTTATGATTGCTAATACTCAAGGCATATTTTTAGAACAAACAACATCCATCGAACATAGAGAAAGATAGGGAGTTGATGTTTCGCCTCCCAACACACTTATCATAAAGATAATTGTCAACAATAATGAATCATGATCAAATATATTTGAGTGGATATATATGTTTGGGTCTTTATGTTGGAAATATGCCCTAGAGGTAATTAATAAAGTGTTTATTATTATCATATTTCTCCGTTCATGATAATGGTTTATTATTCATGCTAGAATTGTATTGACCGGAAACTAAATACATGTGTGGATAATAGACAAATACTATGTCCCTAGTATGCCTCTACTAGACTAGCTCGTTGATCAAAAGATGGTCAAGGTTTCCTGACCATGGACATGAGTTGTCATTTGATAACGGGATCACATCATTAGGAGAATGATGTGATGGACATGACCCAACCGTTAGCATAGCAAATGATCGTTCAGTTTATTGCTATTGCTTTCACTATGTCAAATACACGTTCCTCTGACCATGAGATCATGCAACTCCTGGATACCGTAGGAATACTTTGGGTGTATCAAACGTCACAACGTTACTGGGTGATTATAAAGGTGCACTACAGGTATCTCCGAAAGTGTTTGTTGAGTTGGCATGGATCGAGATTGGGATTTGTCACTCCGACTATCGGAGAGGTATCTCTGGGCCCTCTCGGTAATACAGCATCACAGAAGCCTTGCAAGCACCGTGACTAAAGAGTTAGTTGCAAGATGATGTATTACGGAACGAGTAAAGAGACTTGCCGGTAACGAGATTGAACTAGGTATTGGATACCGACGATCGAATCTCGGGCAAGTAACATACCGCCGGACAAAGGGAACAACGTATGTTGACATATGAGGTTCACCGATAAAGATCTTCGTGGAATATGTAGGAACCAATATGAGCATCCAGGTTCTGCTGTTGGTTATTGACCAGAGAGTCGTCTCGGTCATGTCTACATCATTCCCGAACCCGTAGGGTCCGCACACTTAAGGTTCGATGACGATATAGTATTATATGAGTTATGTGATTGGTGACCGAATGTTGTTCGGAGTCCCGGATGAGATCACGGACATGACGAGGAGTCTCGGAATGTCCGAGAGATAAAGATTCATATATTGGAAGGTGGTATTCGGACACCGGAAAGGTTCCGGATATTTTATCGGTGTGCCGGGGGGTTACCGGAACCCCCCGGGGGGCCACATGGGCCACATGGGCCATGTAGGGGAGGAGCAACAGCCCACAAGGGGCTGGTGCGCCCCCCCTAGGGGGCCAAACCGAATTGGGCTAGGGTTGGGGGCCGCCCCCCCCTTCCTTCTCCCTCTCCCCCCTTCCAAGTAGGAATCCTACTTGGAGTAGGATTGGGGGGGGCGCCACCCCTAGGAGGATTCGGCCTCCCTAAGGGGGCGCAGCCCCTTGGCTGCCTCCTCCCCCCTCCCTCCTTTATATACGGAGGAGGGGCACCCCTTGGAGACACACAATTGTCCCATAGACGTGTGCGGTGCCCCGATCTCCGTTTTCCACCTCGGTCATATTTTCGGAGAGCTTAGGCGAAGCCCTGCCGGAATCACTTCACCGTCACCGTCGCCACGCCGTCGTGCTGACGGAACTCATCTACTTCCTCGACGTCTTGCTGGATCAAGAAGGCTAGGATCGTCACCGAGCTACACGTGTGTAGAACTCGGAGGTGCTGTACGTTCGGTACTCGATCGGTGGAGCTCGAAGGATTGTTCGACTACATCAACCGCGTTGTGAGACGCTTCCGCTAACGGTCTACGAGGGTACGTAGACACACTCTCCCCTCTCATAGTGATGCATCTCCATGGATAGATCTTGCGTGAGCGTAGGAAATTTTTTGAAATTCATGCTCCGTTCCCCAACAGTGGCATCCGAGCCAGGTCTATGCGTAGATGTGATTTGCACGAGTAGAACACAAGTGAGTTGTGGGCGTGGGTGTATACATATTGCTTGCCGTTACTAGTTGTTACTTGATTCGGCGGTATTGTGAGATGAAACGGCCCGGACCGACATTACGCGTACGCTTACGCGAGACAGGTTTCACCGCTACGTGCACTCGTTGCATAAAGGTGACTGGCGGGTGTCTGTCTCTCTCATTTTAGTTGAATCGGTTTCAATGAAGAGGGCTCTTTTAGAAGATCAAAAAGCAATCACTACACCACGTTGTGGTTTTGCGTAGGTAAGAACGGTTCTTGCAAACCCGTAGCAGCCACGTAAAACTTGCAACTACAAAGTAGAGGACGTCTAACTTGTTTTTGCAGGGTATGCTGGTGATGTGATATGGCCAAGACATGATATAAGTTGTTGTATGAGATGATCATGTTTTGTAAATTATCAGGCAACCGGCAGGAGCCTTATGGTTGTCTCTTTATTGTATGCAATGCCAACGCTATGTAATTGCTTTACTTTACCGCTATGAGTTAGCAGTAGTAGTAGTAATAGCAATAATCGGCGAGACGACCACGACGCTATGATGGAGATCAAGGTGTCACGACGCTACGATGGAGATCAAGGTGTCACGACGCTACGATGGTGATCAAGGTGTCAACCCGGTGACGATGGAGATCATGACGGTGCTTTGCTGATGGAGATCAAAAGCACAAGACGATGATGGCCATATCATGTCACATATATATTGAATTGCATGTGATGTTAATCCTTTTATGCATCTTATTTTGCTTAGGACGACGGTAGCATTATAAGATGATCCCTTCACTAAATTTCAAGATAGGTGTTCTCCCCTAGTATGCACCGTTGCGAAGGTTCGACGCTTCTAAGCACCACGTGATGATCGGGTGTGATGGATTCTTTCGTTCGCATACAACGTGTGTAAGCCAGTTTTACACACACAGAATACTTGGGTTAAACTTGACGAGCCTAGCATATACAGATATGGCCTCGGAACACAAGAGACCGAAAGGTCGAACATGAGTCATATAGTAGATATGATCAACATGAAAGATGTTCACCATTGATAACTAATCCACCTCACGTGATGATCGGACGTGGTTCAGTTGATGTGGATCATGTTACACTTAGACAACTTGAGGGATGTTAATCTAAGTGGGAGTTCTTAAATAATTTGATTAATTGAACTTCAATTATCATGAACATAGTCTAAATAATCTTTGCAATTGTATGTTGTAGATCAATGGCCCGCGTTGTAGTTCCAATGAATTTTAATGCGTTCCTAGAGAAAGCTAAGTTGAAAGATGATGGAAGCAACTATGCGGACTGGGTCCGTAATCTGAGGATCATCCTCATTGCTGCACAGAAGGCTTATGTCCTTGATGCACCGCTGGGTGCCACGCCCCCTGCAGGCTCGACAGCAGATGTTATGAACGTCTGGCAGTCGAAGAAAGATGATTACTCGATAGTTCAGTGTGCCATACTTTACGGCTTAGAACCGGGGCTCCAAAGACGTTTTGAGCACCACGGAGCATATGAGATGTTCCAAGAGCTGAAACTTGTTTTTCAAGCCAATGCCCGGATCGAGAGATATGATGTCTCCGATAAGTTCTTTAGCTGTAAGATGGAGGAGAAAAGTTCTGTCAGTGAGCATATACTCAAAATGTCTGGGTTGCATAACCGCTTTACTCAGTTGGGAGTTAATCTTCCAGATGATTCGGTTATTGACAGAATTCTCCAATCACTGCCACCAAGCTATAAGGGCTTCGTGATGAACTATAATATGCAAGGAATGAACAAGACGATTTCCGAGCTCTTCGCTATGCTTAAGGCTGCGGAGGTTGAAGTCAAGAAAGAACATCAAGTGTTGATGGTGAAGAAGGGCACCAGTTTCAAGAAGGGCAAGGGAAAGAAGGGGAACTTCAAGAAGAACGGCAAAACAGTTGCTGCTCCCGGGAAGAAACCCAAGTCTGGACCCAAACCCGAGACTGAGTGTTTCTACTGCAAGGGGACTGGTCACTGGAAGCGGAACTGCCCCAAGTATTTGGCACATAAGAAGGCTGGCAACGTCAACAAAGGTATATTTGATATACATGTTATTGATGTGTACCTTACCAATGCTCGTAGTAGCACCTGGGTATTTGATACTGGTTCGGTTGCTCATATTTGTAACTCGAAACAGGAGCTATGGAATAAACGAAGATTGGCTAAGGACGAGGTGACGATGCGCGTCGGGAACGGTTCAAGAGTTTAAGTTATCGCCGTCGGCACGCTACCTCTACATCTACCCTCGGGATTAGTGATGAACCTAAATAATTGTTATTTGGTGCCTGCGTTGAGCATGAACATTATATCTGGATCTTGTTTATTGCGAGACGGTTATTCATTTAAATCAGAGAATAAAGGTTGTTCTATTTTGATGAATAATATCTTTTATGGTCATGCACCGCTTGTGAATGGTTTATTCTTGTTGAATCTCGATCGAGGTGATACACACATCCATAATATTGATGCCAAAAGACGCAAAATTGATAATGATAGTACCACATATTTGTGGCACTGCCGCTTAGGTCATATTGGTGTAAAACGCATGAAGAAACTCCATGCAGATGGACTTTTGGAATCACTTGATTATGAATCATTTGAGACGTGCGAACCATGCCTCATGGGCAAGATGACTAAGACTCCGTTCTCCGGAACAATGGAGCGAGCAACAGACTTGTTAGAAATAATACATACCGATGTATGCGGTCCGATGAGTGTTGAGGCGCGCGGTGGATATCGTTATGTTCTCACGTTCACAGATGATTTGAGTAGATATGGCTATGTCTACTTGATGAAGCATAAATCTGAAACATTTGAAAAGTTCAAAGAATTTAAAAGTGAAGTAGAGAACCATCGTAACAAGAAAACAAAGTTCTTACGATCTGATCGTGGAGGAGAATATTTGAGTTATGAGTTTGGCAATCACTTAAAACAATGTGGAATTGTTTCACAGCTCACGCCGCCTGGAACACCACAGCGTAATGGTGTGTCCGAACGTCATAATCGTACTCTATTAGATATGGTGCGTTCTATGATGTCTCTTACCGATTTGCCACTATCATTTTGGGGTTATGCATTAGAGACAGCTGCATTCACTTTAAACAGGGCACCGTATAAATCCGTTGAGACGACACCGTATGAACTGTGGTTTGGTAAGAAACCTAAGCTGTCGTTTCTGAAAGTTTGGGGATGCAATGCTTATGTCAAAAGGCTTCAGCCAGATAAGCTCGAACCCAAAGCGGATAAGTGCGTCTTCATAGGATACCCAAAGGAGACCGTTGGGTACACCTTCTACCACAGATCCGAAGGCAAAGTATTCGTTGCTAAGAATGGATCCTTTCTAGAGAAGGAGTTCTCTCGAAAGAAGTGAGTGGGAGGAAAGTAGAACTTGATGAGGTAATTGTACCTCCTCTGGATAGTAGTACGCCATAGAAAGAAATTTCTGTGACACCAACACAGACCAGAGAAGAAGTTGATGATGATGATCATGAGGCTTCGGATCAAGTTGCTACAGAACTTCGAAGGTCAACCAGGACACGTTCCGGACCAGAGTGGTACGGAAATCCAGTCTTGGAGGTTATGTTGTTAGACAACGGTGAACCTTCGAACTATGAAGAAGCGATGGCAGGCCCGGATTCCGACAAATGGCTTGAGGCCATGAAATCCGAGATTGGATCCATGTATGAGAACAAAGTGTGGACTTTGGTAGACTTGCCCGATGAACGGCGAGCTATTGAAAATAAATGGATCTTTAAGAAGAAGACGGACGCTGATGGTAATGTCACCGTCTATAAAGCACGACTTGTTGCTAAAGGTTATCGACAAGTTCAAGGAGTTGATTACGATGAGACTTTCTCACCCGTAGCGATGCTAAAGTCTGTCAGAATTATGTTAGCAATTGCCGCATTTTATGATTATGAAATCTGGCAAATGGACATCAAAACGGCATTCCTTAATGGATTCCTTAAGGAAGAATTGTATATGATGCAACCGGAAGGTTTTGTCGATCCTAAAGGTGCTAACAAAGTATGCAAGCTCCAGCGATCCATCTATGGACTGGTGCAAGCATCTCGGAGCTGGAATACTCGCTTTGATGAAGTGATCAAGGCGTTTGGGTTTATACAAACTTATGGAGAAGCTTGTATTTACAAGAAAGTGAGTGGGAGCTCTGTGGCATTTCTCATATTATATGTGGATGACATATTATTGATGGGAAATGACATAGAATTTCTGGAAAGCATAAAGGGTTATTTGAACAAAAGTTTTTCAATGAAGGATCTCGGAGAAGCTGCTTACATATTAGGCATCAAGATCTATAGAGATAGATCAAGACGCCTCATTGGACTTTCACAAAGCACATACCTTGACAAGATTTTGAAGAAGTTCAAAATGGATCAGTCAAAGAAAGGGTTCTTGCCTGTATTGCAAGGTGTGAGATTGAGTAAGACTCAAAGCCCGACCACGGCAGAAGACAAAGAGAAGATGAGTGTCATCCCCTATGCCTCAGCCATAGGCTCTATTATGTATGCCATGCTATGTACCAGACCTGATGTGTGCCTCGCTATTAGCTTGGTGGGAAGGTACCAAAGTGATCCAGGAGTAGATCACTGGACAGCGGTCAACAATATCCTGAAGTACCTGAAAAGGACCAAGGACATGTTTCTCGTTTATGGAGGTGACAAAGAGCTCGTCGTAAAGGGTTACGTCGATGCTAGCTTTGACACAGATCCAGATGACTCTAAGTCACAATCTGGATACGTATTTATTCTTAATGGTGGAGCGGTCAGTTGGTGCAGTTCCAAGCAGAGCGTCGTGGCGGGATCTACATGTGAGGCGGAATACATAGCTGCTTCCGAAGCAGCACATGAAGGAGTCTGGATGAAGGAGTTCATATCCGATCTAGGTGTCATACCTAGTGTATCGGGTCCAATGACTATCTTATGTGACAACACTGGAGCAATTGCTATAGCAAAGGAGCCCAGCTTTCACAAGAGAAGCAAGCGTATAAAGCGTCGCTTCAACTCCATTCGGAATTTGATTAAGGATGGAGACATAGAGATTTGCAAAGTACACACGGATCTGAATGTGGCAGACCCGTTGACTAAACCTCTTCCACGAGCAAAACATGATCAGCACCAGAATGCGATGGGTGTTAGATTCATTACAATGTAATTGACTCTAGTGCAAGTGGGAGACTGTTGGAAATATGCCCTAGAGGCAATTAATAAAGTGTTTATTATTATCATATTTCTCCGTTCATGATAATGGTTTATTATTCATGCTAGAATTGTATTGACCGGAAACTAAATACATGTGTGGATAATAGACAAATACTATGTCCCTAGTATGCCTCTACTAGACTAGCTCGTTGATCAAAAGATGGTCAAGGTTTCCTGACCATGGACATGAGTTGTCATTTGATAACGGGATCACATCATTAGGAGAATGATGTGATGGACATGACCCAACCGTTAGCATAGCAAATGATCATTCAGTTTATTGCTATTGCTTTCACTATGTCAAATACACGTTCCTCTGACCATGAGATCATGCAACTCCCGGATACCGTAGGAATACTTTGGGTGTATCAAACGTCACAACGTTACTGGGTGATTATAAAGGTGCACTACAGGTATCTCCGAAAGTGTTTGTTGAGTTGGCATGGATCGAGATTGGGATTTGTCACTCCGACTATCGGAGAGGTATCTCTGGGCCCTCTCGGTAATACAGCATCACAGAAGCCTTGCAAGCACCGTGACTAAAGAGTTAGTTGCAAGATGATGTATTACGGAACGAGTAAAGAGACTTGCCGGTAACGAGATTGAACTAGGTATTGGATACCGACGATCGAATCTCGGGCAAGTAACATACCGCCAGACAAAGGGAACAACATATGTTGACATATGAGGTTCACCGGTAAAGATCTTCGTGGAATATGTAGGAACCAATATGAGCATCCAGGTTCCGCTGTTGGTTATTGACCAGAGAGTCGTCTCGGTCATGTCTACATCATTCCCGAACCCGTAGGGTCCGCACACTTAAGGTTCGATGACGATATAGTATTATATGAGTTATGTGATTGGTGACCGAATGTTGTTCGAGTCCCGGATGAGATCACGGACATGATGAGGAGTCTCGGAATGTCCGAGAGATAAAGATTCATATATTGGAAGGTGGTATTCGGACATCGGAAAGGTTCCGGAAGGTTTCGGATATTTTATCGGTGTACCGGGGGGTTACCGGAACCCCCCGGGGGGCCACATGGGCCACATGGGCCATGTAGGGGAGGAGCAACAGCCCACAAGGGGCTGGTGCGCCCCCCCTAGGGGGCCAAACCGAATTGGGCTAGGGTTGGGGGCCGGCCCCCCCTTCCTTCTCCCTCTCCCCCCCTTCCAAGTAGGAATCCTACTTGGAGTAGGATTGGGGGGCGCCACCCCTAGGAGGATTCGGCCTCCCTAAGGGGGCGCAGCCCCTTGGCTGCCTCCTCCCCCCTCCCTCCTTTATATACGGAGGAGGGGCACCCCTTGGAGACACACAATTGTCCCATAGACGTGTGCGGTGCCCCGATCTCCGTTTTCCACCTCGGTCATATTTTCGGAGAGCTTAGGCGAAGCCCTGCCGGAATCACTTCACCGTCACCGTCGCCACGCCGTTGTGCTGACGGAACTCGTCTACTTCCTCGACGTCTTGCTGGATCAAGAAGGCGAGGATCGTCACCGAGCTACACGTGTGTAGAACTCGGAGGTGCCGTACGTTCGGTACTCGATCGCTGGAGCTCGAAGGATTGTTCGACTACATCAACCGCGTTGTGAGACGCTTCCGCTAACGGTCTACGAGGGTACGTAGACACACTCTCCCCTCTCGTAGTGATGCATCTCCATGGATAGATCTTGCGTGAGCGTAGGAAATTTTTTGAAATTCATGCTCCGTTCCCCAACACTTTACCCACCACATGGTGCTTGCCAACTAATAGATTAAGGTTGGAATAAGAAGTTGACTCAACATGAAAGTAAATAGATTGTCCCTTCGCAGAGGGAAGCAGGGATTTGCATATGTGCCAGGGCTCATTGTTTAAAACAGAGATGAATATGTAATTTTGAGTGGTGTGCCTTTCCTGTCAACGTCACAACAGAGTATTCAATATCTTCCATGCTAATCACATTATTGGCGGTTCCCAAACAGAATTTAAATTTTTACTCCCCCTCCACCATTCAAACACATTCCATGGCTGGCCGAATCTACGGTTGCCCTCCAAACAATCAACTTTCTAGGGGGAGTTTTTATTTATTTATTTTTGTGTTATGCAGGACTGGGAATCTTTTAACCAGCCTCTCTTGTGCAATGACAAGTGAAAAAACACTCATCTTGAGAATAACTCACTTAGCATGCAAGATAATGACTGCCCCATCACTACATGAGTGGTACGAGCACACAAAACAGATGTTTATTTGAATGTTTAGAGGTGGCACGTGCAAATTTACTCGGAATGGCAGTGAAATACCATATATAGGTAGGTATGGTGGACTCTCATGGAAGAAACTTGGCTCAAGGATTTGGATGCACAAGTAGTATCTCTACTTAGTACGTAGTGTTGGCTAGCAAAAGGTTCTAAACAAGCACCACATGTTGGAGGATTCATAACAATATAACTTCTATGCAAATATACCCAAACATAACCATTACGTTGTCTTCCTTGTTCAATTTCAACTATTTGATCAAGATTGAAAATAATTGATGTGTATTCACAATCATAAAAGATGTCCAAGATAATATATTTGTATGTGAAAGTTCTCTTTCTTATACTAATCATTCATGAATTGCTTGTATGGCCGATTTGATGATTACCAAACTTCAATAGATTTTACTTTATAACCAGATGTGAAGCTACTACTAAGCATTAAGCACATTCATAATTTCATATTTATGATATTTCATTCATTCACAATTTACTCTTAGGATATAAGTGAAGCACAAGAGTAAACATCAAACTACTCTCAAAAGATATAAGTTAAGATCAATGAGTAGTCAAACAATAAAGTAGCTATGTGAGGACTCTCTGTCAATAAAGATTTTCAGATCTTAGTATTTTATTAAACAACATGCAAAAGAAAAATAGCACCCCAAGAATAGCACATATCATGTGGACAAATAAAAATTTAGGCTCAACATAGGCTAACCGATAATTATTGATGAAGAGAAGTGGGATGCGTAGCATCCCCAAGCTTTGATGCTCGAGACTTCTTGAAATATTTACTTGGGGTGCCTTGGGCATCCCCAAGCTTGAGCTTTTGTATCTCGTTCAATCCTCTCATATCATGGTTTCACCTATTCTCAAAAACTTCATCCACACAAAACTCGAAAAGAACTCGTGAGATAGGTTAGTACACATAAGAATAAATCAACACTTCATGTACTGCCAAGACAAGTTGCATAATAATTTCCAAACATTATCTACTGTATACTATCATTTCCACAATTTATATTTACCAATATAAGTCATGAAAACCATCGGATAAGTAGATAACAAAACTATGACAGCAATCTGTCGAAACAGGACATCTGTAGCAATTAAGTTAGAAGGTGCACTTATGTATCTCTAACAATTATGAAAATTTAGAACATGCTAAAAAAATTATATGAAAATACTTTGTAAAAATTTCAGAAACTTTCCACATTCCAGTAAAATATGAAAATTCAAACAATACAGCAAAAGTTTATGTCTTTACACAACACACATCAAACATGCAATTCAGGCATCCTAAAGGCAATTCCTGGAACTTTTTACTGAAAAACAAGATTATAAATAACATCAAGCAAATACTAACAAATTAAAATGATGCTCCAAGCAAAACACATATTATGTGACGAATAAAAATATAGCTCCAAGTAAGATATACCGATAGTGTTGAAGACGAAAGAGGGGATGCCTTCCGGGGCATCCCCAAGCTTAGACGCTTGAGTCTTCCTTGGATATTACCTTGGGGATTCCTTGGGCATCCCCAATCTTAGGTTCTTGTCACTCCTTATTCTTCTCATATCGGTGTCTCACCCAAAACTTTAAAACTTCAATCACACAAAACTTAACGGAACTTGGTGAGATGGGTTAGTATAATAAATAAAGATCATTCACTTAGGTACTGTCAAGACAAGATTAATAATTGTTCTCACATAATACCTACTGTATTATACCATGCACATAATTTATATCACTGAATATAAGCTATGGGAACACTAAAACGAGCAAACTATGCATGCAAAACAGAATCTGTCAAAAACAGAACAGTCTGTGACGATCTCTTAGTATAACCTTACTTCCCTGCCCCTAAAAATTCTGAAAAATTAGGAAAACTTAAATACTTTGCTTATAAATACTGTGTAAAAATTTCAGAATTTCTTGACGCTCCAGTAAAATCGGAGAAATTATTTACTGGAGGAAAAAGTTTCTGTTTTTGCACAGAATAAAATCAACAAGTATCCATATTATCCCAAAGGCTTTACTTGGCACATTATTGAAATAAAAGGCACGAAACATGATTACTACAGTAGCTTAATCATCTGAACGCACAAAAACAGAAAGTAAAAGTGTTGGGTTGTCTCCCAACAAGCGTTTTTTTAATGTCTTTTAGCTAGGCATGATGATTTCAATGATACTCACATAGGAATTGTAATTGAAACATGCAAGAGAGCATCATGAATCTCATAACAAGCACATTTAAGTCTAACCCACTTCCTATGCATAGGGATTTTGTGAGCAAACAATTTATGGGAAAAAGAGTCAACTAGCATAGGAAGGCAAAACAAGCATAACTTCAAAACTTTGAACACATGGAGAAGAAATTTGATATTATTGCAATTCCTACAAGCATATGTTCCTCTCTCATAATAGTTTTCAGTAGCATCATGAAGGAATTAAACAATATAACTATCACATAAAGGATTATTTTCATGATCTATAAGCATAAAAAAATTATTACTCTCCACATAAGCATATTTGTTCTCATTCATAATAGTGGGAGCAAACTCAACAAAATAACTATCATGAGAAACTTGATTGACATAACCACATTCAATATTAAAATCACGATGACAAGTTTTATGGTTACTATCACTCTTTATAGCATACATGTCATCATCATAATCATCATAGATAGGAGGCATGCCATCATCATAATAAATTTGCTCATCAGAACTTGGGGGAAAATATCATATTCATCAAACATAGCATCCCCAAGCTTGCAGCTTTGCATATCATTGGCATCATGTATATTCAAAGAACTCATACAAAAAATAGTGCTATCATGCTTTTCATTCAAGGAACTTTCATGAATCACTTTATAAATTTCGCAATTTTTAGATTCATGATTTTCAAGCAAGACCTCGTAAAGATAATCTAGTGAACTCTCACTAGCAATTGTTCCAACATAATCGGGTGTTTTGAAAAGATTAGCAAGTGGGTGGGGATCCATTTATATTTATTTTGTAGTTTTATTTTATAAAACCAAACTAGTGAAAAACAAGAAACTAAAAGATTTAATTGCAAGATCTAAAGATATATCTTCAAGCACTCACCTCCCCGGCAACGGCACCAGAAAAGAGCTTGATGTCTACTACGCAACTTTATTCTTGTAGACTCGTGTTGGGCCTCCAAGCGCAGAGTTTTGTAGGACAGTAGCAATTTTCCCTCAAGTGGATGACCTAAGGTTTATCAATCCGTGGGAGGTGTAGGATGAAGATGGTCTCTCTCAAACAACCCTGCAATCAAATACAAGAAATCTCTTGTGTCCCCAACAAACCCAATACGATGAGAAATTGTATAGGTGCACTAGTTCGGCGCTATTCTGTCAATTGCCCAAAAGTAAAAAAATACCCACCATGTGCTATGTTCAAGAGAGAAGCCTCTAGCAAAAACTATGGCCCCCGGGTCTACTTAATCATAAATACTAAAATCCTAAAAATACCTTGCTGCAATTTACTTATTATTTTTACTTTTATTATTTATATAATCTATTTCTATCAAGATTTAATCCTTGCAAGTAACGAGTTCAAATGGCTTGACAACCCTCCTGCCCGTGTTGGGTGCAAGTGTTTGTTTTGTGTGTGTAGGTGTTGTTGAAAGGGGTTTGCGTGGTTCTCCTATTGGTTCCATAACCTTGGTTCTCACTGAGGGAAATAATTATCTCTACTGTATTACATCTCCCCTCGTCTTCGGGGAAAAACCCAACACAGCTCACAAGTAGCACACCACTGCATCCGGACACCTCATACTAGATTCTTATTGATGTATACTACGCAACTTTATTCTTGTAGACTCATGTTGGGCCTCCAAGCACAGAGTTTTGTAGGACAGTAGCAATTTTCCCTCAAGTGGATGACCTAAGGTTTATCAATCTGTGGGAGGTGTAGGATGAAGATGGTCTCTCTCAAACAACCCTGCAATCAAATACAAGAAATCTCTTGTGTCCCCAACACACCCAATACAATGGCAAATTGTATAGGTGCACTAGTTCGGCAAAGAGATGGTGATACAAGTGCAATATGAATGATAGATATAGGTTTTTGTAATCTGAAAATATAAAACCAGCAAGGTAGCAAGTGTAAAACAGCGAGCAAAACGGTGTATAAATGCTTGGAAATAAGGCCTAGGGTTCATACTTTCGCTAGTGCAATCTCCCAACAATGCTAACATATTTGAATCATATGATCATCCCTCAACGTGCAACAAAGAATCACTCCAAAGTTCCTATCTAGCGGAGAACAATAAGATGAAATTGGTGTAGGTAGTAGAACCACCTCAAAGTTATTCTTTCCGATCAATCTATTGGGCTATTCCTATAAGTGTCACAAAGAGCCCTAGAGTTCCTACTAGAATAACACCAATGATACATATCAATCAACCCTAATGTCACCTAGATACTCCAATGTCACCTCAAGTATCCGTGGTTAAATTATGCGACATGCATCAAACAATTTCAGATCTATCATATTCAATCCAACACAAATAACTTCAAGGATCACCCCAAGATTTCTATCGGAGAACGTGTATGAAAACGTGCAATCAACCCCTACGCATAGATCCCCTAGGTCACCGGAATCCGCAAGTTGATGCCTCAACATATATCAAGTGAATTAATAGAATACCCCAATGTCACTATGGGTATCCCACGCAAGACGTACATCAAGTGTTCTCAAACCATAAATTCAATCCAACATAACAAGATCTCAAAGGTAAAGATTCAATTCATCACAACAAGGTAGCAAGGGAATAACATCATATGATCCGACTATATTAACAAAGCCCGTGATACATCAAGATCGTGCCATCTCAAGAACACGATAGAGAGGGATTGAACACATAGCTACTGGTACAAACCGTCAGCCCCGAGGCTGGACTACTCCCTCCTCGTCATGGCCTCCGCCAGGATGATGAAGATGGCCACCGATGATGGATTCCCCTCTCCGGAAGGGTACTGGAACGTCTCCAGATTGGTTTTTCGTCGATCCAAAGAGTTGCGGCGACGGAAAAAGTGTTTCGGGAGCGCTTCTGATGTTTTTAGGGTAGATGTGAATTTATAGGCCAGAGAACGACGTCACGGGACGCTCCAGGGGGGCACCATATATCTGGCCATGCACCCCCCCTAGGGGGCGCGACTGGATATGTGGTGGGCCCCTGGTGCATCGCATGACCCTCCTCCGAAGCTTCTAGGTCTTGTATTGGTCCCAAAAAAATCACTAAAAAGTTTCGGGCGATTCCGAGAACTTTCATTTTCTGCACAAAAACAACACCACGGTAATTCTGCTGAAAATAGCGTCAGTTCGGGTTAGTCTAAATAAATCATATAAAGTGCATCAAAACCATATAAAAGTATTGTAAACATAGGTGAATATGGCATGAATACTTCATAAATTATCGATACATTGGAGAGGTATCACTTATATCCATACAAAAGCATGCAAAATAAAAAACCTACGTACTACGTAGATCATCTAGCTACTACTCATCGGAGATGTCGATTATCTCTATGCCCTCCGGCGGATACATGCGCGACAGGTGCGGCTCCGCCCCCTTCGGCGCCTCCGGCTGCTCCGCTCCGGCCTCCTGCACAGCTATCTCCGCGTCGAGTTCGTCGAAGAGTGTGTCGGCCTCCGCCTGCTTCTGCCGAATGAGCTCCCGATTGGCCTCCACCTCGGCCTCATCTTGGATGGACTCTAGGATGGTCTGCTGCTCCGCCATCTCCTTGGCTTGGGCGATGGCAAACTCCGCATCTGCCTCTGCCATGTTGAACCCCGGAGCAGGCTGCTCCGCCTCCTCCTCCTTCGGATCCACCACCTCCATCGGCTCCGGCAGCTACTCTCCCTCCTTCTCTACCGACTGCTCCCCCTCCTCCTTCTCTGGCTCCGATGAGTCCGGAGGAAGACCCATAGCAATGCGGACGCCGTGCCCAACCCGAATCTCTGCCTCGATCTGCATCCGGTGCTCCGGCATGAGCATCGCGTAGGTGGTGATCTTACGCCGGACCATATCAACGCCGGAGAGCGGGGGAGAGGAGGCGGACGGGCTCGGGAGGCTGCGCAGAGAGGGAGGAGGTGGATGTGTTAGGGCTGGGGGACGTCGGTTGACTTAAATAGCCGGATTTGGCCACGGGCGGCGAGCCGAAGCGGCGCCACGCGGCGTTCACACTGCCGTGACGGACGAGGCGTCCGTTGGACCGCCGGGTTTCCGGGCGAGTCCGCGTGGGACTCCATCGTTAGGCCGATGTGGTGGGTCTGCCCGGGCACGTCTGAGTGCCCCTATATTCGCCCCATAGTTGGGGTATCGGTCAGCCCGGGCATTTGAGGCCCGTTTGAGGAGCTCGTCTGGATCAAAATTTCGTGATCGTTTAGTGATCGGGCGACCTGCCTGGACGTTTAAGTCAAATATGAGGGATCCGGTTGTAGACGCTCTTACAACGCAAAACAAGAAAAATAAACGGAGAACATCGCGGCCTAGACAAGCCGTTCGAAGTGCAAAGCCAATACAAGAGCAAGCGCACATCAAAAGAAAAAATTGTACATAGCTAATTCATGTTCAAATGACCGTAACATCGTAACATTAGGGGATCTTCAACGCCGACCCGTAAACCTCCAGCATGCGTTTGAACCGTGTTGTCCGGACCGTGAAAGTCATTCAACGAGGTCATGCATCGATCCTCGGTGCAGTCTGGACATGTTTTATTCGGCAAAATAAAGACAAACATGGAGAGCCTTGCGGGAGTCCGGACACCTCCCACATCCGTTTCCGACTGCCCTGGCCCATCCAAACCCCCCTGCCTCACCCGCGCGCGTTCCTACCCGGCGCCAGCTGCCCGCAATCATGCCACTTTAGAGCGCGCCGCTCTATGATACGTCTCCAACGTATCTATAATTTTTGCTTGTTCCATGCTGTGATATTATCATTCTTGGATGTTTTACAATCTTTTTACTACAACTTTATATTATTTTTGGGACTAACCTATTAACCTAGAGCCCAGTGCCAGTTCCTGTTTTTTTCCGTGTTTTTGGGTTTTACAGAAAAGGAATATCAAACGGAGCCCAAATGGAATAAAAATCTACGGTGAATTTTTATGGACCAGAAGAAGCCCAGGGAGAGTTGGAGTTGGGCCAGGGGAGCCACGAGGCCACCACAAGCCTGGGGGGCTCCCCCCGTAGGGCGCGCCCCCTAGCTTGTCGTCACCTCGTGGCCCATCCTGACTTGTTTCCACCGCCATAAATTCCTATAAATATACAAGCCTCCAGAGCCACGAAAAACCAATCGGGAGCCTTTTTCGGCACCCTGCCGGAGGGGGAATCCATCATAGGAGGCTATTCATCATCCCAACGCTCTCCATGACGAGGAGG
Organism: Elymus sibiricus; assembly: GCA_039707655.1. NCBI lineage: Eukaryota > Viridiplantae > Streptophyta > Magnoliopsida > Poales > Poaceae > Elymus > Elymus sibiricus. The sequence continues at coordinate 114,589,306 of CM077675.1, read as the reverse complement.
GAGTAGTTCACCCTCGGGGCTGAGGGTATGTACCAGTAGCTATGTGTTTGATCTCTCTCTCTCGTGTTCTTGAGATGGCACAATCTTGATGTACCGCGAGCCTTATTAATATAGAGGAATCATATGGAGTTTTCCCCTCTCTATCTTCTTGTGATGAATTGAGTTTTCCCTTTGAAGTTTACTTATCGGATTGAGTCTTTAAGGATTTGAGAACACTTGATGTATGTCTTGCGATGGGATATCTGTGGTGACAATGGGATGTTCTATTGATCTACTTGATGTATGTTTTGGTGATCAACTTGCGGGTTCCGTGACCTTGGGAATCTATGCATAGGGGTTGGCACACGTTTTCGTCTTGACTTTCCGGTAGAAACATTGGGGCACTCTTTGAAGTTCTTTGTATTGGATTGAACATGATGAATCTGAAATTATGAGATGCATATCGTATAATCAAACCCACGGGTACTCGAGGTGACATTGGGGTATCTAGGTGACATTAGGGTTTTGGTTGATGTGTATCTTAAGGTGTTATTTTAGTACGAACTCTAGGGCTGTTTGTGACACTTATAGGAATAGCTCATAAGATTGATCAGAAAAGATAACTTTGAGGTGGTTTCGTACACTACAATAATTTCTTCGTTTGTTCTCCGCTATTTGTGACTTTGGAGTGAACTCTTTGTCGCGTGTGAGAGATTTACATATGATTCAACTATGTTAGTATTGTTGAGAGAAATTGCACTAGTGAAAGTATGAACCCTAGGCCTTGTTTCCAAGCATTTATACAATGTTTTGCTCGCTGATTACTATTAGTTACCTTGCTGTTTTATATTTTCAGATTTCAAAAACTCATATCTACCATCCATATTGCACTTGTATCACCATCTCTTCGCCGAACTAGTGAACCTATACAATTTGCCATTGTATTGGGTGTGTTGGGGACACAAGAGACTCTTTGTTATTTGATTGCAGGGTTGCTTGAGAGAGACCATCTTCATCCTACGCCTCCCACGGATTGATAAACCTTAGGTCATCCACTTGAGGGAAATTTGCTACTGTCCTACAAAACTCTGCACTTGGAGGCCCAACACGAGTCTACAAGAAGGTGGCGTAGTAGACACTACTCTATATTGAAGACGGCTCAAGGCGGACGCGAGCTCTCACTGCCTTTGCCATTGAAGCGGTGCGCCGACCGAGAGAGCGCCGCCCGCGCCGCTTCCCGGTGCAGGTGACTACTGCACATTCAAACGACACGACATGCGCTCGTCCATCCGTCTGCCACCCACATTGATGGCACGTGGATGCCGAGGTGGCGTCTCCTCCGGTGCCACCCGTCCGTCCCTCTACCGCCCACCATTGCTATATAAACCACTGTCCCAGCCATAGCCGCAGTCATCCACCTTCGATCCCTTTGCACCACTTCCACCATGGATTCCTCCCCCGCCAAAGCTCTTTGGGATGGGCTAACGTCGGACTTGAAGAACAAGATGGCCCCCATTGTTGTCGGCTCGCTGGCCGACAGACAGCCGGAGGACGACGATATCCAAATGTAGGACGTTGTCGACGACGATCCGACGCCATCCTTCTCCTCTGTGCCACCCTTCTAATCATCCACGCCCCCTCGCCGATGCATTGCACCATGACCATCGGCGAGGCCCATGCCCATTACATGGACCTGGTGCGGGAGGAGCAGTTCTGGGAGGCGCAGGCCGCCGCCACCGCCTACAACTACCACATCCTCCAGGAGCACGTGCAGGCAGAGGAGCAGGTTGTCGCCGACAGGGTGGTCACTGTCGGTGTCAAAACCGGCGGATCTCGAGTAGGGGGTCCCGAGCTGTGAGTTTAGGATCGATGGGTAACAAGGGACGAAGGAGACGTTGTTTACCCAGGTTCGGGCCCTCCTATGGAGGTAAAACCCTACGTCCTGCTTGGTTGTATTGATGTGTATGAAGATTACAGAGTCGATCTACCTCGAGATCAAGTAGCCAAAATCCTAGATGAGTTTTTTCTCTATGACCTAAACCCCCGGTTTATATAGACACCGGGGGTACCTAGGGTTTACACATGATAAGTCTCCAGCCAGAAGTAAAGACGTTGATCCCCTCATCTTGACTTGGAATGCACGTCCCGTCTTCGGAGGTTTCCTTCTAGAATACGAGGTCGTCGCATATCCCGGCCCTTCCTGCGATAATCAGAGAGCGGCCCACCAAGACGGCCTATGAGAGATAGGCCGGCGGCCCGAGGACCCCTTAGTCCAGGACTCCCTCAGTAGCCCCCGAACTAGCCCCCAACGCCAGGGGTCATGACACTAGCAGCTTCGCGTGATCAGAGTCTCTGGCTTGCGGGGTGAGTTCTTTTCCCCCTTTATGATGGGCCGGCTCTAGTCCGGCCGCCAATGACATGTAGTTATCCAAACATGTAGTTATCCGGACGCCATAAGTCGCTTAACCTCGAAGGCCGAACGTCAAAGTGTGAATAGTATTTCCTGACAACCTTTCTGACGAAGGATCGTGGCCTATCACGAAAGCTGAGCCAGTTACAAAAACTCGATTCGCGGTTCGAGGCCATTTCTCCATTGGCACGTCTTATCAACGTGCACATCGTGTCCCGTTTCTTACGGGATATGATTAATGCCCTGGGTTATCCCGCGCGCATAACGACACGATTGTTTCGGGAAGTGGCGAGGCCTACGGCGCAGTAAAAGGGAGGCTCTTGGTATTACGGTACCCCATAAAAGGGAGAAAACCCCCCAAGGCTTATTCACGCTCCAAATTCGCACCCTTTGCCTCCTCAACCTTCCCAAGCTCCGAGAGCCCAGATCCAGTTCTTCCTCAATCTTCCCTCCGAGTTCGGCCATGGATGGTTCAGGCTCCATGGGCAAGTGGGAGGCCTCCTCCGTCACCGACAACGACATTCGGGAGCTAAAGCGTGCCGGCTACCTCTCCGCCAACATCGCCCACCGCGCACCAGACGCGAATCAGGTGGTTCCCACACCGAAGCCAGGCGAGAGGGTGGTGTTCGTCCCCCATTTCATCTAGGGACTGGGCTTTCCGCTCCACCCCTTCGTCAGGGGCCTCATGTTCTTTTACGGGTTAGATTTCCATGACCTCCCCTCGAACTCCTTCATGCACATCTCGGCGTTCATCATCGTCTGCGAAGCTTCCTGCGGGTACAGCCGCACTTCGGCCTCTGGCTCAAAGTGTTCAATGTCAAGCCGAAGACAGTTACGGGCGCGCATGCGGATTGTGGAGGGGCGGTAATCAGCAAGCTCCCCCGTGTCGAGTGGCCGGACGGCACCTTTATCGACACGGTCAAGATCTGGCAAAAGGAATGGTTCTACATCACCGAACCAAGGAGCGTGGACTGGGTGACACCTGTCGAGTTCAGATCCGGACCCCCCGCGAGGCTAACCTTGTGGCTCAAGAAAGGCCTTGACTGGGGGTCGGCCGCAGATGTAAAATCGCTGCAGAAGCGCATCTCCACGATGATTGAGGCCAAAATCAAGCTGGTCAACGTGATCCAGGTCATGCTCCGCCGCCGTCTCCTCCCCTGCCAGCACCGGGCCTCCCCAATGTGGGCTTACCAGCTCGAGCACCCGGCCACCGTGCGTCAATTCTTCCGCACTACCCACGAGAAATTGTGGAAAGTGCTATTCAAGCCCCAGAAGAGCTGGCCGGCCGAGGAGGAGGACACCGGTCTTGACGCCGAAACCCCTCCTACCAAGGTATAATAAAACTTTAATTCTCCGGTTCTGTTTTTTGACAAAGAGTTGAACCCCTTCTCCCTCATCTTCACAGAAATGGCTGAGCAAGGCCGTGCAAATTGACTGTCCGGCCCCGCAGCCCGAAGACCCTCGGTCGGATATGTTGACGGAGATGCTCGTCGTGGCGCCGTATTCGGCGCCGGAGAAGAAGGAGAAGAGGAAGAAAGGGGAGAAGAAGGAGGCCCGAGAGGGTCCTCGTCTAAGGGGTCTTCCGGACACTAAGTCCGAGGAGACCCATGCCTCTTCTACTCACGAGGAAGAGCACGAGGACAAAGGGGAGTGCGACTCCCCCCTCACAAGGAAAACGGCGGCGTCAGCGGACGCCGCGGAGGACCTACCTCCTCCTGCCCCGAAGAGGACATGCCGGACAAAGGCAGTCATGGCCGACGATAACTCGGACTCCGATAAGGAGTCTGAGGCTGTTGAGAAGGTTCCCCGAAGGAACCCAAGGGTTAAGCCCCCAGCCCAGAGGTATGAATCCGAAGACCCTCTGGGTCACTTATATAGAGATTTTAATGCTAAATGGGCGAACGTCTTTCAATTTGCAGCCCACCACGTGATCTCCCCACCGACCAAATCTTAGACGGGGAGTCTCTGCCCGCCGACCTGGCGGAAAGTGGGACTGCGTCACATCCTACGCCTCCTGAGGTCTCAAAGGAGGCCGCAGAGGTATTATCGCGCCAGGCTCCTTCTGAGCCGAACACCGGCGGCGAGGGTGACGACGTTATGGCTGAGGTTAATACCTCGGCCGCCGAAGACCAGGAGGAAGAACATCTCCTGGCAACTAAAGAGGGGGGACGAGGTCCGGTCCAGTCCCCTCCGAGGACATCTCTGGAGCGCTCTATGCCTCCGGAGCTGCCAGCCCAATCCCCCACCGGAGGGAGGGTTGGCAGGTCACCACCGGTGCCACCCATGACTGGGTGGTCAGCCGTGATGGAGGAAGCTTTATCCGGCTCCTCCATCACCGAAGATCACCGCGAACTTATGGGTGCGGTTTTGCAAGGCATTCAGTCCGTTGATAGCGGACTGAAAGAGGCCTTCAACGGTCTCTTGACGGGCTTCAAGGTAAGCCACGTAATACTCTTTTTTCCAGAAAAAGTTAATTTACCAAGTTTATGCAATCCTTATAAGTGTAGTAGCCCCCGAGCCCTGGGTGAGTTTGAAAAACCCACCCGGGGGTCAAATGTCCGAAAATTAGTAACGATGCTCAAGGCACTCTTTGTCCCTCGTTATTCAAAGAGCTCCGGAGAGTACTTAGCAGAGGGTTTGAATCCGACAGCTCGGGAGTTTTAATGCACATAAGTTGTTTTGTAGGCCTCGTCATCGGCGGCGGCCGCCAACACAGTGGAGCTTGCCGAGCTAAACCGGAAGCTCAAGAGCTCCGATGAGGAGCTCGATCGCGTGAACAAGAGATTTGACGAGACGCAAGGTGAGTCCGAATTTTATCATTTGGGCTATTGTCTATCCTCATTGATTGAGATATCCGAATTGTTATCCCTAATTGTTATTTACTCATTGTTACCACAGCTGTGGCCGCAGAGGTCGAGAACCTCAAGGCCGAGTTGAAAAAGGTGAGGCAGGAGGCCGCGGATGAGAAGGCGGCGGCCGAACAAGCAGCAGCCGAACTGTCAGCGTTAAAAGCCGTGAGCGACAAGCATGAGGCTCGGGTGGCAGAGGTGCATCTGGAGCTCAAGGATGCCAGCACGAAGTGCGAGGCCCTTGAGCAAAAGAACGAAGACCAGCCACCGAACTATCCACGCTGAAATCCGAGCTCAAAGCGGAGCGAGTTGATAGGCGGTTCTTTGAAGAAGAACTCCGCCAAGTCAAGGCGATCGTGGATGGTAAGCCGTACTTACTGCAATGTGCCTTTGGTGGTAACAGGTTTGCATTGCTCACCCGGGTGTGGCGTTCCTCAGGCGCCTTTACGGACCTCCCGAGGAGTGCAGCGGACGCGAACAAATACTTCGCCTCTCGGGATGGGGATGTTGAGCCTCGGCTGTTCTGGGCGCAATTTCAAGCCCCCGAGCATCCTCCCCTCCTGAGCAATCAGATGAAACAATTGATGGAGCTGCACAGGATGGCGGAGCCGGCCATGAAGGACCTCTGCATCCGGATGTGGCCTGCAGAGCCGTTGCCAAGCTGTTACTTTGGCTTGGTGCAGAAACTATGCGACGCTGCGCCTCAGATTGACGCTCTAAAGCATTCTACGTGCATCGAGGGAGCTCGGACGGCCTTTGCAAGGACCATGATGCACTGGCCGAGGCTCAAGCCGATCGAGATGGCCACCGCACCTCCACCCCCTGGGAAGGAGCATAGGCGCCCCGAGCAATACTTTTCCACCGTGATGGATGGTGCTCGGGCGATAGAAGCCCAATGCCCTAAGGATGTAATTTATGAATGAGCGTTTTGTCATGTATCCGATGACTGTTCCGCTTTATAATGCGGTTGCATGGTTTATCATGTCTTTGTATTATTTTGACTCCTATGTGGCCGTTTTATCTGAAAGTTGCGAGTCGTCGGCTTCAGCCCCCCTGTAGATACTACACGAGGTGTTTCTACCTCCGCACTGTAACCCTTAGCGGACGTATCGGTGCCCGAAGGCGGTAGTGCGAGGGGAACAAGGCAATCGGACTATGATGCTTTAGTGCTTTCACTTAGCCGTAGGAATTTGACTGCGGGGGCTGATGACTAGCCCCCAGTGTTTTGTGATATTCGGATACACCGAGGTTGAAACCAGCATCACATGGTTTGTAATCGTACAAACCCCTCGTATAACACGGAATAACCTCTATCGATTTTTAGTTTGAGACCTATGCTCGGATTGCAGACCGGTTCTGGCTTATTATGACAGTCAGTTTTCGGCTTTCTCCACTGAGGTACTTGACCAGGAGAGCTGGAAGCACAATCGCAGTGGTTCTCCCTTTACCCTTTTAGCCGAACGAGCGGAATGTAAGAGGGTAAACACAGGAGCCGAGCAACCCAACCATTGACCCAAGACATAATTCGGAACCGATTCATATAACGCAACATCCGAGACGCCGAACACATAAACAATAGTGCTGGGGTGATGCTTGGGGCGATTTTTATAGTCAAGCCCCCGGTCTATTAGCCGGTCGCATCATAATATGTACCGAACAGCTTTGCTATCGGCGTCTGATGTCTACTACGCAACCTTCTTCTTGTAGACTCGTGTTGGGCCTCCAAGCGCAGAGTTTTGTAGGACAGTAGCAAATTTCCCTCAAGTGGATGACCTAAGGTTTATCAATCCGTGGGAGGCGTAGGATGAAGATGGTCTCTCTCAAACAACCCTACAACCAAATAACAAAGAGTCTCTTATGTCCCCAACACACCCAATACAATGGTAAATTGTATAGGTGCACTAGTTCGGCGAAGAGATGGTGATACAAGTGTAATATGGATGGTAGATATAGGTTTTTGTAATCTGAAAATATAAAAAGAGCAAGGTAACTAATGATAAAAGTGAGCACAAACGGTATTGCAATGCTTAGAAACAAGGCCTAGGGTTCATACTTTCACTAGTGCAAGTTCTCTCAACAATACTAACATAGTTGAATCATATATAAATCCCTCACGTGCGACAAAGAGTTCACTCCAAAGTCACAAATAGCGGAGAACAAACGAAGAAATTATTGTAGGGTACGAAACCACCTCAAAGTTATCTTTTCCGATTAATCGTATGAGCTATCCCTATAAGTGTCACGAACAGCCCTAGAGTTCGTACTAAAATAACACCTTAAGATACACATCAACCAAAACCCTAATGTCACCTAGATACTCCAATGTCACCACAAGTACCCATGGGCTTGATTATACGATATGCATCACACAATTTCAGATTCATCATGTTCAATCCAACACAAAGAACTTCAAAGAGCGTCCCAAAGTTTCTACCGGAGAGTCAAGACGAAAACGTGTGCCAACCCCTATGCATAGATCCCCAAGGTCACGGAACCCGCAAGTTGATCACCAAAACATACATCAAGTGGATCAATAGAACATCCCATTGTCACCACGGATATCCCATCGCAAGACATACATCAAGTGTTCTCAAATTCTTTAAGACTCAATCCGATAAGTAAACTTCAAAGGGAAAACTCAATTCATCACAAGAAGATAGGGAGGGGAAAACTCCATATGATTCATCTATATTAATAAAGCTCGCGGTACATCAAGATCGTGCCATCTCAAGAACACGAGAGAGAGAGAGATCAAACACATAGCTACTGGTACATACCCTCAGCCCCGAGGGTGAACTACTCCCTCCTCGTCATGGAGATCGCCGGGATGATGAAGATGGCCTCCGGTGATGGTTTCCCCCTCCGGCAAGGTGCCGGAACGGGCTCCCGATTGGTTTTTCGTGGCTACAGAGGCTTCTGGCGGCGGAACTCCCGATCTAGGTTTCTTTCTGGGGGTTTCTCGATTTATAGGAGTACTTGGCGTTGGAATCACGCCAGGGGAGTGCTCGAGGGGCCCACAAGCCAGGGGGCGCGCCCTAGGGGGGCGCCCCCCAGGCTTGTGACCTCCTCGGTCACTTCCTGGCCCAACTTTTTGCTCCAGTATTTTTCATATTTTCCAAAAATATTCTCCGTAAATTTTCAGCCCATTCCGAGAACTTTTATTTCTGCACCAAAACAACAACACGGTAGCTCTGCTGAAAACAGCGTCAGTCCGGGTTAGTTCTAATAAAATCATACCAAAATCATATAAAATTATTGTAAACATGGCATGAATACTTCATAAATTATAGAAACGTTGGAGACGTATCAGCATCCCCAAGCTTAATTCCAGCTCGTCCTCGAGTAGGTAAATGATAAAAGAAATAATTTATGAAGTGTGAATGCTACCTAACATGTTCATCATATTCTTTTTTTCTTTGTATAGCATGGACATTTGGACTTGTAAATGATTCAAAGCAATAGTATAGTTTTAACATAATGACTTCAATACTCAAGCATGTCAACAAGCAACCATGTCTTTCAAAATATCAACACTAAAGAAAGTTATCCCTAGCCCATCATGCTCAATCATTGATCCATTCATGAAACACACTCAAATATTAGCTTTGCCCAATGCTCAAGTACGATCATAGTGCCCCCTAGTTGGTGCTTATAAGAGAAGATGGAGACTCAAAGCAAAAATAAAAATTGCATAAAGTGAATAGATAGGCCCTTCGCAGAGGGAAGTAGGGATTTGTAGAGGTGCCAGAGCTCAAGGTTTAAATTGAGAGAGAAAAATATTTTGAGTGGCATGCTTTTCCTGTCAACGAAAACAACGAAGTAGCTCACAATACTTTCCATGCTAGATACATTATAGGCGGTTCCCAAACAGAATGGTAAAGTGTTTTTTACTCCCCCTGCACCAATCAATCACACTCCACGGCGAGCCGAATCACGGGTACCGTCCATACAAACAACAATCCTGCGGGAGTTTTGTTTCATTATATTTTGATTTGAATTTTGAGCATGGAACTGGGCATCCCGAATACCAGCCACTTTCTCGTGAATGATAATGAATCAACACATATCGTGAGAATAACACACCTAGCATGGAAAAATATTGGATACTCCCCACCATTTCATGAGCGGTACGGGCACACAAAAGAGAAATTTTATTTTGAAAATTTAGAGATGGCACATACAAATTTACTTGGAACGGCATGGAAATACCGCATATAGGTAGGTATGGTGGACTCATAAGGCAAAACTTGGTTTAAGGATTTTGGATGCACAAGTAGTATTTCTACTTAGTACAAATGGAGGCTAGCAAATAGATTGCGAAGCAACCAAACCAAGAAACGAAAAATCACATAAGTGAGCATTGAACATAACTAACACCGAATAATGCACCACAAGTAGGATGTAACTTCATTGCATAACTATTGACTTTCGTTCATGCATAGGGAATCACAAACCTTAACACCAATATTCCTACTAAGCATAACTACTCACTAACATGACTCACATATTACTATCATCATGTTTCAAAACTATTACAAAGAATCAAGTTTTAATTTGTCCCATGATCTTCATGAAAGTTTTTATTATATCCTCCTTGGATATCTATCACTTTGGAATTAGTTTCATATATTGCCATTGCTTTTTCGACAAGCTCAAACAAATTTAAATGAAGCACATGAGCATAAAGATTTCATCCCTCAAAAAGGTATAAGTGAATCATGAGAGGAAATGACAAGCTACTCTCAAAAGATATAAGTGAAGATCAATGAATAGTCAAACAATTAAGTAGCTATGTGAGGACTCTCTCTCTCTCTCTCTCTCTCTCTCAATAAATATTTTCAGATCTGAGTATTTTATTCAAACAGCAAACAAAAGAAAAATAGCACTCCAAGAATAGCACGCATCATGTGAACGAATAAAAATTTAGGCTCAACATAGGCTAACCGATAATTGTTGATGAAGAGAGGTGGGATGTGTAGCATCCCCAAGCTTAGATACTTGAGACTCCTTGAAATATTTACTTGGGGTGCCTTGGGCATCCCCAATCTTGAGCTTTTGTATCTCGTTCAATCTTCTCATATCCCGGTTTCACCTATTCTCAAAAACTTCATCCACACAAAACTCGAAAAGAACTTGTGAGATAGGTTAGTACACATAATAATAAATCAACACTTCATGTACTGCCAAGACAAGTTGCATAATAATTTCCAAACATTAGTTACTGTATACTATCATTTCCACAATTTATATCTACCAATATAGGCTATGGAAACTAGAGGATAAGTAGATAAGAAAACTATGACAGCAATCTGTCCAAACAGAACAGTCTGTAGCAATCTATTAAACCAGTGTACTTCTGTAACTCAAAAAATTATGAAAATTTAGGACATGCTAAATAATTTATATGAAAACACTGTGTAAAAAATTCAGGAACTTTCCACGTTCCAGTAAAATATGAAAATTCAAACACTACAGCAAAAGTTTCTGTTTTTACACAGCACATATCAAAACATGCAATGCAAGCATCCTAATGCAATTCTCGGAACTTTTTATTGAAAAACAAGATTATAAATAACACCTAACAGACAACAATAAAATAAAATGACACTCCAAGCAAAACTCATATTATGTGACGAATAAAAATATAGCTCCAAGTAAGATATACCGATAGTGTTGAAGACGAAAGAGGGGATGCCTTCCGGGGCATCCCCAAGCTTAGGCGCTTGAATATTCCTTGGATATTACCTTGGGGGTGCCTTGGTCATCCCCAATCTTAGGTTCTTGTCACTCCTTATTCTCCTCATATCGGTGTCTCACCCAAAATCAATTCATCACAAGAAGATAGAGAGGGGAAAACTCCATATGATTCATCTATATTAATAAAGCTCGCGGTACATCAAGATCGTGCCATCTCAAGAACACGAGAGAGAGATCAAACACATAGCTACTGGTACATACCCTCAGCCCCGAGGGTGAACTACTCCCTCCTCCTCATGGAGATCGCCGGGGTGATGAAGATGGCCTCCGGTATTGGTTTCCCCCTCCGGCAGGGTGCCGGAACGGCCCCCGATTGGTTTTTCGTGGATACAGAGGCTTCTGGCGGCAGAACTCCCGATCTAGGTTTCTTTCTGGGGGTTTCTCGATTTATAGGAGTACTTGGCGTTGGAATCACGTCAGGGGAGTGCTCGAGGGGCCCACAAGCCAGGGGGGCGCGCCCCCCAGGCTTGTGACCTCCTCGGTCACTTCCTGGACCAGCTTTTTGCTCCAGTATTTTTCATATTTTCCAAAGATATTCTCCGTAAATTTTCAGCCCATTCCGAGAACTTTTATTTCTGTAGAAAAACAACACCACGGTAGCTCTGTTGATAACAGCGTCAGTCCGGGTTAGTTCTAATAAAATCATACCAAAATCATATAAAATTATTGTAAACATGGCGTGAATACTTCATAAATTATAGATACGTTGGAGACGTATCAGCGTCGGTGAGTAGAGAACAGAGTATGTGACATAAAATACAGTGAGGAGGCCGTAAATGATGGCCTTTATTTCTTGATGAATTCTTATAACTCAAACTGCCGAAGCAACTGTTACAGGTATTTTGAAATGAAAAAATAAAGTTTACAAAGGAGAGGTTTTACCCGGGGTCTTCGATGGGTGGCTTGACGTCCTTAATGTGCCATGTCGCGTGTCTGCTCCTTTGCTCCCGAGGGGGTTGCGTTCCTTGAAAGGTGATTGCTATCGGCGAACGGACCTTGGGAAGAAGATCTTGAGAAGTCGCCGCAGTGTGGATGAGCTTTACGCTTGGAAGGTCCTAGATGGTACCTGTGGTTTGTCCGAAGACATGTGTTGGCAGTAGTTCGGTCCAGCCAAACACTTTCCCTTTGATAGTGGGTCCCCACAGGTGCCCATGGTATTTTGAGCGCGAAGTTGTGCCTTCTTGGCACATATTTTACTTTAACTAGGGATGTGTTGTGGGGGGCGTATCCCTATTTTTGTTGGGAGGAAGATGATTCCGGGAGTTCGGGTTGAGACCAAGCTCGTTTACTAACCTGACGTGCCTTTATGGCTGATTTGGGCGTCGGCCTATTGTCGCCGTACTGGAATTTGGCTGCCAGGGCCGCTGTGTGTTCCTCAGTTCGGAGAGAGCGCTCTGTGTTGCCGTTGACAGTAATGACCCCCTTGGTCCCGAGCATCTTGAGCTTCAGGTACGCGTAGTGGGGGACGGCGTTAAAGCGAGCGAATGTTGTGAGGCCGAGTAGGGCGTGATAACCACTGCGAAAAGGGACAATGTCGAAGATCAAGTCTTCGCTGCGGAAGTTGTCGAGCGAGCCGAACACTACTTCCAGATTCACGGTGCCCGAGCAGCGGGCTTCGACGCCTGGGATCACTCTTTTAAAGGTAGTGTTGCTAGGTTTGATCCTTGACGGATCTATACCCATCTTTTTCACCGTGTCTCAGTAAATCAGATTAAGACTACTTCCTCCATCCATTAGGACTCTAGTGAGGTGATACCCATCGATAATGGGGTCTAGGACGAGGGCTGTCGAACCTCCGTGATGGATACTGGTCGGATGGTCCCGTCGGTCGAAGGTGATCGGGCAAGCCGACCATGGGTTATACTTTGGGGCTACGGGCTCTACGGCGTAGACCTCCCGAAGGGCGCGCTTCCTCTCCTTTTTTGGTATGTGAGTGGCATATATCATGTTCACAGTTTTTACCTCTGGAGGGAACTGCTTTTTTCCTCCATTGCTTGGACCGTGGGGCTCGTCATCGTCCTCGCTGCGTGGGCCCTTGCCTTGCTCTTCGGCTGCGAGTTTGCTAGCTTGTTTGAATACCCAACAATTACGGTTGGTGTGGGTAGCGGGCTTGTCTTGGGTGCCGTGGATCTGGCAGGGCCTATCCATGATTTTGTCCAGCGTGGTAGGTCCATCTCGATTTCCTTTAGAAGGTTTCTTCCGCTGTCCGGATTTTGGGTTGCGGAAACCGGCATTAACGGTCGTGTCCTCAGCATCGCCGTTGTTGTGCCGGCGTTTGTTTTTGTTACGTCGTGGTTTCCCATTTCCATCCCGGACTTCGGAGGTGTTGGGGTCTTCGGTGTCATGGCCTCGTCGAGCTAGCCAGTTATCCTCACCCGCGCAAAAGTGTGTCATAAGTGAGGTAAGGGCGGACATTGTCCTCGGCTTTTCCTAGCCGAGCTGACGAGCTAGCCGCTCATCCCGGATATTATGTCTGAAGGAGGCTATTGCCTCGGCGTCCGGGTGGTCAATGATCTGGTTTTTCTTGGTCAGGAACCGATTCCAGAATCGCCGAACTGATTCACATGCTTTCTGGACAACATTGCTCAGGTCGGAGGAGTCCGGTGGCCGGACATAAGTGCCCTGGAAGTTAGATCGGAAGGCATCCTCGAGCTCTTCCCAGCTCCCGATGGAATTCTCGGGGAGACTGTTTAACCAGTGTCGAGCTGGCCCCTTAAGTTTCAGGGGCAGATACTTGATGGCGTGGAGATCATCTCCTCGTGCCATATGAATGTGGAGGAGGAAGTCCTCAATCCACACGGCTGGGTCTGTTGTCCCGTCGTATTGCTCTATGTTAACGGGTTTAAACCCTTCAGGGAACTGATGCTGCATCACCTCGTCTATGAAGCACAGTGGGTGGGTAGCGCCTCTGACCCGAGCTATGTCATGCCTACGATCGGCGGTCGATCGGGCCCGGTTTTGTTCCCGATCTCTATTGCTGCAGTCGAGCCAAGACTGGTACCCGTCCCGTCTAGCGGGGGAGTACCCTCTAGATCCGTAGATGGATCTTGTGTGGCCTGCTCTATAATCCAGGTCCTGTCGTAAGTCATACCTGTCCTCAGGCTCTGCTGGCTCTTTTCCTCTCCTGAGGGGTACCACAGGTCTTTACTCGGCCTCGCCGGCCGTCCTATCCCAAGGGCGGTCCGGCTGGTCATACGGAGTATGCCTGGGAGACGATGTTTCATCGAACTGCGGCAGCAGCCGCCGGCGTGGGTAGCTCAATTGGTCTGGTAGATTGGTACCGTACCCTTCTTCGGCTGCCAAGACCCTTGTCCATCTATCATTGAGGGTGTCTTGTTCGGCTTTGAGCTATTGTTGTTTTGCCTTCAGGCTTCGGGCGGTGGCTAAAAGCTGCCGCCTAAACCGTTCCTGATCCGCAGGGTTTTCGGGGACGGTGAAGTCCTCGGCTTCCAGGCTGTCCTCCTCCTCGACAGGGGGACGGTAGTTGTCGTCCTCGGAATCATTAAGATCCTCGGTGTCGCGCCGATCTTCGGGCCTTTCCTGGTCCTCCAGTGGCTGTTCGGGGACTTCAGGGTCGCCGAGGTCTTCCGGGGTGTCATTTTCCCCGGTGCCTGCAATGGCTTCCCTTCCCTTGTTTGCCTTAGATTGTTTGCGCTGTTTCCGGTGCCTTGACGGCTCCTCACCAGATTTATCGCCATTCTTCTGAGGGGTGCGATCGCCCTTATCGTCGGGGGTGTCTACCATGTAGACGTCGTAGGTGGAGGTGGCAGTCCATCGCCCAGTGTTGATGGGGGCGGGGGTGCCGTCCTCTTCATCCATGTCTTCTGCCTCCTCGGAGGCGTGATGACCCACAAGTATAGGGGATCTATCGTAGTCCTTTCGATAAGTAAGAGTGTCGAACCCAACGAGGAGCAGAAGGAAATGACAAGCGATTTTCAGTAAGGTATTCTCTGCAAGCCCTGAAATTACCAGCAACAGATAGTTTTGTGATAAGATAATTCGTAACGAGTAGCAAGTAACAAATGTATCAAAGGTGCAGCAAGGTGGCCCAATCCTTTTTGTAGCAAAGGACAAGCCTGGACAAACTCTTATATAAGGCAAAGCGCTCCCGAGGACACATGGGAATTTCTGTCAAGCTAGTTTTCATCATGCTCATATGATTCGCGTTCGTTACTTTGATAATTTGATATGTGGGTGGACCGGTGCTTGGGTGCTGCCCTTACTTGGACAAGCCTCCCACTTATGATTAACCTCTCTCGCAAGCATCCGCAACTACGAAAGAAGAATTAAGATAAATCTAACCATAGCATGAAACATATGGATCCAAATCAGCCCCTTACGAAGCAACGCATAAACTAGGGTTTAAGCTTCTGTCACTCTAGCAACCCATCATCTACTTATTACTTCCCAATGCCTTCCCCTAGGCCCAAATAATGGCGAAGTGCCATGTAGCCGACGTTCACATGATTACTTATCAAAATATCGAACGAATACATCTTATCAAAATATCGAACGAATACCAAATTCACATGATTACTTATAACAAGACTTATCCCATGTCCTCAGGAACAAACGTAACTACTCACACAGCATATTCATATTCATGATCAGAGAAGTATTCATTATCACTAAGGATCTGAACATATGATCTTCCACCAAGTAAACCAACTAGCATCAACTACAAGGAGTAATCAACACTACTAGCAACCCACAGGTACCAATCTGAGGTTTTGAGACTAAGATCGGATACAAGAGATGAACTAGGGTTTGGAGAGGAGATGGTGCTGGTGAAGATGTTGATGGAGATTGACCCCCTCTCGATGAGAGGATCGTTGGTGATGACGATGGCTTCGATTTCCCCCTCCGGGAGGGAAGTTTCCCCGGCAGAACAGCTCCGCCGGAGCCCTAGATTGCTTCTGCCCAGGTTCCGCCTCGAGACGGCGGCGCTTCGTCCCGAAAGCTCTCTTCTGATTTTTTCCAGGTCAAAACCCTCCATATAGCAGAAGATGGGCACTGGAGGGCTGCCAGGGGGCCCACAAGCCACAGGGGCGCGCCCCCAGGCTTGTGGCCTCCTGGTGGGTCCCCTCTGGTATTTCTTTCGCCCAATATTTTTTTTATATTCCAAAATAATTCCCGTAACTTTTCAGGACTTTTGGAGTTGTGCAGAATAGGTCTCTCATATTTGCTCCTTTTCCAGTCCACAATTCCAGCTCCCGGCATTCTCCCTCTTCATGTAAACCTTGTAAAATAAGAGAGAAAAGGCATAAGTATTGTACCATAATGTGTAATAACAGCCCATAATGCAATAAATATCAATATAAAAGCATGATGCAAAATGGACGTATCAAGGCGTAGTCCAGCATATCGGTTAAGTCTTCGATAGTGGCTACCAAGTGGGTGGTGGGTGGGTCAAAAAATTCCCCATGACCCGCCTTCAGACCGATCTGAGCATGGGTCGAGGTTGGGTCGTCTGTGATTTTTATTGATAGGATCCGATCCAGCGCCTCATTGATCGTCGAGAGCTCGACCGGATCGATCTGCCTAGGACTTTCGGAGTTAACCTCCAGCGTGTCCGTACAAAGAGTGTGTTCGGCAGGGGCCGACCCCTGTCCCTCGGGTACTGTAACCGG
This sequence comes from Elymus sibiricus, assembly GCA_039707655.1. NCBI lineage: Eukaryota > Viridiplantae > Streptophyta > Magnoliopsida > Poales > Poaceae > Elymus > Elymus sibiricus. The sequence continues at coordinate 114,572,681 of CM077675.1, read as the reverse complement.
ATCCGGACTAAGAGCCAGACCATCGGCAGGGATAGACCCGAGGGCGGAGTCGAGAAGGAGATCCGAAGTTAAGGCTTCGGAGATTGCAGGCTCGTCAGATGAGATCGCGAGCCCAGCGAATGAAAGATCGCCCAGGGAGTCTACGGAGAACTCTAGGTTCCCGAATCTGATCTCTTGATCGGGGGTGAGACTCCCGATCCGACCAGGATGGCCGGTCGGGTCGGCGTGCAGCACGATGCTGCCGAAAGCGAAAGTCTGTCTCGGGGCGAAGGAGTCCCCGTTACGGACTTCATCGCTAATGATTAGGCGAGCCATCAATTCCTCTTGCGATCCCACAGCGGAACTCTCAATGAAAGCACCAATGTCGGTGTCAAAACCGGCGGATCTCGGGTAGGGGGTCCCGAGCTGTGAGTTTAGGATCGATGGGTAACAAGGGACGAAGAAGACGTTGTTTACCCAGGTCCGGGCCCTCCTATGGAGGTAAAACCCTACGTCCTGCTTGGTTGTATTGATGTGTATGAAGATTACAGAGTCGATCTACCTCGAGATCAAGTAGCCAAAACCCTAGATGAGTTTTTTCTCTACGATCTAAACCCCCCGGTTTATATAGACACAGGGGGTACCTAGGGTTTACACATGATAAGTCTCCAGCCGGAAGTAAAGACGCTGATCCCCTCATCTTGACTTGGAATGCACGTCCCGTCTTCGGAGGTTTCCTTCTAGAATACGGGGTCGTCGCATATCCCGGCCCTTCCTGCGATAATCAGAGAGCGGCCCACCAAGCCGACCTATGAGAGATAGGCCGGCGGCCCGAGGACCCCTTAGTCCAGGACTCTCTCAGTCGCGCCGGAGGAGGACCTGGCGGAGCAGGAGGTGCTGCTCGAGTCCTTCCGCTCCGCCCGCGAGATCCGTCTCGCCCGCTGGTAGTACCGCAAGCGGATGGCGGAAGTTGCAGCCGCCTGCAAGGAGTGTGACGACGCGAGCGAGGCGGTGTTCGACGAGACCAACGACGACGAGGAGGACACTGCCGAGGCCGCGCCCCGCCGCGATGACCACGAAGCCGGCATGCCACGGGCTCCGCCGACAACGAGGAAGAGTAGAGCACGGTAGGTCGCCAGCGCTCGGGTCCCATGAAGGCCATCGCTCCTCCCCTCCCATTGAAGTCAAGCTTGGCGAGCTCAACATCGACGACCAGTTAGCCGCTTGGCGGCGACGTGGAGGCGAACAACTTCACTTCCTGGGCTCCGGAGAAGGAGGTTACGGAGGCGGAGCTGTAGAAGGCAAATCTTCAATTCTTGGGGCTCATGGCCGGACACGGAAACGGACGCTGGCGATCATAGATTAGGTGTATTAATCATACCTCTAAAGCCGGACGAGCGCCGCTTAGTTGATGTAAATGTAATGAAATTCGTCATGTTTATGTAAAATTCGTCATGTTTGTATGAAATTCGTACATGTTTACAAGAATTTCGTTCGGTTGATTCAAAATGTTGTCAAAATGTATGCGGCTACGGTTGGATCACCGCCTCCCGCATCCTTGTCCGTGCACTTGGTCCTTGTCCGCGGACGGACACGGGAGAAAATTTATGGATCGTCGTTGGAGATGCCCTTATGTTATAGCACAATGTTCTATGTATCGGGTACACAATCACGGAAGGAGTACGGGCGTGAAGGTACTGCGGAGAACAAGATCTCCTCATAACTCAAACTTACAATAAATATATTTATAGCCTTCTAATATATTGTAGAACAGTGGAGAGTCCCAAATACAGCAGAATATTATCATTACCAAACAAGTATATTTCCCACGTCTAAACCCCCCAGCCGACTCCCACCGTTAATTCCCCTTCCCCTTCCCTAAGACTACCAAACACGCTGTATAGCTTAGCGGCATGGATCGCGAACAGCTATACACGATCTGGCCAGCTGCTTACTTGACTGAAGCACCGGATTCGTCACCGTCGACGGTAGCCCGCCGCTGCTGTCCTGACTCGAGAGCATCGCCACCTTCAGCGGGAGGGTCGTCGCCACCGCGTCTGCGGTCCAGAGAGCCTCTTGCACAATCGGCGATGTAGCGCACGTCCCTAGCAAGTTCCATCGCACTGACGACAACTTGGGCAACGTTGCCGACGAACTTAAGCGTCTCCCATACGGGTGCCAGCACATCGCGGGCGCGACAGATCGCGCGGTACAGGCGGCTCGGCGCGCCAGAAGCGTCCGTCGAAGTGTACTCGGCGGCGGCGGGGGAAGCGGTGACGGCGTGGGCGTCTTCGGTCGAAGCGTCGTCGTGCGTTGGTAACTCCATGTCTGTCTCTGGTGATCTCCGGCGACCGGCGGCGTAGGCGTTATGATCGTGGATTTCTATCTCGGACGGATAGTGGAACGCGTTTGGGAGTCGATTGGAATTTATTTATCAATCACGATGGAACGCGTTTGGGATCTCAACAATGCCTCGGAGTCCAACAGATTCCAAGTCGGTTTCTGCTTTAACCGGCGAATAGAATTTAGTAGTACTAGAACGGAGAGGAACTTGTTTCCTCGATGAGGTGCGTTGCAACGGGATTTTTTTTATGTGTGTAAATATACATTTGTAAGTGATCAACTGTTTATTTGTACAGTAGGTTAATACGTTACTCCGACCTGCTATGTTACAATAAGATGGGTCCCCTGATATGCTACAGAATTCCGATGGAAATGTTTGAAGGAAAACTGTTGTTAAAAATGCACCTACCCGTTAGCCCCAGATGGCACGGCTTCTTACTTCAAATGCTTTCGTGCATCACATTCGTGCTTGATCTTTGGATTAATTTTCTGTCCCTGTTGCAAATGCAACCGCTCCCCTGATGTGCATGTATACACGCCGTGCAGTTCCGTCTGCTCGTTGATCATCTAGGAATTGATCTTCTGGGGCTGTTGCAAATGTGCATGTATACACGCCGTTCTGGGGCTGTTGGAAATGCAACCCGCCGAACCCCCGCCACATCCTCCTTTTATTATGACTCACAAGGCAGAGAACCTTGGGTCTCTTTATTTCTTACTTGCAAATGCGGCACCGAACCAACGCCTCATCCTCTTTTTGTTATTTCTCAAGACACTTAGCCTTGGTTCTCTTTATACTTATATCTACAAATGCAGCCACCGAACCAACACCTCATCCATCTTTTGTTATTTCTGAAGGCACCTTGTTGATTATTTGAACAACTCGCAGCATATATAAACCGATGTGGCTTGCTATAATGCAGCGAGGTGGTACTATTTAACTGCTAAGTTTGTTTTTTGAGGGGTATTTAACTGCTAAGTGAAACCGACTATTTTTCGCTGGCCTGGAAGTTAAGGAGGCCCATGGCCATTACTGCAATGGGCCAATGTGGTGACGTACGAATACATTTTCGTTTATCTAGACAGAGCTCTGCCGGCCAAACAATCAAACAGCGTTGGTGCAGTGGCTGGCTCGCGTTATCGCACACTTATTGGGTGCAGGTTCGAATCCCACCTTAAGTGATTTATCTTTTAATTTTTAAGCAGCTTGCAGCGCACGAGATGACGTACGCATTAGGCTTTTTTTTATTAGGTAATAAAGATTAGTACCACCTTGCGTATATTGTCTTATTATAAAAAAAATACAAAATCATCTAAGCGGGACGAAACCAAGAATATCACCTTTTACGTCTTATAAAAATACAAAATCATCTAAGCGGGACGAAACCTTTACGTCTTATATATATAAAAATATAAAAATACAAAATCATCTAAGCGGGACGAAACCAAAAATATCACCTTACTTTATTATAGTATATATATATATATATATATATATATATATATATATATATATATATAATATGGACTACTTTTCTGTACTTCTGGGTGTATGTACTCCCATCCTTAATATACCTTGTATACGCATTGATTATACCTCTTTTGTTGGGGAACGTTGCATGGGAAACAAAAATTTTCCTACGCACACATAAGATCTATCCATGGTGATGAGCATCTACGAGAGGGAGAGTGAATCTACATACCCTTGTAGATCGCTAAGCGGAAGCGTTAATAAACGCGGTTGATGTAGTCGAACGTCTTCGCGATCCAAATCGCCGAGCGTCCCGCGATCCAATCACGATCCTTCCGATCTAGTGCCGAACGGACGGCACCTCCGCGTTCAACACACGTACGGCTTGATGACGCCTTCACCTCCTCGATCCAGCGAGCGATGGTGAAGTAGTGGTTGAGTTCCAGCAGCACGACGGCGTGGTGATGGTGGTGAGGAACAATCTCTGCAGGGCTTCGCCAAGCGCTACGGAGATTATGACGGAGGAACTAGAGGGCTAGGGTTGCCGGCACACGGCTTGGGAAATCCTGATGTGTCCCGTGTGCTAGCCCTGCCCCTCTATTTATATGTTGAGCCTTGGGGTCTAAACTTGGAGTAAAAGCCTCCTCCGGGTCGGTTTTTCCCGCACAAGGTCGGTTTGGCCCGCAGGAAAAGAGTCCAATTCGGACCCTGCCGAATCGTGCACAGCCGCTCACAAGCGGTAGTACCGCTTCACACAAGCGGTAGTACCGCTTGGGCGGTAGTACCGCTTCACACAAGCGGTAGTACCGCTCCGGCGGTAGTACCGCTTCACCAAGCGGTAGTACCGCTCCGGCGGTAGTACCGCTTCAACAAGCGGTAGTACCGCTTACGCGGCAGCAAAACTACTTTTGCACTTTCCAATACCTTGTGGGCTTTATCCCTTTGGCTCATATAAAGTGTTGCTGCACCCGAACACTTCGGTAAACATCCGGAACCCCTTCCGGTGAACTCCGGAACCCTTCCAGAGATCAAAACACTATTATCACATATATCAATCTTTACCTCCGGACTATTCCGGAGATCCTCGTCATGTCCGGGATCTTATCCGGGACTCCGAACAACTTTCGGTCACCAACATAACAACTCAATTATACTAATCGTCACCAAACGTTAAGTGTGTAGACCCTGCGGGTTCGAGAACTATGTAGACATGACCGAGACACCTCTACGGCCAATAACCAATAGCGGGACCTGGATGCCCATATTGGCTCCTACATATTCTACGAAGATCTTTATCGGTCGAACCTCTATGTCAAGGATTCAGTTAATCCCGTATGCTGTTCCCTTTGTTCTTCGGTATGTTACTTGCCCGAGATTCGATCGTCGGTATCACTATACCTAGTTCAATCTCGTTACCGGCAAGTCTCTTTACTCGTTCCGTAATACAAGATCTCGTGGCTAACACTTTTAGTCACGTTGCTTGCAAGGCTCATTGTGATGTTGTATTACCGAGTGGGCCCTGAGATACCTCTCCGTCATACGGAGTAACAAATCCCAGTCTTGATCCATGCCAACCCAACAGACACCCTCGGAGATACCTGTAGAGCACCTTTATAGTCACCCAGTTACGTTGCGACGTTTGATACACACAAGGTATTCCTTCGGTGTCAGTGAGTTGCATGATCTCATGGTCAAAGGAACAGATACTTGACATGCAGAAAACAATAGCAATAAACTGACACGATCAAATGCTACGTTTACAGTTTGGGTCTTGTCCATCACATCATTCTCCTAATGATGTGATCCCGTTATCAAATGACATCTCATGTCCATGGCTAGGAAACCTTAACCATCTTTGATCAACAAGCTAGTCAACTAGAGGCTTACTAGGGACACAGTGTTGTCTATGTACCCACACATGTATTTGAGTTTCCAATCAATACAATTATAGCATGGATAATAAACGATTATCATGAACAAGGAAATATAATAATAACCAATTTATTATTGCCTCTAGGGCATATTTCCAACATCTTTATCATTCTCAATATACTTCATTAAATATTGTAAGATACCTCAATACAAGTTTTGTTGAAAAAATATCACTTGCGACGTACTTTTTGTAATATACCTTTTTCACATATAAACAAATCAGCATATACGTACACCTTTAAAAATATGTAGACTCACATGAATTTTTTCATGAAACTCATTTTGAGGTATCTAGTAATTATTAGTGAAGTATATTAAAAATAATAATGAGGTATAAAAGATTCATTTATGTGGTATATGAGGAGCGGGAGTACGTACTCTCAAGAGTACAGAGCCATTTTCCTATATATATATATATATAATATAATATAATATAATATATATATATATATATATTATATGGAAAATGACTATATACTCCTGGGAGTACGTACTCCTGCGCATCATATACCACATAAATGAATTGTTTATACCTCTTTATCATTTTTAATATACTTCATTAACAATTACTAGATGCCCCAAAATGAGTTTCATTAAAAATTATATTTTAAACCACATATTATATTTTATTTAGAAGTAAACTGCATTTTTTGTACGTAAAAAAGGTATACTGCATAAAAAAAGGGTTTCGACGATATTTTTTCGCAAAACTTGCATTGAGGTATATTAAAATAATTAACAAGGTATATTGAGAATGATAAAGAGGTATAATATGCTTATTTAAGAGGTATATTTGAATGTGGGAGTACATACTCCCAGGAGTACAGAAGAGATGTCCTATATTATATTATATATATATATATATATATATATATATATATATATATATATATATACTATATATTATAGGAAAATGGCTCTGTACTCTTGAGAGTACGTACTCCCGCTCCTCATATACCACATAAATGAATCTTTTATATATATAGGAGGTATATAGACTAGAACGGAGAGGAACTTGTTTCCTCGATGAGGGGGAGAACGGGACCTCCAATGTGACGCTCCGTGCGCCAAAAGGTTACCCCGACGCACAATGTGACGCTCTGTGAGTCGCTACCTGCACCGGCCCAGCTAAAATTACCCGCCGTTTCTAGTTTTTTTTTAATTCGGACAGTTTGTGAAAATATGAACTTATTTTACAACAGCGAATATTATTTTACAATGGCAACGAATTTTAAATTTTCTAAACAAACTAAAATTAGGAAACAAAATGGAAAATTTTGAAACACTATTCGAAGCAAACATTTTTCAAAATTCCTGAACATTTTGAATCGATGAACAATTTCTGAAAACAGGAACATTTATGTAGGTTCCGATCATTTTTTTGAAAACACGAACATTTATTGAATCTATGATATTTTTTTAAAACGGTAACATTTTTTAATTCCCGGACAAATTTTGAAAATGAGAAATTTTTGAAATTTCAAAACATTTTCTGAACACACAAATGTTTTAATCTATGCGCAATTTTTTAAATGGGGACATTTTCTGAAATTCCAAGCAAAATTTGAAAACATGATTTTTTTGATATCACAAACAATTTTGGAATTTACAAACATTTTTTTAAAGGATCTTTTTGAAATAAAAAAGATACCAAAGAAAACCGATAAAACAAACAACATGAAAAAAGTAAAAAATCAGTAAAAACCAAACTTGAAGCTTTTCAATGGTTCCCAAAATTGGTGAACAGTGTGCACCTAAATGAGCCGGCACATTCGGTTGCTCGCTCAGCTCTTGTAGTGTTCTTAAGCGGCTATAGACACAAAATGCGTCAAATAGGAAATTATGTGGAGAATGGAGAGGAACTAGGATTGCGAGTTAATTAAGCAATCTTTTTTGCTGATTTAGAGCAAATGGGACATTAAAACTAGAAGTTTTTAGAGCAAATCTAACAGAATCGTCGTATTGGCAACTTTCAAAATTCATATGTATCGTGCTTCATATATATTATGGATGTTGCTGAGGAAGTGCGCAAACTCGGATCCATCAAGGTAGTCTCAATAATTATGGGACTCATTCATCAATGATACATTTTTTTCCCAACCTTCATGTCATCCCAAGTGAGACGGGGGCAGGGCACATGTAGTTTCCTTCGTCTCACATGCAACTGTCATATGAAGTGCACTCCAAAAGGCAACCTTGAGATCAAATATGATGCTTGAGAGGCCATTTATCAAAAACACTCAATAAATTATGACGATCCCAAGCCATATGGCGACTCTGTTAGTGTTGTTTTTGTCAAAACCGCCATATTGATGATTATTATGGCAATTTACCCAATATAAAAAAATTGCTAGAGTTGCTCCTAAGTCATCTCCAATGCAAAGCGCCTACACAGTCGCTTAGAAAATGTAACTTAATGATTGTTTTCTTCAACGACTTTATCAATGTCTCTGTTTTCATCACTAGACGTGACTTGACAGTTGCTCGGTTTAGATTCTTCCTTTCTAGAAATAAAAATCTCCCTGAAACACCAGCTCACACATCTGGACCATATATGCTTACATCATTTTTGATAGCCGTTACTGCTCGACGAGAATCAATGTTGCTTTTTTTCCCTTTTTCCTTTTGTTGTTCTCAGTCTAGGCACAGTGTTGGTCTTCTATGGCTTTACTATTTTACCAGTGTGATCCTTTTTGTGTGCATTGGTGTTGGTTATGTGCATACATCCTAATTATGTAGAGGTCGGATGTCATTATGTTTTATATCCTCTTGATATTTCATTATGAGTTAGTAAAATGCATTTTTCGAACAAAAAGAGTAGGATTGATGCAAAACAAAATCCCAAGATCGGTCATATAGTGAGCGTAATGGATACATAATCTATCCCGGGTTATGATAATAGTGCACACACTGAATATTCCCTTATAGGAGTTAGGGCTCTCCCACTGCATCGTCTCTTAGCACGTTATCATAGAAAGTATAAAAAGCTTATGAGAGAACTACCACAATGCATTGTTTTTAGCGGATGTATGTAAATTTAATGATTTGAGGCTCATGCATACATGTGATTGGTCCAACAACTTTTTTCCTATGACCACGTGCAAGGGTTGTATGTTTAGCTAAAAGCTACAACCCCCATCTTCCTCTTCATTAATTAGTATGCCACATCAGTAAAGATACATATGAAACTGTGCTAAGAAACTTGCATTGTGAGAGGCTCGACAAAATATCTATGAAATCGTGCTAAGAAACTTGCATTCGGAGATCCCTTAGGGCATGGTTAATAGTATAACCAACTGTTGGCTATATGATGTTCCCATGTCACATATAGTCATCACTTATAGCCACACATACAATAAGGTTAGCTATAAGGTTGGCTATAAGAGTACTACTTTTTTGCACCTTCCCTCTATCTCTTTCTTTGTATTTATTGTATTTGCCTAGGAATGCGCATATAGCTAGGCTCTTGCATGAGAGCCCACTCTCCATACTTTTTCATCTCTCTCTCCTTCACATAGGCAAAAATGCCATGTAAGCGGGCTATAAGCCCACTATTGTACTTGCTCTTATGCTGGTCATAGTGGGAGTAACTTAGGCTAGTCACAATGAAAGCATCATGGCTAGTATCACGCATGTCAACTAGGCATTTTCGTTGAGGCGGCACACAATTAAATGAAGAGAGAGAGAGAGAGAGAGAGAGAGAGAGAATTGAGTATCATGATATGTATTGTATCATATTAAATGAAGTATGTGTCATCCATGACAAAAAGAGATGCTAATATGATACCAAACTATGATACTATGCATTATGGAGGTAGTAGCATACACTAGTATCATATGCATGATACTAGTATATGATACTTTCCATTGTGACGAGTCTTAGCTAGTAACATAATGCATTCTAAGATAAGTTTGCTTGTGTAGCATGTAGTTAATGAGGAGAGAGGTGTTTGTACTAACATAATATGTTACTATATCATATTGCAACCAAAGCAAAATGAGTCTACAATCTAATCAATATAATCATTTATGATACTATTTCTATGTTACTTTGCAGTATGTAAGTAGTAAATTACACTAGTATCATATGCATGACACTAGTCTAAGTTACTCTCCACTAGGCTAGTCATAGTGGTGAGTAACTTAGACTAGTGACATGCATATGTTACTAGTCTATGTTATATGCATGTTACTAGTCTATATTACTACCTTCATAGTGGATAGTCATATGTGTGATAACATAGAAAGTTTCATTTATTACTTTGTTCAGTCATTTTACATTGGGAACCGCTATGTGATGGTAACAAGTTATATTACTCCATTTGTCTCCTTATTAATTACTTGCCACATTGTATTTTTGGCCTATGTGACATGCATGTTACTATTTATGATACTCCCATGATGAGCGGTCTTAGACTGGTCATAGTGAGAAATAACTTAGAATTCTATCACTAGTCTATGTTACTACCTTCATAATGGGTAGTACCATACGTATAGTATAATGCAAGTCTTCAGTAATTAAGACTTAGACTTATTTTCTCTCTGGGTGCATTATATTACGGTAACAAATTATGTTACCACAAACATCTCTCTCCAAATTAACTACTTGCCACATAAGCAATTTACCGTGAGATGCGTTATGCTACTAGCTACTCCCACTATGACTAGTCTTACGAGGCCTCTCAAATTTTCACTATCAATGTGTGATCTCACGCTCTGGCCATCCTTGCTGTCAGATACAACTTGTCTATAGTAGGCCTATGGTCTTTTTTTGTGGGGTAAAGGGAGTGTATTTTTCAAGAGCAAAGAAATTCATCCCTGCACAAACTAGGAATGTTGTCTGGTCTGGAGCGGAGCCAAACCACAGTAAGGTCCTCTGTCCTCCTAAAATTAGCTAAAACATGACTAATCTTATTCTGATCTCTCAAAATATGGCTAATACTACACTCCAGCTCACCCAAAAGCCTTTTCACATCCATGAGCACCATGGTATATTAGGAACGATCCTGCCCCGAAGACTTGATCAGTTACACAACTTGCAATCTATCACACTCGAGAATAATTGGTATTTATGTCCATTGGTGTGCAAGTGCCAACCCCTCCTTGCACCAAGCAAGTTCCGCATGTAAGACATCCGGACATGACCAAAGGGGGACCTGCACGCTGAGAATATGATTGATCCATCATGTGCGTGTGGCACCATCCCGGTGCCCGCATGGCCATCCTCCCTAGAGAAGCTTCCCTCTACATTTAGCTTTGCCCGGGCCATTGGTGGAGGATGCCACTTGCTTGTTGGCCTATTAGCTTGCTGCACATGTGATATGGGTTGCTCGAATCCTTTTTCCTAAAATAGCATCTTCCCTTTGTCCCAATCAACCATCGGGAATTATTCAATACCCAACAAAGATATAATATAACTCTGTAGGAACATGTGGGATACTTAAATTGGTGGTGGCTTCTTGTCATGTGTAATTTCGTTGTGTATATACTAGCACCTCTACAGTAGAATGAGTAGTCTCAGTCAGTCTCCCTCATCACACTCCGCAACAAGGTCCAGAAGCCACTCTCGCCCTGTGTTACGGACAAATTTAATGTCGGGGATATCCCAGACTTAAGCCATTGCCCACCAAAGTGCCACCGCTCTTGGACATCTGCAAAACATGTGGAATGTGTCCTCTTGCTCGATACCACACAAGGGGCACAGTGTCAGACATTGTGATGACAAGAGAAAAAACATCATAAAATAAAAAATGCATCTAAGCGCCCTATCTCACAACACATACGTTAATTGCATGTGCTAACTAAGATCATAACCGATCCCCAATAACATCTTCTCTAACCAGTCCCTAGATGAACCTCCAAAAATGTTAGTGGTGTAAAACAATTGCTCCAAGCAGCGCATAATTCTTAAATATGCTTGACCTCGCGACCGTGGAGTAAAAATTCACTTTTCCTCACTACCTCTCCTCTCCCAATCCCCGCCCCCAATCTTCACCGACGATATCCCAATATCACCCCACACTCACTCCGGCCTCGACGTACCGCCGATAGTGGTCGGATCCTGTCGTGGTTTTGTCACGGCATATGTCCTAGTGAAAGGACTTAGGTTCGAGGCCATTGCTAAGGCGGTGGACTCGAAGGGGTTGATCGGAATCGAGAGACAAGGGTTACCCAGGTTCGGCCCCTCGGAAAGAGGTAAAAGCCTACGTCCTGCTTTGTGTTGTATTGATTGGATATCGATTACAAGGGAGCGAGTTCGCTTAACCTAGCTATCAATGAGTTGTTTCGTGGCCTAAGCCGCCCAGGTAACCCGCCTTTATATACACAGGTCGAGGCCCTGGGCTTACAAGAGTCCAGGTCGGGTGGTATATGATAACCGACCTTGCCTCTAACTATTCCTGCCTTGTCGGACAAGCCGCCCCCGGCGGCTTACGCCACCGGGTCATACATTGTCCTCTTCCTCTGGGCCTCCAGGCCCACTGAGCAAGCTTCTTCCAAACCTTTACCGCTAAGCCGCCAACCTCATGACCCGGCCCCACCTGGGCGGGTCTCACCACGGGGTTATATCCCCAACATTAGGCCCCAGATTGATTTGAATCGGTTCATGTCAATCTTCAAGTCTTCGGGTTGGGGAATCTTGCATTCTCTGATAAATCTTCATAACCCGCCAAAAATGGGTGTCGTCATCTCTGATCAATCTTCATGACCCGCCATGACATCATCAGTAAAATCAAAAAGATTCCCCTGACATCACAACGAATCTTTTTCATTAAAATGACCAGCCCGAGAATCGAGGCACTTTCTTGGTCAATCGTCATCGTGTCTCCTCGATTCCTGCACCAGACTGTTGCTATTCCATCACATCCTCATAAATAGGCGCGGGGGGGGCCATTATTTTCACTTTCCCCCGCTGTCGTCTTCTTCTTCCTCGCGACGCCCGCACCGCCGAAGCTCGCCGCGCCATCCGGGCCTCGCCGTCGTCTCCGACATTGGCCGCTGCATCACCCTGAATACGTCCAGAGCTCTCCCGCGTTCGCCCGCATCATCAAGGTTCCATCGCTGCCCCTTGTCTAGATCTGTACTAGCTTTACAGATTTCCCCCGAGTTCATCGGGTTTTCTTCGTGTTCATCACCGCCCATCGGCGCATTCTTCGTAGATTTAGAGAAAGAACACTTCTTTAGGCTTTATAACATCGCCCCAATCGCGCGGTCATCCGCTCCATAGGCATGCCATGCTCATTGTAGATCGCTAGCTCGTTGTAGTCCGTGTAGAGGTTGTCTATTCTTCCGCTGGCTTTTTAGGTTTAGGAATATTTTTCTTTTTATTTCGGCTGTAGATCTTGATTCAGTAGCTGTAGCTGTTGGAATCTGTTTCTCCACACTTAGTAATTTTTCCAACACTCATTGGCAAACTTGACCCGGCGTCGTACTGCCGGCTCACATGGTCATACAGCGGCCTACTTCGGCGGCTCATAATTTTATACCGACCCGCCAAACACTGTCACCATTTTTAGAGTCAAAACTGCCTCGGCCATAATATGTTTTTCACCCGCCATATATTCATGCCCTTCCTCAGTCTTTTAAGCCGCTGTCATGTCGAAAGTCCCCTCCACCTGCAACTGAGTAAGGTCTGGGGTAACTGAAGAATCACTCAAAGAGTTTATCACCATGGGAGTTTTGCCGGCTCAGGATGTTATCCACTGGCGGGTTCCGGGTAATGAAACCATTCCTAAGCCCGAGGATGGGGAAGTTGTTGTATTTACAGACCATCTTCTCCGCGATTTCTCTCCACCCGGATCTAAATTCTTCCGAGACGTCTTACACTCATTCAACTTGCACCCTCAAAACATTGGGCCCAACTCTGTCACCAACTTGTGTCAGTTCCAGACCCTCTGGCTTATCTGCAAGAAGAGCCGTCCGTTGACCTCTTTAAAGAATATTTCTACATCAACCGCCAAACAGAGATGGCAGACGGATTGAGTCTCGAGCTCGGAGGCATCACTCTTCAAAGACGGAGGGATGTACTCTTTCCAGCAGCAACTCTGTCGAGTCACCCCAAAGAATGGAACAAGACTTGGTTTTATTGCAAAGACATTTCACCAGAAGGGGAGAACCCACTGCCGGGTTACCGTCCTTACCGGCTCAGCACTGATACAGAGCTCCCAGACCGAATGTCTACCGTAGAACGTGCTCAATATGGCCCAACCTTCTCAAAAATAAGGGCCCTATTAGCCAACGGGTTAACAGGTGTTGATCTGATCCGCTGCTGGGTCTCCTGGAGGATTCTGCCGTTGAGCCGCCGCGGCGCCTGAATGTGCCAATATACCGGCGAGGTGTCTGATCCTCAATGCTTCAACCAGACCCCCTTGACAGACCAGGATCTCAATACCATTATCAAGTCTTTGCTTGGAGAATCTCAAGCCGCCTGTAGCAAGACGGGGTTAAACCCTTTTTACGTGCTTAACCCGACTCCATATGTAAGTCTTTCCATCCTAACCTTCATCCATTCTTTCAATGTTGTACTTCATATATTTTATTAACCTTTCTGCCAATGCGTTTTATCATATGCAGGCCGGCTCTTCCTTCTGGAACAAAAAGTTACCCGCTTCCCTCAAGAAGAAGAGCAAAGTCCCCAAGGCGACCAAAGTTAAGGCGTCGGCTCATAAAAAGAAGCAGTCAACTGAAGAACTATTCGATCTGGATGACTCAGAGGTAGAACTTGACTCCCTTGGTCTTCTCTTTATGCAACTCATTGACAATGATTACTCACAGGAGGAAGCAGAAACAAGCCATGCTGATGTTGCAGAGGTAACCATTATCTCCTCTGACTCAGAACTTTTACCAGTAAAAAGAATACGGCGAGCCGTACGGAAGATAAAATGTTCTCGCCCTTTTGCTCACTTGGATCCCAACTCTATTTTGAAGAAGCAGCAAGAAGACAACAGGCGTCAGACCCGGAGCACTGGCTCGGAAGATCTTTTATCCGGCTTACCAAATGACCCTGCTCCCCGGAAACGGCGCACCGAAGTACTTTCTTGCCATGAATTTATCTCTTGTATATGCTAATCTTGTGTTGCAACTTATTTGTATTTGACAATGCTAACTTTCCAGGACTCGCCTCCTTCTTCCGGCGACTCAACCGCCTCAAAGTTTCCTCCCCTTTTCATCAACTCGGGGTAAGTATTTTCATATCCCACTCCATGTGTTAATAGTCTATCCTTGCTCATTGACGTGTAACTTCACCTTTGCTCATAGGGCTCAAGCCAAACGGAGGAAGGCATGCGGGTCAACCGCCACTCCTGATATTCCAGAATTGGCAGATCCGAAGCCTAACACCCCTGAAACTCATATTGAGCCGTCTGAGGCTGACAAAGATGCCCATGAAAAGACTCCTCGGCATAATGAGCCGGCTGCTATGGATATTGAGGCTCCTGAGGCCCATCCAGGAACTGATCCTAAGCCGCCCAGCCCCCAGCCGACAGCTGAAGACATGGCTTCTCATGAAGAAGTTACTGTTACCGGGGTGGCTTACAAATCTCCAGCTCCCTCTCATGTACTATCAAAACATACCAGTGAAGACGAGGCGACTCCTCCTAAGGAAGAGAAGACTCAATTTAACCTTCCTAACTTAGAGAAACTTACAGCCGACGAGCTGCACTCTGGCTATCTGAGCCGTCTCTCTGCAAGCCGGGACATGGAGGCCAACTTGGTTGGCATGATGAAGAAAAAATACGAGGTACTCCACTTCCCTTGCTTTTCCATATATATACTTATGTAGCCCCCAAGAGCCGGTTTACCTCTCAAAAGGTCAGCCGGGTCTTCAATCACTTGCAATCTTTCGTAGAATCGCCGTGTAGCCCCCAAGAGTCGGGTCATTATGTAAGCAATGAGCCGGCACTTAATCATAGTATAAGAGCCAACTGTAGCCCCCAAGGGCCGGATCATTATGTAAGTAATGAGCCGGCACCTAATCATAGACTAAGAGCCAACTGTAGCCCCCAAGGGCCGGATCATTATGCCAATAATGACCCGGGACTTTTTCTAAACCCGATCCTTAGATTTGTAGAGCAACGTGTAGCCCCCAAGGGTCGGGTTATCTTCATAAAGATGATCCGGGTCTCATGTGCCTTGTAATATAAGAAAGAACTGAGACACATTAGCCCCCAAGTGCCAAGTATATTGCTTGCAATCTGCTTGGGACTTGCAATGACGCTATCAAACATCGAAAAACCGGTATGAGCCGGACAGGCGGCTTAGAACTAACAATCTTGCCTTGTCATGACTTGTCCTGTGCAGGAATCTTTGAATGCCGCTGAGTCGAACGTGTCAGACCTTAAAAAGAGTCTGGCACTGCAACAAGAAGGCCGAGCAGAAGCCGACGCCAAGTATCAAATCGCCTTGACTGAGCTGGATGTAATCAAGGCTGAGCTCAAAACACTCAAGAAATCTGCTGAAACGAGCCAAGCCGCCCTGACCAAGCGCGCAGAAGACGCAGAAAACCGGCTTAAAACGGTGACTGAAGAACTTAGCAATCTGAAAGGCCATATATCCCGTATGGTTGGAGCCGTCTTTGGTAAGTGTTGTTTAACCATCAATACTCATTGCAAGAGGATTTTCGAGAATTCTTCCATGCGGCTTATAAGATTTAACTTGCTTGCAGGTGAACGAAGTCGCCAACTTTCAGATGACAGTCTGTTGAAGCTGAAGGCTTTATACTCACTTTCTGAACAGCTATATGACAGCTCTCTTTTTACCATCAAAGCTGTTATGACTGAGCGGGGCATTCCAAAATTTATGAAGGGCATGCTAGAAGTCCTTTCTACCATCCCAAAGCAGATAGAAGAGCTGAAGAGATCAGCCGCTCGTAAGGGCGCAATGGCTGCTTTGAGCCGGTCGCTGGCTTATGCACCCGAGCTAATCCCGGCCGAGATGATGGATGGTTTTCCTCAACTGAAAGACGACGGCTCGGAGTTCACTCAAGAGGATTATGCCCGTTGCATGAAGGCATCCCAAGTCTTGGCATGCCGGGTGGCCGAAGAAGCTGACATGTCGTCATATCAGGCGGCTTACTCTGAGGATAGTAAGCGAGTTCGAGGGCCCACCTTTGAAGCAAAAAGTCTGATTCCTCAACGCCGTAAGCACCTCTTTGCCCCTGATGTTGACCCATCTCCCATCATGCATGATGAAGCCAAATTTGAGGCCTTAACCAACTGCAACTGGGATGTGGACAACCTTCAGATCCGGGAGACCGAAGACCCGGCGCAGGATGACCCGGCGCAGAGTTAAATAAAGAGTTTGCTTCAGATGAGGTTAACCCGGCCCTGTTGACATGCCAGGTTGTATTTTGCTGCAAAAACTTGAGTCCGCAGATTTTGGGCTCCTTGACAGCCTTGTAATAGCAGTAGAAAAACACTTAATCGTCTGCTCTTGTGCCTTCGTGCACTTTTTAAGCTTCTTTCAAACCATACACCATCGATTTAGCATAATTGTCTTGATATATAATCGTCTGACTGCCTTGACTCGCCCGACGGGTTATATGTCATGAACAATGCTAAGCCGGAGTTACCCAAAAGACTTAGAATCTTATCATGAAAAACACCTGCAAAAACCAAGTAATTTGCATATCTCTTGCCCTATAAGCCGGCTTTAAAGGCACAGCTGGACAAAATAGTTCTTGTTTTTGTGGAAAAAAATTGTATTGCTTCTGAAGAAGCTAGGCATAGAAGCCTGAAAACCTCGTAAGCCGGCTCTCACGTGACATAAATCCATCGTTTAAACCTTAGCAAGTTCAGAGTCTTTAAAAGATTGACATTGCTAAGAGTACGAACGGGCCACATAGCGGAGAGACTACAGCAGACAAGGCGAGTTTATCCTAGCTCACTGTAAGCCGGCTCTCTCGTGACAAAAGCCGCCGTTTAAACCTTGACAAGTTCAGGGTCTTTGTGCGAGATTGACTATGAAAGTTCAGGGTCTCTAAGCAAGATTGACTGTCAAGAGTTCGGCGGGTCACATGGCGGAGTAGCAAGTTGCAAACAGGCAGGTTTAACTCAAACATGGCATATAAAGCCTGGCCAAGAGGGTATGAAAGCTAAACCCAGAGGGTTGGAAGCCCCCAAGTGACCTGATGAAGGATCAACTCCTTTGCACGAAATTCATGGCATATAAAGCCTGGCCAAGAGGGTATGAAAGCTAAACCCAGCGGGTTGGAATCCCCCAAGTGACCTGATGAAGGATTAACTCCTTTGCACGAGACTCGGTGCAGAAAAAATGGCAGAAGCCCCTAATCATGGGGATGCAAACTTTATTATATCATAAAAGATGGTATATACAATGACAGGAATATGTACATTGATGAGATCCGGACTGGCGGCTTAAGTATAGTATGGCCGAAGGTGAGCAATATTCCACGGCCTTTTAGTCTCTTCACCAGAAGTGTGTGACTTGTCACCCTCCCGTACATCAATGAGATAATATGAGCCATTGTTGAGATTTCTGCTGATCACAAATGGTCCTTCCCAAGGAGGTGATAACTTATGCATATCTGACTGGTCTTGAATCAACCGGAGTACTAAGTCGCCTTCTTGGAACGTCCGGGTCTTGACCCTGCGGCTATGATAGCGACGCAGGTCTTGCTGGTAAATCGCGGACCGAGCTGCTGCAAGATCCCGTTCTTCGTCTAAGGCATCCAAAGCATGCTGACGCACCGTCTCATTATCAGCTTCCACGTAAGCCGCCACTCTGGGCGAGTCATGACGAATATCACTGGGGAGAACAGCTTCCGCGCCATAAACCATGAAGAAAGGTGTATAGCCTGTTGATCTGTTAGGGTGGTTCTTATGCTCCAAAGAACTGGAGGTAACTCCTCCACCCAACAACCCGGCATGCGCTCCAAAGGAACCATAAGCCGGGGTTTTATCCCTTTCAAAATTTCCTGGTTAGCACGCTCTGCTTGACCATTAGACTGTGGGTGAGCCACAGAAGATACATCGAGGCGGATATGCTCACTATCGCAAAACTCCTTCATAGCCCCCTTGGACAGGTTTGTGCCATTGTCAGTGATGATTCTATGAGGATAACCAAACTGAAAGATCAGCTTTTTGATGAACTGAACTGTTGTTGCTGCATCACACTTGCTGACCGGCTCAGCTTCCACCCATTTAGTAAACTTGTCAACCGCCACCAAGAGGTGGGTCTTCTTGTCTTTAGACCTCTTAAAAGGTCCCACCATATCAAGCCCCCAGACTGCAAACGGCCAGGTGATTGGAATCATTCGTAACTCTTGAGCCGGCACATGGGCACGTCGCCCGAATTTCTGGCACCCGCCACATTTACTGACCAGGTACTCTGCATCTTTATGAGCTGTTAACCAGTAGAAACCATGTCGAAAAGCCTTGGCCACCAAAGATTTTGACCCGGTGTGATGACCACAATCGCCGGCATGTATTTCCTGCAGAATTTCACGGCCCTCGTCAAGAGAAACACATCGCTGAAAAACGCCAGTCACGCTGCGCCTGTGTAACTCGCCATTGACAATAGTCATGGACTTGGACCGCCTTATGATCTGTCGTGCCAGAGTCTCGTCTTGAGGTAACTCGCCGCGGGTCAGGTACGCCATATAAGGTAATGTCCAGTCAGGGATTGCGCGGAGAGCCTCCACCAATTGTCCTTCCAGGTCAGGTATAGCCAGATCCTCCTCCGATGGTAATTTAACCGACGGGTGATGCAACACGTCCAAGAACACATTAGGAGGCACCGGCTTATGCTGAGAACCCAGTCTTGACAACGCATCAGCCGCCTCATTCCTCCGCCGATCAATATGATCCACCTGATAGCCCTTGAAGTGGCCAGCGATAACATCAACCGCCTGGCAATAAGCCGCCATGCGAGGGTCTTTAGAGTCCCACGTGCTAGAGACTTGCTGAGCCACCAGGTCTGAGTCGCCAAGACATCTGACCCGGCTCAAATTCATCTCCTGGGCCACACGTAGCCCATGAAGCAAAGCCTCATATTCGGCTGCATTGTTAGTACAAGGAAACATTAACCTCAAAACATAACAAAACTTGTCACCTCGCGGGGAAGTCAGAACAACTCCAGCCCCTGAGCCTTCCAATTGCCTGGAACCATCAAAATGAATCGTCCAATATGTATTGTTCGGCTTCTCTTCGGGTGCTTGACACTCTGTCCAGTCATTGATGAAGTCCACCAGGGCTTGAGATTTGACAGCCGTTCGGGGCACATACTTCAGATTAAGAGGGCCAAGCTCTATTGCCCACTTAGCAATCCTGCCAGTAGCTTCTCTGTTTTGAATAATATCTCCCAAAGGATCAGAACTGACCACTGTGATCGGATGCCCAAGGAAATAATGCTTCAGCTTGCGATTGGCCATAAATATACCAAACACCAGTTTTTGCCAATGTGGATATCTCTGCTTGGACTCCGTCAAGACCTCACTGACATAGTAAACCGGTCGCTGGACTGGGTACTCCTTACCCGCCTCCTTGCGCTCCACCACAACTGCAGCACTGACAGCTCTGTTGTTAGCCGCCACATATAGGAGCAAGGGCTCCTTTTCTACCGGAGCAGCCAAAACGGGCGACTCAGCCAACTGCTTCTTGAGCGCCTCAAACGCCTCATTAGCCGCATCACTCCAGACAAAGTTATCTGCCTTCTTCATCATCTGATATAGAGGAATAGCTTTCTCACCCAGGCGGCTTATGAACCGGCTCAGAGCAGCGATACGACCCGCCAAGCGCTAAACATCATTAATACACGCCGGCTTAGACAAAGAAGTGATGGCCTTTATCTTGTCCGGGTTAGCCTCAATGCCACGCTCGGAGACCAAGAACCCCAAGAGCTTGCCTGCAGGTACACCAAATACACACTTTGCCAGGTTAAGCATCATCTTGTAAACCCGCAGATTATCAAAAGTTTCCTTCAAATCAGCCAACAGAGTCTCCTTCTTCCTTGACTTGACCACAATATCATCCACATAAGCATGAACATTGCGCCCAATTTGACCATGAAGACAGTTCTGCACACAACGTTGATAAGTCGCCTGAGCGCTCTTGAGCCCGAAAGGCATAGACACATAGCAGAAAGCTCCGAAGGGCGTAATGAAAGACGTCTTCTCTTGGTCTTTGACCGCCATCTTGATCTGATGATAACCCGAATAAGCATCCAGAAAATATAAACTCTCACAACCCGCCGTTGCATCAATGATCTGGTCGATACGGGGGAGAGCAAATGGATCAACCGGATATGCCTTGTTGAGATCTGTGTAATCCACACACATGCGCCACGTGCCGTTCTTCTTGAGTACCAACACCGGGTTAGCTAACCACTCCAGGTGAAAAACTTCGACGATAAACCCTGCTGCTAAGAGCCGGGCTACCTCTTCTCCAATAGCCTTACGCCTCTCCTCATTCAAACAACGGAGGAACTGCTTGACTGGCTTAAACTTGGGATCCACATTAAGGTGGTGCTCAGCGAATTCTCTCGGTACACCCGGCATGTCAGAAGGTTTCCATGCAAAGATGTCCCGATTCTCACGGATGAATTCGATGAGCGCGCTTTCCTATTTGGGATCCATATTGGCCCCAATAGTGAACTGCTGCGATGAGTCGCCAGGAGTGAAATCCACCAGCTTGGTATCTTCTGCCACAAACTTCAGGGGCGGCTCAGATTCCGTGTTGGGCTTCTTCAACGGGGTCATATCTGTCGGGTCATCATTCTCCTTTTAAAACTTGACCTCCGCCTCAACACAACTTGACTCTGCGTACGCCGCATCGCCTTCCTCGCACTCAAGAGCAATCTTCCGATCACCATGCACTGTAATCGTTCCGTTTAATCCAGGCATCTTGAGCTGCAAGTAAACATAACAAGGCCTAGCCATGAACTTGGCATAAGCCGGCCGCCCAAACAAAGCGTGGTACGGGCTCTTGATTTTGACCACCTCAAACCATAAGGTCTCCACCCTATAGTTAAACTCATCACCAAAAGCTACTTCCAGGGAAATTTTTCCGACTGGGTAAGCCGATTTTCCGGGCACCACACCGTGAAAAACTGTTGAAGATGGTTTAAGATCCTTGTCAAGCAAGTTCATCCAGCAGAACGTGTCATAATACAGGATGTTGATGCTGCTGCCACCATCCATAAGCACCTTGGTGAACACGTAGCCTCCGACTTGGGGGGCCACTACCAAGGCCAACTGCCCCGGGTTATCCACACGCGGCAGGTGATCCTCCCTGCTCCAAGTTATGTCATACTCAGACCACTTTAAGTACTGCGGGAGAGCCGGCATGACCGCACTAACCGCCCGCTTGCGCACCTTCTGATCCCGCTTGTCAAGGCTTGTCGTAAAGACATGGTATTGGCCCCCATTAAGCTGCTTTGGGTTACTTTGATACCCGGATTGGTTATTTTGTTGCTGACCTCCATTGCCAGCCTGTTGATTATGACCTCCATGGTTTCCCTGGCCTTGATAGCCAGAACCTGAGCCGCCTGCCCCAAAGCCGGACCCAGGAGAGCCGGATCCTAACCCGCCGGACGGTCCATTGCCGCCACCCTGATGCTAGTTAATGCTGTAATTCCGGAACTCCCGCATGACCCAACAATCCTTCTAGGCATGAGTGGATGGTTTATCAGGAACACTATGTTTTGGGCAGGGGGCATTCAACATCGCTTCCATATTGAAAGTCTTAGACTTGCCGAAAGGCGGTTTACCATTGCCCTTACCACGGTTATTCCCAGCGCTAGTGTTGGCCACCAGGTCTGACCCGCCGTCTGGGTGCTTCCGTTTTCCGCCGTTGCCATTATTATTATTTCCTCCTCCGTTCTGCTGCTGACTCTTGCCGTTGTTATTCTTCTTGCCCTTAGCTGATTTCTCATCATCAGAACCAGGGTCCTTCGTGCTGTCAGAGTCTGCATACTTGGTGAGAGCCGCCATGAGCTCCCTCATATCCTGGCATGAACGCTTGAGCCGTCCAAGCTTCTGCTTGAGGGGCAAAAAGTGGCAATTCTTCTCCAGAGTTAGAACCGCCTGAGCCGCTATGATATTATCAGAGGAGTGGATAATGGTTGAGACCCGCCGGACCCAATGATGGGCCGACTCATCCTCCCGCTGTACACAATGGTCCAAGTCCACGATTGTCATGGGCTGCTTGCATGTTCCTTGAATTTTTTTGATGAATTTCGCCTTCAACTCGGCCCAGGAATTAATGGTATTGGGTGGCAAACCCTTCAACCATGTGCGAGCCGGCCCTTCCGGCATCATGATAAAATACTTGGCGCAGACTGCATCACTGTTGTCTAACATCTCCATGGCTAGCTAGTAACTCTCAATCCAAGCTTCCGGAGGCAGATCGGCAGTATAATTTGGCACCTTGCGGGGACCCTTGAAATCCTTCGGCAGGCGTTCGTTTCGTAAAGCCGGCACTAAGCACGGCACTCCCGCAGCCCTGGAGGTTACCCCGGCTCCCACTGAAACAGAAGGTGCTACTGTGGGTTATTGGTAAGCCGCCGCAGCTACCGCTGCTGCCGCCTCTCAGTGCGCTCTCGCACGATCGACCAGCGTCTGGGCATCAACGGCAGGCGGGCCATCCCGCGCTGGGTTCCGACGTCGCTCACTGCTAGAAATCGCAGGCGACTCTATTCGCCAACTGTAACTGCAGCTTGGGATAGGGGTCGAGTGCACGCGGCTCCGGCTATAAGCATACTTCTCCTGTTGCGCCACCGCTGTCTGCAAATATCCAATGGCGTTCCGCACTTCTTCAGCAAAAGGCGTTCCATCCGGGATGGGGAGCGTTCCAAGTCTGACTGCCGCTGCCACCGTGTTCTCCGCCGGGTTAGAAAAATGACCGGGCGGTGTCGGAAAAGGCTGCGGCGGGGACTGATTCCTGCGGGGCGGGTCTGGCTGCCGATGCTGAACCACCGCCCTACTCCCGGGTACTTCTGCCGTCCGGGTTACGGTCAGAGGTGCATTCTGTCCTGTCCCTGGCATGTTAAAAAGATTCCTGGCCTCATATTGATCCGGCAGACGGGACTGATGCCTCATCCGATGGACTGCATCTGCGGTCCATTGCTCCGACTCAGCATCCATCTGAGCTTTCATTGCATTGATTTCCTCTTGGACTCCGGCCATCTGGTCCTTCAACCTCGCGATCTCCGTGTTACGGGCTGCTTGGTTTTTGGCCGTGACCTCGGTACCCATCAGAGTCGTAAGTTCATTCATCAGATCCATCAAAACTTGAGCCGGCGGCCTACCTGATCCAAACCCGGTCGCACCAGCGGCCGTGTTACCAGGAGCCAGTGCCGATCCTGCCATGAAGACGGCGGCTCATAGTATTCCGGTTCAGGGTAGCCCTCGAAGTAGCCCCCAAGCCCGCCGTTGTGAAGCTGGTAGATTGATTCCGCCTCCCCGCTCGAGGATCCATCCTCTGAGCAGATGAGGGTTTCCTCCCGCGACATGGAACCTTCAAGTTCCGCGCCTTGGGTAAATCCGAAGACGCGCTTCCGGCCCGGGTTAACTCGGGCGGGTTGCGCGGGCCGGGCCGGCTCGACGAGGTCGGTGCAGATGTCCGGCCCGGGCTTAGATCTGCCGATCTTGCCAATGAAGACGTGAATTCCGCCGAAGGGGACCCTGTAGGACCGAAAGTATATCTAGAGGGGGGTGATTAGACTACTTGACCAAATAAAAGTTTTGCCTATACCAAATTTTAGAGTTGGCAGTTTTTAGCATTTCATGGCAAGTCAAGTACACCCTACACATGCAAGTCTAAGAGTATAGCAGCGGAAAGTAACAACAAGCATGAGTAGAAAGGATAGGGTAGGAAGATCAAACGCAATTGTAGACACGATGATTTTTCCCGTGGTTCCGATAGGTGGTGCTATCGTACATCCACGTTTATGGAGTCTTCAACCCACGGAGGGTAACGGTCGCGAGAGTCCACGGAGGGCTCCACCCATAAGGGTCCACGAAGTAGCAACCTTGACTATTCCATAACGGCTTCCGTCCACGAAGGACTAGCCTCACTATGGGTAGATCTTCACGAAGTAGGCGATCTCCTTGCCCTTACAAACTTCTTGGTTCAACTCCACAACACGAAGTAGGAGGCTCCCAAGCGACACCTAACCAATCTAGGAGGCACCACCCTCCAAAAGGTAATAGGCTCGGTAATGACGATGAACTCCTTGCTCTTGTGCTTCAAGATGATAGACTCCTCAACACACAATCACTCTCTCACAATGTGGAAAGCAACTTGGGAAGGCTAGAAATCAAGATCCATATGGTTGGAGTGGAAGATCTTGACCTCAACACAAGGGTAGGTGGCTCTCTCTCAGAAAACTGGATGGGGCAAGTATGGAATAGTTCTGAGTGCTTCTCTTTCGAGTAGGTGGTGGTGAAGGGGTATATATAGGCATCCCTAAAAATCCAACCGTTACACACAAAATGACCAACTCGGTGACACCGATGTGTTAATCTCGGTGGTACCGAAGTGACCAAAAGGTGGCAACTTTTGAATCTCGGTGAGACCGATATAGGAAACTCGGTTGCACCGATAAGGTGACCAACGGTCAGATTGACATTCTCGGTGACGCCGATCCAACAATCTCGGTGGTACCGATATTGTGAATTTGCGTAACAGAAAGTTGGCAACCTAAACTCGGTGGCACCGGAATGGAATCGGTTGCACCGAAGTGGCTAGGGTTTGGCAGAGTCTGTCTGAGTTTGGGAATCGGTGGCACCGAGTGGAAAGTGTTGGTTGCACCGATTTTGAATATTTGGCTATGGACAGACTTTGTGGAAGAGCTTGTGGGTGTTTTTGGTGACTATCACTTGTGCACGTATGAGCATTTTGTTCACCAATCAAAACCTTACCCCCTTTTAATAGTATTGGCTTTCCTATGGACTCAAAGTGATTTCTCACAAATGTAAAATGTAGAGTCCTCTTGCTTGAAGCTTTGCCAATCCATTTCCTTGCATCTTGGGGTATTTCCACAATCTTCATAATCCTTTTGCCATCCCTATCATTGAACTTTTCCTGAAATATACTTAGTGGAAACATTAGTTCAATGACTTATATGTTGTTATTAATTACCAAAACCACCAAGGGAGCAAATGTGCTTTCAGACCCGGTGCCCGTACTCGATTGAGTCGGCCTCGGGGCCCCAGCCTGCGTCGTCGATGTAGAGCTTGCCGCGGCGACTCTTGGTCATCCTGCCGACAGCATATCCCGTGATCCCTGTGAGAGAGCCCTCCAAGAATTCCACACCACCGAGCGCCAGCCCCACGGTGGGCGCCAACTGTCGTGGTTTTGTCACGGCAGATGTCCTAGTGAAAGGACTTAGGTTTGAGGCCATCGCTAAGGCGATGGACTCGAAGGGGTTGATCGGAATTGAGAGACAAGGGTTACCCAGGTTCGGCCCCTCGGAAAGAGGTAAAAGCCTACGTCCTGCTTTGTGTTGTATTGATTGGATATCGATTACAAGGGAGCGAGTTCGCTTAACCTAGCTATCGATGAGTTGTTTCGTGGCCTAAGCCGCCCAGGTAACCCGCCTTTATATACACAGGTCGAGGCCCTGGGCTTACAAGAGTCCGGGTTGGGTCATATATGATAACCGACCTTGCCTCTAACTACTCCTGCCTTGTCGGACAAGCCGCCCCCGGCGGCTTACGCCACCGGGTCATACACTGTCCCCTTCCTCTGGGCCTCCAGGCCCACTGAGCAAGCTTCTTCCAAACCTTTACCGCTAAGCCGCCAACCTCATGACCCGGCCCCACCTGGGCGGGTCTCACCACGGGGTTATATCCCCAACAGATCCCATCGCCGCCCATCCGCAACGCGGGTCTGCACCGGCACAGGCAGTGCTTCTTCCTCCTGGGCCGCCGACGCATCTTCCTCCTGGGCCCTCTTTCCCTGCTTCTCCGACCTCCCGCTGGCGCCGCTGCCATAGAGGCAACACATCGACGTGCAATAGAGGACTTCAGGAACCTGGGTGACCAAGATAACCGACCGACACACAACCACAAGAAGATATAGATCGACCCCTTCCACTCCGCCGAGCAGGAGATGCACGAGTACGACATCATGTTGGTTCGCGTGCATGGCGCCGACGGCCAACACAACTGTCTTCTCGGGGCCTGCCGCTGTTGGAGCCCGTCGACCCGCGATGGTCACCGCACATGAGAGATGAGAAGATCGGGAGGCCCGCGAGCGCATCGCGGAGGAGCAAGCCAGGACTACATGATGGA
Organism: Elymus sibiricus; assembly: GCA_039707655.1. Lineage (NCBI taxonomy): Eukaryota > Viridiplantae > Streptophyta > Magnoliopsida > Poales > Poaceae > Elymus > Elymus sibiricus. Next base: position 114,545,709 of record CM077675.1, on the reverse strand, counting down.
GTTGTGTAGCCACTACGCAGATCGCGTCGAGGCGGTGTGCAGTACGTGACCAGGGCGATGGAGGTCATCGATCTCTAACGACTTCGACGGCGACGTCGCAGACCCTATGATTGGCAGGATGAGCAAAGCAGAGTGGAAGGAGCTCGAGAACGAGTCAGATTAGCGAGTACTTTAAGTAAGCTCTATGTAAATTCCAAATCCGCACAAAATTTCATTTTAGTAAGTTTTATGTAGTAGTTTGAACCAATTTTGTGTTTTATATGCCACTATTTTTTTACCCGTTTAGTATTGAGGATTGGTTAGAAGTGTACAAGTTATAAAATAGAAAATGTGCTCTTCTAAAGGATAATCGACTATATCCTCCTCTAAAATTTGAGAAATCGGTTAGAGTTGCTGTAAATAGCCCAGGTGCTTCGTGTGGGGTGAAAAAGGGCCAAGCGTTCGATGTCTGGTTTGACGCGTCACACCATCGTCATTCAATAAAAGAACTGTTAAATCGGTTCAGATTTTGACCTTAGCATCCGCGGTGCATGTGCCCTTAAGAGCATCTCCAATAGATGATGCAAATTTGGAGATGTAAAAATGGGTGTTGTATAATTTACATCATAAAAATAATGTTTTTTACATCTTCAAAAAAGAGTCAACTCCAACAAATGATGTATATTTGTGATGTAAACTTCAACTCCAATAGATGATGCAAATGTGAAGATGTAAAGCCAGAAACTTCACCTACTACTTCATTTGAAACATAATTCAAACATAACAAGTTCAAGTACTACTTCATTTGAAACATAGTTCTAATTAAAAACATAAATTAAACGATGACTGCTACTACATTCATCAAACTACTACTAATTGTACAACTACTACTAGTTGAAACAACTAATTGAACTACATCAACGATGAAACTACTCCTCATTGTTGGGGTCATTGCACTCCTCGTCGCACTCCTCGTAGAACTCTGCGTTGTCCTCCTCCGAGTAACCTCAGTCCTCCGACTCAAACTCGATGGGGATCACCGTCGAGGGGGCGGACTCATCCTTCTTCTTCACCCCATTCTTCTTTTGCTCAGTCTTGTGCTTCCAGAAGAACTCGCGCTCGGCCTGGACATACTCTAGATGCTTGCGGGTGAACCTCGCCACCGCCGCCTCGTCGCTATCATCGGGAGCAACGCGAATTGCCTGATTCATCATCATCTTCTTCTTCTTCTTCTTCTTTGTCATCTACTTCATCCGAATACCCTCCGGCACGAGGAACTCCGCAAGCGCCCGACTCTCAGTCTCCGGGAAGTTGAGATCCGTCCGCGGCCTCCCGGCATGCCACACTACCACGTCATAGGCAAAAGCGGCTTCGTCGGCGGTGGGGTACGTGCCGATCCAGAAGCGGCGACCGGAGAACTCGACACAGAACTTGCCGGAAGGCTTTGGCCACACACCGAAGAACCCTGTCTTGCTCTTAGAGAGCCTCTTCTTTGGCATGTCAACGACATGGTGGTGGCGAATCAGGCGGCTACAGTGAAGGCGACTCGGGACGGATTGGAGGCGTCTGACGGTGGTGCGGTGGGGGTTGGGCAGGGGGTTGGTGGTGGTGAATCGGGCGGCGGCCGTGGCGAATCGGAAGATGAGACGATGGTGACTCGAGACAGATTTGAGGCGGGCGATGGCGGGGTGGGGGCTGGGCGGAGACGGGGCGGTGGCGAATCGGACGACGAAGACGCCAAATAGGGTCGCGACGGCGGCGGTGAATCGGGCCCGATTTGAGGCGTCCGACAGAGGAGTGTGATACGTCTCCAACGTATCGATAATTTATGAAGTATTCATGCCATGATTGCCTATGTTTACAATACTTTTATATGGTTTTGATGCACTTTACATGATTTATTTAGAACTAACCCGGACTGACGTTGTTTTCAGCAGAACTACCGTGGTGTTGTTTTTTGTGCTGAAATCAAAGTTCTCCAAATGCAACGAAACTTTTTGACGATTTTTTTGGAACAAAAGACGCACTAGAAGCTTCGTTGGAGGGCCAGGAGAGCCACGAGGTGGGCACAACCCACCAGGGCACGCCAGGCCCCTCTGGCGCGCCCTGGTGTCTTGTGGTCCACTCGTGGCCCATCTTCGCGTGAAACCGACGCCCGTATATTTAGAAACCTCCAGAAATAACCCTAGATCAGAAGTTCCGCCGCCGTAACTCTCTGTATCTGGAGGCGTTCCAATACCCTGCCGGAGAGGGTGGATCATCTCCGGTGGCCATCTTCATCATCCCGGCGGAGGCCATGACGAGGAGGGAGTAGTCCACCCTCGGGGCTGAGGGTATGTACCAGTAGCTATGTGTTCAATCTCTCTCTCGTGTTCTTGAGATGTCACGATCTTGATGTATCATGGGCTTTGTTAATATAGTCGGATCATATGATGTTATTCCCTTGCTATCATGCTGTGATGAATTGAATATTTCCCTTTGAGATATCGTTATGTTGGATTGAATATTGGATTTGAGAACACTTGATATATGTCTTGCATATGGATACTCGTGGTGACAATGGGGTGTTCTATTGATTCACTTGATGTATGTTTTGGTACTCAACTTGCAGATTCCCGAGGTGATATTGGGGTAATCTATGCATAGGGGTTGATGCACGTTCTTGTCCTACGTTCTCTGATAGAAATCTTGGGGCACTCTTTGAGGTTCTTTGTGTTGGATTGAGTATTATGAATCTGAAATTGTTTGATGCGTATCGTATAATTAACTCATGGATACTTGTGGTGACATTGGAGTATCTAGGTGACATTAGAGTTGGTTGATGCGTATCATATGGTGTTATTCTAGTACGAACTCTTAGATAGATTGAATGGAAAGGATAACTTGATGTTATCTTAGTACGAACTCTTGAATAGATCGATCGGAAAGGATAACTTTACGGTGGTTTCGTACCCTACAAACAATTTCTTCTTATGTTCTCCGCTAGATAAGAACTTTGGAGTGATTCTTCGTTGCACGTTGAGGGATGGTTATGTGATCCAATTATATTAGCATTGTTGAGAGATTGCACTAGTGAAAGTACGGACCCTAGGCCTTGTTTTCTAGCATTGCAATACCGTTTGTGCTCACTTTTATTACTTGCTACCATGCTGTTTTTTATTGTTACTATTACAAAAATCAATACCTACTATCATTACTACACTTGTATCACCATCTCTTCACCGAACTAGTGCACCTATACAATTTACCATTGTATTTGGTGTGTTGGGGACACAAGAGACTTTTTATTATTTGATTGCAGGGTTGTTTGAGAGAGACCATCTTCACCCTACACCTCCCACGGATTGATAAACCTTAGGTCATCCACTTGAGGGAAAATTGCTACTGTCCTACAAAACTCTGCGCTTGGAGGCCCAACAAAGTCTACAAGAATAAAGTTGCGTAGTAGACATCAGAATGGCGGCTTCGGTGTGGGTAGTTGGCGACCGGATCTAGTCGGGGCGGCGGCGGCAACTTGCGATGGGCGGGCGGCAGCGGCAGTGCGATAGGCGGAAGGAGGAAGAAGCAGGGAAGTGAATGAAGGTAGTTGGGCGGTTGCCGCGCGACCAGTTGTTTTACATCACTTGGACGTGGAGATGCAAATTTGCATCTTAAAATGTTATATTTTACATCACTTGAAGGAGGCGATGTATTTTTTTTTTGCATCTATATCATCTGTTAAAGATGAGTTTTTGGGCCTCAAAGATGCAAATGTTAGTTATTTTTGCATCTACATATTCTATTGGAGATGCTCTAAGGAACACCATTGTGACTCAGGAACTACAGTCATCATTGAGTCTGACAAGTGAACGGAGGCTAATGTGGAGGAGCTGCGCGCGATTGAGCACCACCTGTCAAGTGCATGCTAAACTGTACAATTTTCTGAATGTCCATTTCTGAATCCGGGCTCATCTACAAAGGTGAACAAAAAACTAAAGAAACTAAATCTTCACTTCTTCAGGGCGTGAGGTCAGTGCCAAATTTCAGCTTGTTCGGAAATCTGAGTAGCTTTTAGCAAAAACAAAAACAAAATCGGTCACATAAACAGTTCACTATTTCACATATCCCACATTTATCTTTTTTGCTAAGAGCTACTCATATTTCCAAACGAGCCAAAATTTGGCTTGGACCTCACATATTGAAACATCTTTTATGAAAAAATGGTCTTTATTTACTTTTTTTTTTGATTTTACTGTTCATGACGGGAGAAGATGAGCTCAGGGGCCAAATCGCTACACTCCATGTTTCTAATTTTATTTCATTTTTCCTGTGTGTCCAGCTGCTTTACAAAGATACTTGGTTGCAGCTCACCCCATGGTTGGATGAGGAGGCCACACAGGTGGCCCTCACTATCGACAGTCCGTCAACCCACTGCATGATATTCTCAAGAAACTCTGTGTCAATTTTGTCATGATAGATCGTATCATCGGACATGCGAACACGTTTGGCATTTCGTGGTGCCAACATTGTTGGCAAAGACTCACATGGTAGCGCTAACATGATTTATTTTTTAACGGATGGTAGCCCCATAAACTTCCTTGACATCTTTGTCAAGTTTGACCGGTTCCCTACTCAGGTGGAACAGGTGAGAAGATCGGTTGCATGCGAGGGGGCTCGGATTATTATGGCGATGTTTAAGGTGCATTACACGCACATGAACCTCCGTGGCATCTTGCGAGAATTAACGGTTGAAAGTTGGGATTCAGATCCATCCATGGAGATTCTTTGAAGAAGTCCGTGAGTGCGCTTTCAAAGCAGAGCAATATTATAAGTATGAAAATACGATCGAGTAAATCAAATTGACCATATAATGTTGTCTCGGTGCCGGGTAAGAAAAACCGTTGGCTTCAATGCCTAGGTTTTTAAAACTCCGCAGTTGCTTTGTGGCCGAGCATAGTCATGTGCGAGCTGCCTTTAGTTTTGCCTCATGATAGTTGGTCTCACGAGTCGGTAGCACCTGTGTTTTCTTTGCAGCTCATGTGGAGCATTATTCTACTTGTTTATGTCTGTTTCTTGGCGCCGACTCCGCATGCCTCCGATGTGCACCTAGCAAACTGTTAGAAACACAGTGCTGATGTTTACCCATGCTTGCCAATTTGCCGTGTCAGTGGTGTCAGTAGGAAACGTATTTACCCCTGGCTGCATATGGTGCGAACACGGCTTGGATGCAACTGAAGAAGAGAGTGAAGAGTTTTCGCATCACGAGAAGTACAAGCGCGTGGAACCACATGCAACGCTGCGGCCCCTCGGCACTGACTCCTTTGGAATGTCCGGTAAAGACGTTATTCGTCCTCAAGCCCAAGGGCATCTTTAGATTCGCGCAAGCAATGAACTCGGTACCGACAAGTCTGCCAAACTTAATGTATCTATCGAACCCGATCGAGTGTACTCAAAGTCTCAAACACACGTTCAAAAACCGGGTAGAACGATTGCCATTTTGCCATACAAATATATTCAATCCAATCCTACTTATTGGCAGCAAAAATAATAATGAATAAATAGTTCAACCAACTTCTCCATTGCATCCGTTCTTTTTTCTTTTTTGCATCAAAGGCGTAATGAATCATCCTTTTTCATATTGGTTGGCAAAAGAGTTGTAAGAGCATTTACAGCCGGATCCCTCATACCTTCCTCAAATGTCCGGATAGGCCACCCGGTCACTGACCAGTCACAAAAAATCGACCCAGCCGCCCCCTCAAACGGGTCTCAAATGCCCGGTCTGATCGGCACCCCTCATATCCAGCCCAAATATGGGGCGGACATGGGCGTGCCCGGGCGCGCCCGCCTGGCCTGCACTGGCCCGAATCGACCCCACATATATTTGTCCTCATTCGTTCACCGGACCAAACCCTAGCCACATCACTCTAGTCCCCTCCACTCCCATCCGCCACCCTATCTCACCCCCGGCGATCTCCGGCCTTCTCCGCCATGCCGGGCAGCGGATCCGAGTCCTTCACCTCTAGATCCGTACTCTACGAGCTCATCCCACGCGGCCCCGAGGAGGAGATGGATGTCCGGCTTGCGCTCCGCTACTCCCGGGAGGCAGCCGCCTGACGGCAGCGCTCGGACTCGCAACGCCGGGAATCCATTGAGTCGGCATAACCGACGCTTGGATCCGGGGTCGTGATACATCCATTTTGCATCATGATTTCCTACTATTATTTACTTTGTTTTGTTGAATAATAATGCTTTGGGGAGTGATTCTAATGCCTTTTCTCTCATAATATGCAAGGTTTACACAAGGAGGGAGAATACCGACAGCTGGAATTCTGGACCCAAGAAAAGCACGTCAGAGATACCTATTCTGCACAACTCCAATGAAGCTGAAATTTTACGGAGATTATTTTTACATTTAATAAAAAATACTGGAGCTGGAAACTACCGGAGGAGGCCCCCCAGGTGGGCACAACCCACCAGGGCGCGCCAGGCCCCCTAGGCGCGCCCTGATGGGTTGTGCCCAGCCTGGCCCACCTTCGGAGCCCATCTTCTGGTATAAGGTCTCTCTTGACCTAGAAAAAATCAGAGGAGGAATTTCGGGATGAAGCGCCGCCGCCTCGAGGCGGAACTTGGGCAGGAGCACTTTTGCACTCCGGCGGAGCGATTCCGCGGGGGGAACTTCCCTCCCAGAGGGGGAAATCAAAGCTATCGTCATCACCAACACCCCTCTCATCTTTAGGAAGCCAATCTTCATCAACATCTTCAACAGCACCATCTTCTCTCAAACCCTAGTTCATCTCTTGTGTTCAATCTTTATACCGGAACCTCAGATTGGTACCTGTGGGTGACTAGTATTGTTGATTACCTTGCGTAGTTGATTACTATATGGTTTATTTGGTGGAAGATTATATGTTCAGATCCAATATGCTATTCAATACCTCTCTGATCTTGAGCATGTTTATTATTTGTGAGTAGTTACCTTTGTTCTTGAGGTCACGGGAGAAGTCATGTCGCGAGTAATCATGTGAATTTGATATGTGTTCGATATTTTGATGATATGTATGTTGTGATTCCCTTAGTGATGTCATGTGAACGTCGACTACATGACACTTCACCATTCATGGGCCTAAGGGAATGCATTGTTGAGTAGTTATTAGATTATGGGTTGCTAGAGTGACAGAAGCTTAAACCCTAGTTTATGCGCTACTTCGTAAGGGGCTGATTTGGATCCACATGTTTAATGCTATGGTTAGACTTTGTCTTAATACTTTTCTCGTAGTTGCGGATGCTTGCGAGGGGGTTAATCATAAGTAGGTTGTTAGTTCAGGTAAGAACATCACCTTAGCACCGGTCCACCCACATATCAAATTATCAAAGTAGCGAACACGAATCAAACCAACATGATAAAAGTGACTAGATGAAATTTCCGTGTACCCTCAAGAACACTTTGCCTATTACTAGTGATTGTTCTAGCCTGTCCTTTGCCTCAAAAGGATTGGGCTACCTTGCTGCACCTTGTTTACCGTTACCGTTACTTGCTCGTTACAAATTATCTTGCTATCAAACTATCTGTTACCTACAATTTCAGTGCTTTCAGAAATTACCTTGCTGAAAACCGCTTGTCATTTCCTTCTGCTCCTCATTTGGTTCGACACTCTTACTTATCGAAAGGACTATGATTGATCCCCTATACTTGTGGGTCATCAAGACTCTTTTCTGGCGCCGTTGCGGGGAGTGAAGCGCTCTTGGTAAGTGGAAATCGGTAAGGAAAAACTTATACTACGTGCTGAAATTTATTGCTACTTTCTACTATGGAGAACAATCCTTTGAGGGGTTTGTTCGGGGTATCTTCACCTCGACCGGAACCACAATTAGTTACCCCTCAACCTACAGCACCTACTGAAAATGTTACTTATGAAATTCCTTTAGGTATGCTAGAACAACTGCTTGCTAAACCTTATGCAGGAGATGGAACAAAACATCCTGATATGCACCTTTTATATGTGAACGAGATTTGTGGATTATTTAAGCTTGCAGGTTTACCTGGAGATGAAGTTAAGAAGAAGGTTTTCCCTTTATCTTTGGAGGGAAAAGCATTGACATGGTATAGGCTATGTGATGATCTTATATCATGGAACCGGAATCGTTTGCAATTGGAATTTCACCAAAAGTTTTATCCCATGCATCTAGTTCATCGTGATCGGAAATATATATATATTTTTGGCCTCGTGAAGGAGAAAGTATCACTCTAGCTTGGGGGAGGCTTAAGTCAATGTTATATTCATGCCCCAATCATGACATTCCGAGGAAAGTTATCATTCAGAATTTTTATGCTCGGCTTTCTCATAATGATCAATCCATGCTCGATACTTCTTGTGTTGGTTCTTATATGAAGAAGACTATTGAATTCAAGTGGGATCTCTTAGAAAGAATTAAACGCAACTCTGAAGATTGGGAACTCGATGAAGGTAATGAGTCAGGTATAAAGCTTGAATTTGATTGTGTTAAATCTTTTATGAATATTGATACTTTTCACAAGTTTAGCACTAAATATGGACTTGACTATGAGATAGTAGCATCTTTCTGTGAAGCATTTGCTACAAATGTTGATCTCCCTAAGGAGAAGTGGTTGAAATATCATCCCCCTATTAAATAAGAAATTAAAGAACCGGTCATAGCTAAAGAAGAAACCATCTTTTACAATGTTGATCCAGTTGTGCCCACCACTTATATTGAAAAACCACCTTTTCCTGTTAGGATAAAGGAACATGATAAGGTATCAACTGTGGTTCGTAAGAGTAATATAAGAGTACCTAAACCCCCTGAGCAAATTAAAGTAGAACCTAGTGTTGATATGGTTAAAGATCTCTTGGTAGAAAATATTGATGGGATGTTATCTACTTCTGTGATGAAGCTGCTAGAATTGCTAAACCCGATGAAAAAGATAAACATAGACCCATAGAAGGCTTGCCTGTTGTCTCAGTCAAAATAGGAGATCATTGCTATCATGGTTTATGTGATATAGGTGCTAGTGTGAGTGCTATCCCTTTTATCTTATACCAAGAAATTATGGATGAAATAGCACCTGCTAAAATGGAAGACATTGATGTCACTATTAAACTTGCTAATAGAGACACTATCACACCACTTGGGATTGTTAGAGATGTTGAAGTCTTGTGTGGGAAAGTAAAATATCCTACTGATTTTCTAGTCCTTGCTTCCCCACAAGATGACTTTTGTCCCATTATCTTTGGTAGACCTTTCTCGAGCACCGTCAATGCTAAGATAGATTGTGAAAAACTAAGTGTCGGTGTCAGTTTTGGTAATGTGTCTCATGAGTTTAATTTTTCCAAGTTTAGTAGACAACCTCGTGATAAAGCGTTACCTAATAAGGATGAAATAATTGGTCTTGCTTCTATTGTCGTGCCTCCTACTGATCCATTAGAACAATATTTGCTCGACCATGAAAATGATATGCATTTACGTGAAAGAAATGAAATAGATCAAATTTTCTTCGAACAACAACCTCTCTTGAAACACAATTTGCCTATTGAAACTCTTGGAGGTCCTTCTCCACCTAAAGGCGATCCTGTGTTTGATTTGAAACAATCGCCTGACACTTTGAAGTATGCTTATCTTGATGAGAAAAAGATATATCATGTTATTATTAGTGCTAACCTTTCAGAACATGAAGAAGAAAGATTATTAAAAGTTCTAAGGAAGCACCGGGCTGCTATTGGATATACTCTTGATGATCTTAAGGGCATTAGTCCCACTCTATGTCAGCACAAGATCAATATGGAACCTGATGCTAAACCCGTTGTTGATCACCAATGGCGATTGAATCCTAAGGTGAAGGAAGTGGTAAGAACTGAGATATTAAAACTTCTGGAAGCAGGTATAATCTATCCCATAGCTGATAGTAGATGGGTAAGTCCCGTTCATTGTGTCCCTAAGAAAGGAGGTATTACCGTTGTTCCTAATGATAAGAATGAACTCATTCCACAAAGAATTGTTACTGGCTATAGAATGGTAATTGATTATAGAAAATTAAATAAAGCTACTAGAAAAGATCATTACCCCCTACCGTTCTTTGATCAAATGCTAGAGAGACTATCTAAGCACACACACTTTTGTTTCTTAGATGGATATTCTGGTTTCTCTCAAATAACTGTGTCACAATCTGATCAAGAGAAAACTACCTTTACTTGCCCTTTTGGAACCTATGCTTATAGACGTATGCCTTTTGGTTTATGCAATGCACCTGCTACCTTTCAAAGATGTATGACTGCTATATTCTCTGATTTTTGTGAAAAGATTGTGGAGGTTTTCATGGATGATTTTTCTGTTTACGGAACTTCTTTTGATGATTGCTTAAGCAACCTTTGATCGAGTTTTGCAAAGATGTGAACAAACTAATCTTGTCTTGAATTGGGAGAAGTGCCACTTTATGGTTAATGAAGGCATTGTCTTGGGGCATAAAATATCTGAACGAGGTATTGAGGTGGACAAAGCTAAAGTTGATGCAATTGAGAAAATGCCATGTCCTAAAGACATTAAAGGTATTCGAAGTTTCCTTGGTCATGCTAGTTTTTATAGGAGGTTCATTAAAGACTTCTCTAAAATTTCTAGGCCTCTTACTAATCTTTTGCAAAAGGATATTCCTTTTGTTTTTGATGATGATTGTGTGGAAGCCTTTGAAACACTCAAGAAAGCCTTAACCTCTGCACCTATAGTTCAACCACCTGATTGGAACTTGCCTTTTGAAATTATGTGTGATGCTAGTGATTATGTTGTTGGTGTTTTTCTAGGACAAAGAGTTGATAAGAAATTGAATGTTATCCATTATGCTAGTAAAACTCTAGACAGTGCCCAGCGAAACTATGCTACTACTGAAAAATAATTTTTAGCAGTTGTGTTTGCTTGTGATAAATTTAGATCCTATATTGTTGATTCCAAAGACATTGTTCACACCGATCATCCTGCTATAAAATACCTTATGGAAAAGAAAGATGCTAAACCTAGACTCATTAGGTGGGTTCTCTTGCTCCAAGAATTTGACTTACACATCGTTGATAGGAAAGGAGCCGAGAACCCTGATAACCCACAAGTGTAGGGGATCATTTGTAGCCTTTTTCGATAAGTAGGAGTGTCGAACCCAACGAGGAGCTAAAGGTAGAACAAATATTCCCTCAAGTTCTATCGACCACCGATACAACTCTACGCACGCTAATGCTTGCTTTACCTAGAACAAGTATGAAACTACTTTGCGGGAATAAAACTAGAAGTACTTTGCAAGATAATAAAGAATGTGGAAATAAAATTTAGGTGCTGTTTTAATAAAAGAACAATAAAAGTAAATAACTTAGTAGAAATCTTTTTGTGTAACGCAAGAGAAAGATTGTCCCTAGGCAATTGAATATAATATGATACATACTTGTCATATGCAATGAGGGAGAGGCATACGCTAACACACTTTCCGTACTTGGATCATATGCACTTATGATTGGAACTCTAGCAAGCATCCGCAACTACCAAAGTTCATTAAGGTAAAACCCAACCATAGCATTAAGTATCAAGTCCCCTTTACTCCCATATGCAACAACCCACCTACTCGGGTTTATGCTTCTGTCACTCAAGCAACCCACCATAGGCAAATCATGAACATATTGCAACACCCTATAGCAGGAATCCCTCACGTTTGCGCGACATGGAGGGCACCATAGGACAGCACCATATCAACATACAACTCACATCCATAACATCATACCATAATTAACCCATAGGACAAAAGAGATCTACTCAAACATCATAGGATAGCCAAATATCATTGGGAAATAATATATGGAGTTGATCACCATGTTTAAGTAGATATTATAGTGGGGAAGAGAGGTGTTACACCGCTGCATAGAGGGGGAGAGAGTTGGTGTTGACGGCGGCAAGATTGTTGATGTAGATCGCCGTCACGATGCTTGCCCCGGCGGCGTTCCGGCGCCACCGGGAGAGAGGGGGGAGAGCCCCCCTCCTTCTTCTTCCTTGGACCCCCCTAGATGGGAGGATAGTTCCCCCTCTGGTCCATAGCCTTCATGGCGACGGAGGGGTAGGAGCCCCTCCGAGATTGGATCTCCCTCTCTGTTCTCTTCTGTTTCGCGTTCCTATTTTCTGGCCAAAAACCATTTCTTATATTCCCGGAGATCCGAAACTCCAATCCGGCTGAAATTTTGAGGGGATTTTTATCCAAAAATTAGCTTCCTTGCTCCCGAAGGAGAGCTCCAACCGACTTACGAGGTGGGCATAACCCACCAGGGCGCGCTTGGGCCCCCTGGCCGCGCCCTGGTGTCTTGTGGGGGTTGTGGGCCTCCGTTTGCGTTGATTCCACTTCTCAAAATTCACAAATATTCCAAAAACATCTCCGTAAATTTTTATCGCATTTGGACTTCGTTTGATATGGATATTCTGCGAAACAAAAAACATGCAACAAACAGGAACTGGCACTGGGCACTGGATCAATATGTTAGTCCAATAAATCATATAAAATGTTGCAAAAAATATGTGAAAGTTGTATAATATTGGCATGAAACAATCAAAAATTATAGATACGACGGAGACGTATCAGCATCCCCAAGCTTAATTCCTACTCGTCCTCGAGTAGGTAAATGATAAAAAAGATAATTTTTGATGTGGAATGCTACCTTGCATAATCTTGATCATATATCTAATCATGGCATGAATATTAAGACACAAGTGATTCAAAGCAATAGTCTAGTTTTGACATAAAGACATTAATACTCATACATCCCAACAAACAATCATGTCTTTCAAAATATCAAGGCTAAAGAACGCTATCCCTACAAAATCATATAGCCTTGTCATGCTCTGTCTTCTTAACAGAAAGTATAAATCATGTACTACCCCGGTGTCAGCCAAGCAATTGATTCATACTTTTTAACGCGCTTCAGCATTTTCAACTCTCACGCAATACATGAGCGCAAGCCATGGATATAGCACTATGGGTGGAATAGAATAGAATATGGTGGTAGGTTTCAAAGGGGTAAAAGTAGAGAAGAAAGTCTCGCATCAACTCAGCGTACAGTACGTCTCCAACGTATCTATAATTTTTGCAATCTTTGTTTCCATCACGGAGGGGTTCATCTTCCTCATAGGTGCCTCTCCGATGATGCGTGAGTAGTCCACCATAGACCTACGGGTCCGTAGGCAGTAGCTAGATGGCTTCTTCTCTCTCTCTTATGAGTCTCAATACAATGGTCTCTTGGAGATCTATTTGATGTAAACTTTTGCGGTGTGTTTGTTGGGATCCGATGAATTTTGAGTTCATGATCAGTTTCTATCCATGAATATTATTTGAGTCTTCTTTGATCTCTTATATGCATGATTACTTATAGCCTCGTATTTCTTCTTCGAATCTTTGGTTTAGTTAGGCCGACTAGATCGATTTTTCTTGCCATGGGAAGAGGTGCTTTGTGATGGGTTCGATCTTGCGGTGTTCTTTCCCAGTGACAGAAGGGGCAGCAAGACACACATGTATCATTGCTATTAAGGATAACAAGATGGGGTCTATTCCTACATGAATAGATCTTGTCTACATCATGTCATCGTTCTTATTGCATTACTCCGTTTTTCCATGAACTTAATACACTAGATGCATGCTGGATAGCGGTCGATGTGTGGAGTAATAGAGGTAGATGCAGGCAGGAGTCGGTCTATCTATCTTGGACGTGATGCCTATATAATGATCATCGCCTTGGATATCGTCATGACTATTCGATTTTCTATCAATTGCCCAACAGTAATTTGTTCACCCACCGTGCGCTATACTCATGAGAGAAGCCACTAGTGAACCCTACGGCCCTCGGGTCTACTTTTCCTATCATATTGCTTTCCGATCTACGTTTTTTGCAATCTTTGTTTTCAGATCTACAAAACCAAAAACCCAAAAATATCTTGCTGCATATTTACTCTTTTTATTTGTGTTCTTGAGAGATCTATCTCTCCTATCTATCACTACCTAATCTATCTTATTACCGTAGAGAGATTGACAACCTCTCTTTCGCGTCGGGTTGCAAGTATTTGTTGTTTGTGTGCAGGTGCTGCTTATTGGGTGGTGGTGATCCTCCTACTGGTTCGATAACCTTGGTTTCATAACTGAGGGAAGTACTTACCGTCGCTATGCTGCATCATCCCTTCCTCTTTGGGGAAATACCGACGCAGTCCAAGCCACGTCAGCGTATCAACGGGCGATGGAGATGCCCATCAATAGATATCAATGCAAAGAGTAGGGATTGCCATGCAACGGATGCACTAAGAGATGTAAGTGTATGAAAGCTCAATATAAAAACTAAGTGGGTATGCATCTAACTCTATAATGAAAAATTCCCACTAGTATATGAAAGTGACAACATAGGAGACACTCTATATGAAAAACATGGTGCTACTTTGAAGCACAAGTGTGGAATTAGCATGCCCCTATTCCTTCTTCTTTCATTTTTTTTCCTTTTTTTCTTTTTTTCTTTTTTTTATTTTTCTTTTTTTCTTTCTTTGTCCGGAGCCTCATCCCGACTTGTGGGGAAATCATAGTTTCCATCATCCTTTCATCACTGGGGCATGATCTAATAATGAATAATGATGATCATCACACTTCTATTTACTTACAACTCAATACTACAACGATAATAGAACAAAGTATGACTCTATATGAATGCAATGATCTAGCGTAGCAAAGATATCAAAAAACAGACAAGCCATGAAAACATCATGCTAGCTATCTTACGATCATGTAATGCAATATGACAATTAATGCTCAAGTCATCAAAACGGAGGCGGTGGAAGTTGCATGGCAATATATCTCGGAATGGCTATGGAAATGCCATAATAGGTAGGTATGGTGGCTGTTTTGAGGAAGATATAATAAGGCTTATGTGTGATAGAGCGTATCATATCACGGGGTTTGGATGCACCGGTGAGTTTGCACCAACTCTCGAGGTGAGAAAGGGCAATGCACGGTACCGTAGAGGCTAGCAAATTGCGGAAAGGTAAGAGTGCGTATAATCCATGGACTCACATTAGTCATAAAGAACTCACATACTTATTGCAAAAGTTTTATTAGCTCTCTCAAAGCAAAGTATTACTACGCATGCTCCTAGGGGGGAGGTTGGTAGGAGTTAACCATCGTGCGCCCCCGACCTTCACACAAAGATAGACAATCAAGGATAAATTGTGCTCCAACTTCCTAGCATAACGGGATACTATATGTGCATGCTTCGGGAATCACAAACCTTAACACCAATATCTTACTAAATACAATCATCCACTAGTACCTCCCACATATTATCATCTCTATATGGCAAAACTATTGTAAGGAATCAAACATATCATACTTAGTGATCCCTAGGTTTTATGTAGGATTTTATGACTAACCATGTGAATGACCAATTCTTGTTGACTCTCTAAATAAATATAAGTGATGTAAGAGAGTTTAATTCTTTCTACAAAAGACCATGCTCTAATAAATATAAGTGAAGCAAAAGAGCATTCTACGAATAACGGTTTTCTATGTGAAGAGAAACAGACAATCCAAACTTCAAATGATATAAGTGAAGCACATGAAGCATTCTATAAAGCCATACTCAAAAGATATAAGTCAAGTGCAATGAGCATTCTATAAATCAACCATGGACTATCTCATACCAGCATGGTGCATAAAAGAAAAGTGAAAACTAAAAGACGCTCCAAGATTTACACATATCACATAACGAAACGAAAACGAAAACATACCGATACTTGTTGAAGAAAGATGGGATGCCTTCCGGGGCATCCCCAAGCTTAGACGCTTGAGTCTCCTTGGATATTTACTTGGGTTGCCTTGGGCATCCCCAAGCTTGAACTCTTGCCTCTCCTCCTTCTCCTCATATCGACACCTCCTCGATGTTCGAACACTTCATCCACACAAAACTTAACAGAAGACTGGTGAGATCCGTTAGTATAATAAAGCAAATTCCTACTTTACGTACTGTTGCAAACCCATTCATATTTTATATTTGCAATATCCCTGTTGTATTATAACTTTTCCATGGCGTATACCACCGATAAAATCGATAGTTTCATCAAAACAAGCAAAACAATGCATCAAAAAACAGAATATGTCTTAAACAGGACAGTCTCTAGTAATCTGAACTTTGACCATACTTCTGTAACTCCAAAAATTCTGAAAAATTAGGAAGAAATAAAAAAATTGTATAGCAATACTTTGTAAAAAATTCACGCACTACAGACAAAGTTTCTGTTTTTACACCGCATATACCAACAAGCAATCTAATCATCCTAAAGGCAAATCTTGGCACATTATTTTTATAATACAATGGATTTGTACAAGGGGATAATTATTATTTTTTGGAAAAGTGTTGGGGATATAACCCCGTGGTAAGACTCGCCCGGGAGGGGCCGGATCATACCTGGCGGCTCGTAGCCAAGACCCAAAGGGTGAGCCGGAAGATGAAGACCAGGCCGCATGGCGGCTTACCAGACGGGCCAAGACGAAGGCCCGGAGACAGAAGATGGTGTGAGACCCGGGCGGTTAAGCCGCCCGGAGACGGCTTGCCCAAGGTGGCAAGGCAGCTTAGAGGCAGGGTTGATTACGTTGTATGAGTCGGTTTGGGACTCGTGTAACCCAGGGCCTCGACCTCCTATGTAAAGGTGAGACCCTGGGGCGGCTTAGACAAGAAACCAATCAATCGAGAACTAGGTCAAGCGAATCCGCTCCCTTGTAATCGATCCACCAATCAATACAACACAAGCAGGATGTAGGCTTTTACCTCTTCCGGAGGGGCTGAACCTGGGTAAACTCGTGTCCCTCGTCTCGACCAATCCCTTTGAGTCCACCGCCTCAGCGATGGCCTCGAACCTAAGTCTTCGGACATCTGCCGTGACAAAACCACGACAGTTCGCGCCCACCGTGGGGCAGCGCTCGGTGGTGTGGAGTTCTCGAAGGGCTCTCTCCCAGGGATCGAGGGATACGCCGTTGGTAGGATGACCAAGAGTCGCCGCGGCAAGCTCTACATCGACGACGCCGGCTGGGGCCCCGAGGCCGACTCAATCGAGTACGGGTACCGGGTCCCCTTCAGCGGAATTCATGTCTTCATCGGCAAGATCGGCGGATCTAAACCCGGGTCGGACATCTGCACCGACCTCGTCGAGCCGGCCCGGCGCGTGCAACCCGCCCATGTTAACCCGGGCAGGAAGCATGTCTTCGTCGTCTTCACCCAGGGCATGGAGCTTGAAGGTTCTATGTCGCGAGAAGAAACCCTCATCTGCTCAGAGGATGGATCCTCGAGCGGAGAGACGGAATCAATCTATCAGCTTCACAATGGTGGGCTTGGGGGCTACGTCGAGCATTACCCCGAGTCAGAATACCATGAGCCGGAGTATCATGGGCCGGAGGACTATGAGCCGCCGAACCGCGCTGCTGTTTTCATGGCGGGTTCAGCGCCGGCCCCCAGTAACACAGCCGCCGGTGCAACCGGGTCTGGAGCTGGTAGGCCGCCGGCTCAAGTTCTTCTGGATCTGATGAACGAGCTTACAACTCTGATGGAAACAGAGGTCACTGCTGAAAACCAAGTGGCCCGTAACACGGAGATCACGAGGTTGAAGAACCAGATGGCCGGAGTCCAACAGGAAATTAACGCGCTGAAGGCTCAGATGGATGCTGAGGCGGAGCGCCTTCGGGCGGATGCTTTCCGCCTTGAGCTAGAGCAGCAGTCTGCAGCGGCGGTTCCTCGGATGAGGCATCAATCCCGCCTGCCGGATCAGTATGAAGCCAGAAATCATTTTAGCACGCCAGGGACGGGACGGAATGTGCCTTTGACCGTAACTCGGACGACGGAAGTACCTGGAAGCCGGGCGGCGGTTCAGCATCAGCAGCCAGACCCGCTCCGCCGGAACCAGACCCCACCACAGTCTTTTCCGACGCCGCCGGGTCATTATTCTAACCCGGCGGAGAACATGGTGGCAGCGGCAACCAGGCTTGGTACGATCCCCATCCCCGATGAGGCGCCTTTTGCAGAGGAGGTGCGGAACGCTATTGGATACCTGCAGACGGCGGTGGCCCAGCAGGAGAAATATACTTACAACCGGAGCCGCGTGCATTCAACCCCCATCCCGAGCCGCAGCTACAGCCGGCGTTATGAGTCACCGGCGGTTTCCAGTAGTGACCGACATCGGAACCCGCCGCGAGTTGATCGGGCGGCTTTGGATGCTCAGGCGCTGGTGGATCGGGCAAGAGCACAGCGAGAGGCGGCGGCTTTGGCGGCGGCGGCGGCTTATCAGGAACCCACAGTTGCACCTTCCATTTCAGTAGGAGCCGGAGTGACCTCCAGGGTTGTTGGAGTGCCGTGCTTGGTGCTGGCTTTGCGGAATGAGCGTCTGCCGAAGGATTTTAAAGCTCCCCGCAAGGTGCCCAATTATACAGCTGACCTGCCTCCGGAGGTTTGGATTGAAAGCTATGAGCTGGCCATGGAGATTTTAGACGTCAGCGATGCAGTATGTGCCAAGTATTTCATCATGATGCTGGAAGGGCCGGCTCGCACATGGTTGAATGGTCTGCCACCCAACACCATCAATTCCTGGGCCGAGTTAAAGGCGAAGTTCATCAAAAAAAATCAAGGAACGTGCAAGCAGCCCATGACGATTGTGGATTTGGACCATTGTGTGCAGCGTGAGGATGAGTCGGCTCATCACTGGGTCCGGCGGGTCTCAACAATTATCCACTCTTCCGAACACATTACGGCGGCTCAAGCGGTCTTGATTCTAGAGAAGAATTGCCACTTTACGCCCTTGAAGCAGAAGCTTGGCCGGCTCAAGCGCTCGTGCCAAGATATGGGGGAACTCATGGCGGCTCTCTCCAAGTATGCAGACTCCAATAACACAAAGGACCCTGGCTCCGATGATGAGAGATCGGTTCAGGGTAAGAAAAATAACAATGGCAAGGGTCAATAGCAAAACGCGGCTGGAAGCAGCAACCCGGGCAAGCGGAAGAACCCAGACGGCGGGTCGGAATTGGTGGCGAACACCAGCGCTGGGAACAATCGTGCTAAGGGTAACGGGAACTTCAGGCCGCCCTTTAATAAGGGTAAAACTCCTTTCAACCTGGAAGAGATGCTCAACAAACCTTGTCCAGAGCACAGCCGGCCCGATAAGCCGGCAGGCCATACATGGAGGGATTGCAGTATTATGCGGCAGTTTCGGGATTACAGCCTTCAACAGCATCATAATAACGGTAATGGTCCGTCAGGCGGCTCAGGGCCGGGCGGTTCAGGAGCCGGGTTTGGTGCCGGCGGCTCAGGATCCATTTACCAGGGTCAAGGCAATCAAGGGGGTCATCATCAACCTGGCAATGGTGGTCATCAGCAGAATAACCAGTCGGGGTACCAGAGTAACCCGAAGCAGCTCAGCGGGGGTCAGTATCATGTTTTTACAACCAGCCTTGACAAGCGAGACCGAAAGGTGCGCAAGCGGGCGGTTAATGCAGTCATATCGGCTCTCCCGCAGTATTTGAAGTGGTCTGAGTATGACATAACTTGGAGCAGGGAGGATCACCCGCCGCGTGTTGATAATCCGGGGCAATTGGCTTTGGTAGTTGCCCCCCAAGTGGGAGGATATGTGTTCACCAAAGTGCTTATGGATGGTGGCAGCAGCATCAACATCCTGTATTATGACACTTTCCGCCGGATGAATTTGCTTGACAAGGATCTTAAGCCCTCTTCAACAGTTTTTCACGGTGTGGTGCCCGGAAAGTCGGCTTATCCAGTGGGAAAGATTTTTTTGGAGGTAGCTTTTGGTGACGAATTCAACTACAGGGTGGAGTCTTTGTGGTTTGAAGTGATCAAAATCAAGAGCCCGTATCACGCTCTGTTTGGGCGGCCGGCTTACGCCAAGTTCATGGCTAGACCTTGCTATGTTTACTTACAGCTCAAGATGCCCGGGTTGAATGGGACAATTACCGTGCCTGGTGATCGGAAGACGGCTCTTGAGTGTGAGGAAGGCGATGCAGCTTACGCAGAGTCAAGTTGTGCTGAAGCGGAGCTCAATTTTTATAAGGAAAATGTTGACCCGGCGGATATGACCCCACTGAAGAAACCCAACACGGAATCTGAGCCGCCCCTCAAGTTTGTGGCAGAAGATACCAAGTTGGTGGACTTTACGCCGAGCGACTCATCACAGCAGTTCACTATTGGGGCCAATATGGATCCCAAATAGGAAAGCGCGCTCATCGAATTCAGTCGTGAGAATCGGGACATCTTTGCATGGAAGCCTTCTGACATGCCGGGTGTACCGAGAGAATTCGTTGAGCACCACCTTAATGTGGATCCTAAGTTTAAGCCAGTCAAACAGTTCCTCCGGCGATTCAATGAGGAGAGGCGCAAGGCTATTGGAGAAGAGGTGGCCCGGCTCTTGGCAGCAGGGTTCATCGTTGAAGTGTTTCACCCGGAGTGGCTTGCTAACCCGGTGTTGGTACTCAAAAAGAACGGCACGTGGCGTATGTGCGTGGATTACACGGATCTTAACAAGGCGTGTCCGATTGACCCGTTTGCTCTCCCTCGCATTGATCAAATCATTGACGCGACAGCGGGTTGTGAGAGTTTATGCTTCCTGGACGCTTATTCAGGTTATCATCAGATCAAGATGGCAGTTAAAGACCAAGAGAAGACGTCATTTATAACACCTTTTGGGGCTTTCTGCTATGTGTCTATGCCCTTCGGGCTCAAGAGTGCGCAGGCGACTTATCAACGTTGTGTGCAAAATTGCCTTCACGGCCAGATTGGGCGCAATGTTCATGCGTACGTGAATGATATTGTGGTGAAGTCAAGGAAAAAGGAGACTCTACTTGACGACCTGAAGGAAACGTTCGATAACTTACGGGTCTACAAGATGATGCTTAACCCGGCAAAGTGTGTTTTCGGTGTACCTGCAGGCAAGCTCTTGGGATTTCTAGTCTCTGAGCGTGGCATTGAAGCTAATCCGGACAAGATAAAGGCTATTACTTCCCTGTCTAAGCCGGCATGCATCAATGATGTTCAGCGCCTGGCGGGTCGAATCGCTGCGTTAAGCCGGTTCATAAGCTACCTGGGTGAGAAGGCTATTCCTCTGTATCAGATGATGAAGAAAACAGAGAACTTTGTCTGGAGTAAGGCGGTGGGTGAGGCGCTTGAGGCGCTCAAAAAGCAGCTGGTTGAGCCGCCGGTCTTGGCCACTCCGGCTGAGAAGGAACCTTTGCTCCTCTACGTGGCGGCTAACAACAGGGTAGTCAGCGCCGCGATTGTTGTGGAGCGTAAGGAGACAGGGAAAGAATACCCGGTTCAGAGGCCAGTTTACTACGTCAGTGAAGTCCTGATAGAATCCAAGCAACAGTACCCACATTGGCAGAAACTGATATATGGGGTGTTCATGGCAAATCGTAAGTTGAAGCATTACTTCTTGGGACACCAGATCACCGTGGTTAGCTTTGCCCCATTGGGAGACATAATTCAAAACAGAGAAGCCACTGGCAGGATTGCTAAGTGGGCATTGGAGCTTCGGCCTCTTAATCTGAAATATGTGCCTCGCACGGCTGTCAAGTCTCAAGCCCTGGTGGACTTCATAAACGACTGGACAGAGTGTCAGTCGCCCGAGGAGAAGCCGGATAACACGTATTGGACAATTCACTTTGATGGATCCAGACAATTGGAAGGGTCAGGGGCTGGAGTTGTCTTAACTTCCCCTAGAGGTGATAAGTTTTGTTATGTGCTAAGGCTGATGTTTCCTTGTACTAACAATGCAGCTGAGTATGAGGCTTTACTTCACGGCCTCCGTGTGTCTAAGGAGATGAACCTGAGCAGGGTTAGATGCCTCGGCGACTCAGACCTCGTGGCTCAGCAAGTTTCAGGCACGTGGGATTCCAAAGACCCACGGATGGCGGCTTATCGTCAGGCGGTGGACATCATTGCTGGTCACTTCAAGGGGTATCAGGTGGATCATATTGACCGTCGCAGGAACGAGGCGGCTGATGCATTGTCAAGGCTGGGTTCTCAGCGTAAGCCAGTACCGCCTAACATTTTCTTGGATGTGTTATATCACCCATCTATTAAGCTACCTTCAGAGGAGGATCTGGCTATACCTGACCCGGAGGGGCAGTTGGTGGCGGCTCTGCATGCTACCCCTGATTGGACGTTGCCTTACCTAGTGTACCTGACTCGTGGCGAGTTGCCTGAAGACGAGAACTTGGCGAGACAAATCGTACGGCGATCTAAATCCATGACTATCATCAATGGCGAGTTACATAAGCGCAGCGTCACTGGTGTTTTTCAGCGTTGCGTTTCTCCTGAAGAGGGTAAGGAGATCTTAGATGAAATTCACGCCGGTGATTGCGGTCATCACGACGGCTCAAAATCTTTGGTGGCCAAAGCTTTCCGGCATGGTTTCTTCTGGCTGACGGCTCATAAGGATGCAGAGGACTTGGTCACCAAGTGTGATGGATGTCAGAAGTTCGGGCGACGGGCTCACATACCAGCTCAAGAATTGCGGATGATTCCAATTACCTGGCCGTTTGCGGTCTGGGGGCTTGATATGGTCGGGCCCTTCAAGAGATCTAAAGACAAGAAGACCCACCTTTTGGTAGCGGTGGATAAGTTTACCAAGTGGGTTGAGGCTGAGCCGGTCAGCAAGTGTGACGCGGCTACGGCGGTTCAGTTTGTCAAAAAATTGATCTACCGTTTTGGTTACCCTCATAGTATCATCACGGACAATGGCACAAACCTATCCAAGGGGGCTATGAAGGCATTCTGTGAAAGTGAGCACATCCGGCTTGACGTTTCTGCTGTTGCCCATCCACAATCCAATGGTCAGGCAGAGCGTGCTAACCAGGAGATCTTGAGAGGCATCAAGCCCCGGCTTATGGTTCCTCTACAGCGAACGCCGGGTTGTTGGGTAGAGGAGTTACCATCAGTTCTCTGGAGCATCAGAACTACCCCCAACAGGTCAATAGGCTATACGCCTTTCTTTATGGTTTATGGTGCGGAAGCCGAGTTACCAAGTGATATATGTCATGACTCGCCGTGGGTGGCGGCTTACGTTGAAACAGATAATGAGACAGCGCGTCAGGACGCGTTAGATGCTTTGGATGAAGAGCATGATCTTGCAGCAGCTCGATCGGCGATTTATCAACAAGACCTGCGTCGCTATCATAGCCGCAGAGTTAAGACCCGGACGTTTTAGGAAGGTGACTTGGTGTTGCGTTTGATTCAAGATCAGACGGATGCGCACAAGCTATCTCCCCCATGGGAAGGGCCTTTTGTGGTCAGCAGAAATCTCAACAATGGGTCATATTATCTCATTGATGTACGAGACGAGTCACGCACTTCTGGGCAGGAGACCCACCGGCCGTGGAATATCGCTCATCTGCGGCCTTACTATACTTGAGTCATCGACTCCCATCATTGTACATCCATCATTGTACATATCTTTCTTATATATATATATATATAATAAAGTTGACATCCCTGCAAGCCGGGGCCTCTGCCTTTTATACATTTCAGATTGTGCAAAAAGTTGACTCCGTCAACAAGGTCATTTGGGGGCTTCCAACCCACCGGGTTTAGCTTACACACCCTCTTGATCGGCTCTTCAGCCACCGTAAGTTCGAGTTAAACCTGCCTGTATGCTGCTGCTGCTCCACTAGGTGACCCGCCGAACTCTTACCAGTTAATCTCGACTAGAGACCCTGAGCTGTTCAAAGTATTTGACAGTCACTCTCACTAGAGACCCTGTACTGGTCAAGGTTAAACCGGCGGCTCTTGTCACGTGACGGCCGGCTTACGGAAAGCGAGGATAAACTCACCCATCTGCTGCATACTCTCCGCTATGTGGCCCGTTCATACTCTTAAACAGTTACTCTTTTAAAGACCCTGCACTGTTTAAGGTTCAAACGACGGATTTATGTCACGTGAGAAGTAGCTTATGGGCCCTGGGGGTACTCATGCCCTGCTGCGCCTCTTTATGGTTTGTTGTTGCTCTTACCAGTTAATCTCCCCTAGAGACCCTGAGCCGTTCAAAGGAGTTGACGGTCACTCTCACTAGAGACCCTGTACTGTTAAGAGTTCAAACAACAAGTTCCTGCCATAAGAGCCGGCATATGAGTTTTCGAAAAAGAAACAAGCAAGGTCATAAAAGATTTAACATCTCTGGGTCGTGCTTTTCAAGCCGCCCTCACAATGATACAGAACATACTCTGTCTTGTTTATTCTTTGCAGGTTTTGTCTCCTAAGACGAGCCGCCGTTAAGGTGAGACGAAAGGTATCTTGGGCAGACTACAAGGCAGATAAAAGTGCATCAAGTTGTTCAAAGTTCCATACGTGCGCGATGGCACGGCTCAGGTAATCAAGTTTTCTACGCCCATTACAAAGCTCTTCAGGAGCCCAAAATACAACGGACTTAAAGTTTTTACACATTTCCAGTCTCGGCGGCTCAGAAAGCCGGGTTATCAATTTCAGGAGCAACGTGTTCAGTTTGACGGCGGGTCATCCTGCGTCGGGTCTTCGACCTCTTCGATCTGAAGATTGTCCACATCCCAGATGCAGTTTGTTAAAGCTTCAAACTGGGCCTCGTCAAAGAGGGGAGACGGGTCAATTTCAGGAGCAAAGAGTGGCTTACGGCGTGCAGGAGTTAAGTCCCTGGCTTCAAAAGTTGGGCAGCGCACTCGTTTGCTGTCTTCGCCATAAGCCGCCTGGTATGAAGTCAGATCAATTTCATTGACAAGTGTTGATGCGAGTACTCGGGAGGCCTTCATACATTTGGCATAATCAGCTTCGGTAAAGTCTGAGCCGTCATCTTTCTTGGATGGAAAGCCATCCATCATCTCTTATGCGGTCAGTTCAGGGGCAAAGGCCAAAGACCGGCTTAGCGCGGCCATTGCTCCCTTTCTGGCGGCTGATCGTTTGAGTTCATCAATTTGCTTGGGCAGAGTAGACAAGACTTCTATTACTCCCTTCATGAGTTTGGGGACGCCTTTTTCAGTCAACATTGCTTTGATGGTGCAAAGGGTCCCGCAGTATAGCTGTTCTGTCAAGGTATATATTGCTTTCAACTTCAACAAGCTGTCAGAAGATAATTGGCGGCTTCTTTGACCTGCAAGGAAAGATTAGGCGTTATAAGCCGCCCGCACAGTTTTTCAACAAGGGAAAGGAAGTTTCCTTAGTTTTCAGTACTTACCAAAGATAGCAGAAGTCATCCTGGATATATGGCGCTTGAGGGTTTGCAGTTCTTCTGACACAAGCTTGAGCCGCTTGTCAGCATCGTCTACGCGTTCTGTCAGGGCGGCTTGTTTAGACTCAGCAGTCTTTTTGAAGGCAGCAAAGTCAGCTTGAACCTTCTCAAGCTCTTCAACGGCAGCCCGCCATTTTTATTCCGCCTTCGACCGGGCGGCTTGTTGCGAAGCAATATTGTCCTTTAGGCCAGTCAGATCAGACTCGGCTGCATCCAAAGCTTCCTATATCGTACAAAAACAAAAAAGTTCAGGGGGTTTAAGTCGCCAGGAGGAGATATTAGTCGACGAGTGATGAAGCTGTTATGATACAAGTCTCAAGCAGATTGCAAGCAATATACTTGACACTTGGGGGCTAATGTATGTTTTCTCTCACAATTTACAAACAAGTTCCGGCTCATCTTCGTAAAGTTAAGCCAGCACTTGGGGGCTACACACGGCGCTTCTAAACTATGCAGTCTTCTCCAACTCATTTTTTAAGCCGGAGTTTGGGGGTTATGATTCGTGAGTTTTTAGCAGTGAAGCTCCGGCTCATCATTATTATAATGTCCCGGACTTGGGGGCTACACTTGGATCTACTTTTCAAGTAAGTACCGGCTTATTATCTATATTAACCCGATACTTGGGGACTACAAGCTAAGTTACTCGGAGTATGACAAAGATTGGAAGACCCGGTCTATTATTTGCAATATTAAACCAGCTCTTGGGGGCTACATAAGGGTATAAGGAAAAAGCAAGAGAAGAGGAGTACCTCATATTTTTTCTTCATTAACCCAACAAGCTTGGACTCCATATTACGGCTTGTAGAGAGGCGGTTCAGATAACCAGCATGTAATTCATCCACAGTCAGTTTTTCTAACACGGGGAATTCAAAATCAAGTTTTCCTGGTGAGAATGTTTCAGTCTTGCTGGTGTGTTTTGTTAACACATGAGGATCAGGGAGTTGATAGCCCGTCCCAGTGACAACAACTTCTGGATGAGCTGTGTCTTCGGCGGCTGTTGAAGGACTGGGCGGTTTAGGATCAGCCTTTGGAGGACTCTCAGGAGTAGCCATGTTATCATCAGTCGGCTCAGAGGGCTGAGGAGCGTCTTCAGGCGCATCTCTTCTAGCTTCAGTAGGCTCAACGTAAGTTGCAGGGGAGTCCGGCTTAGCAGTCTCCGGCTCTTGGGCAGCAGGAGCGGCGGTAGACCCGCCTGTCTTCCTTCGTTTTGCTTGAGCCCTGGAAGCAAAAAGATTGTTACATAGAGGACAAGGGTGGTAAAAGACATGGTGCAAGTAAAAGGTACGTACTCCGGGTTGATTTTCAGAGGAGGCAGCTTGGATGCAGTGGAATCGCCAGACGAAGGGGGCGACTCCTAAAAAAAAGTTAAGATGATAAAAAACAGAGTAAGGTTACAATGCAAGACTGTTAAAAATTGGACTTGGTTAAAAGAGTACCTCAGCAGGCTGTTTCCAAGGAGCCGGAGAGTTTGATAAGCCGGCCAAAAGCTCTTCAGAGCCGGTGCTCCGGGTCTGACGTCTGGAGTTGTGTTGTTGCTTTTTCAAAAGAAAGTTGGGGTCTAAATAAGCAAGAGGATGAGAAAATGGAACTTTCCGGATGACCCGCCGTGTTTTCTCTTGTGGAAAGTTTTCCGAGTCAGAGGAAATGTAAGTTACCTCAGGGGCGTCCGCATGGCTTGTCTCCGTTTCCTCCTGTGAATAATTGTTGTCAATAATTTGCATAAAGAGACGGCCAAGGGAGTCAAGTTCTACCTCCGAGTCATCAAGCTCAGGCGGTTCCTGAGCAGTAGTTTTCTTCTTACGGCCGCGGGTTTTACCCGCCTTAGGCTTCCTCAAAGGAGGAGTATATTTCTTTTTCCAGAAGGTAGAGCTGGCCTGTGCATAAGCCGCTAAAAAAGGTTAAAAGAGGCAAGGCAGAAGGTCAAGACAAAGAACGAGCAGTTTGCTAAAAAAGGTTTCTTACAGCTAGAGCCAGGTTCTTGACGCAAAAAGGGGGGTGGCGTTGAAACAGAGAGGGTCATTTGGTTCACCCGTAAATTCGTACATGAGTCGGTCACGCCGGCTCAGTGGCAAGATCTTCCAGGTAACCCAGCAATGGGTTAAGTCGACGCCAGTCAAGCCGTTCGCCATTAAGGCCCTGATCTTCGCGAAGGCCAGAGCATATTTCGCCCGCTCTGCGGCGGACATCCGGTCTGGGAGTTCTCCAGACGTGCAAAGCCGGGTAGGACGGTAACCCGGCAGCGGATTCTCTTCCTTGAGAGAAGTGTCCTTGCAATAAAACCAGGTCTTGTTCCAATCTTTGGGGTGACTTGGTAAGACAGCTGCTAGGTACGGCAAATCTCTCCGTCTCTGGATAGAAACGCCGCCAAGCTCCAAACTGGGTCCAGCCGCCACTTCAGTTTGGCGGTTGACATAAAAGTAATCACGGAAGAGGTCAACAGACGGCTCTTCCTACAGGTAAACTTCGCATAGGACTTGAAACTGACACATATTGGTGACAGAGTTTGGACATATATCTTGAGGGTGAAGCTTGAAGGAGTGAAGAACGTCCCGGAATTTTTTTGACCCGGGCGGGCTAAAACCACGGAGGAGGTGATCAGTGAATACGACAACCTCTCCTTCCTGAGGAGTAGGTCTTATTTCTGGCCCTGGAACCCGCCAATGTATAACGTCCTGAGCCGGCAAGATACCCGATTCTACGAAGTCAAGTAGAAGCTGCTCGGTGACTCCGGAGCCAACCCAATCACAAGACGCGGGCGCTCTCGACATGGTGGCGGGTTAAACTGTGAGAAGGTGCAGAATATGGCGGGTTAGAAACACCAAATAATCAAGACAGCTATGATCAGTACGATGGTGAGGCAATAAGCCGCCGACATATTTTATCGGAGAGTCGGCAATGCAATGGCGGATTAAGTGGACAAGGCGATACTAGAAATAGTGTTAAGTATGGATAAACAGGTTTCACATATTGCAACCATGGCCGCAAGATCTACAGGCGAAGATAAATGAAATATATTCAAAACCTAAAAAGGGGAGTGGAAGAACAGGCGGACAGCACGCGGAGAAGATTGATATGTAGATCTATAACAAGCGGATACTGACGTTAAATGGACGACCGCAACGGATAGATAGCAATATAGGATTCAAGGTGATACTTGGCAGTCTACATTACGAAGAACAAATCTGATGAACAGCGACGAACACTAAAGAAACCCGATGAACTTGGGGGGACCCTACTCGAAGATGATTGCGGGTTCAACAAGGATTGAGGATGGTACCTTGCGGATGCGGACGAGCTGGCGAGGTTTCTGGACCGAGTCAGGTTGATGCAGCGGCCGGCGTTGGGGACGACGGTGAGGTCCGGTCGGTGCGGCAGAGCTCTGGAGGTGCGGGCGTCTGAAGAAGGAAGAAGAAGACGGTGGCGGCAGAGAAAGGAAAGGGGGCTCCTCGTGTCCCTATTTATGAGATGGGGTGGCAACAGTGCGCGTGAAAATCGAAGAGGTGCAGTGATGATTGACCGGAGGGGACGCCTCGATTTTCGGGCCGACCGTTTAATGAGAAGATCTATTGCGAACGTCACGGAATCTTTTTAGAATATTCGACGTGACGTCACGGCGGGTTATGAGGTTTCTTTTTCAGGTGATACAAAGGTGAGACTCGCCGCCAAGTGAATTTGAAGATTGACATGAACATTCTCAAATCAATCTGGGGCCTAATGTTGGGGATATAACCCCATGGTAAGACTTGCCCAGGAGGGGCCGGGTCATACCTGGCGGCTCGTAGCCAAGACCCAAAGGGTGAGCCGGAAGATGAAGACCAGGCCGCATGGCGGCTTACCAGACGGGCCAAGACGAAGGCCCAGAGACAGAAGATGGTGTGAGACCCGGGCGGTTAAGCCGCCCGGAGACGGCTTGCCCAAGGTGGCAAGGCGGCTTAGAGGTAGGGTTGATTACGTTGTATGAGTCGGTTTGGGACTCGTGTAACCCAGGGCCTTGACCTCCTATGTAAAGGTGAGACCCTGGGGCGGCTTAGACAAGAAACCAGTCAATCGAGAACTAGGTCAAGCAAATCCGCTCCCTTGTAATCGATCCACCAATCAATACAACACAAGCATGACGTAGGCTTTTACCTCTTCCGGAGGGGCTGAACCTGGGTAAACTCGTGTCCCTCGTCTCGACCAATCCCTTTGAGTCCACCGCCTCAGCGATGGCCTCAAACCTAAGTCTTCGGACATCTGCCGTGACAAAACCACGACAAAAAGTTTCCGTGATTCAAGACTCACAAAGTTTCCATGGGCATGAACAAAGTTCAAGGATATCGCCCACTTCAACGATGCTCATCATCTCTCTCACTTTCACCTTTCCTTTTGTGAAGTTTTAGGTTCTCCTCTATATTTTTTTGTTTTTAAACTTTATAAAAGCACACAACAGAAATAAATGACTCTCTAAAACTTCCGGGTTGTCTCCCTGGCAGCGCTTTCTTTAAAGCCATTAAGCTAGGCATAAAGTGCTCAAGTAATGGATCCACCCGGATCCCAAGGTATATCAAAGCCAATTTTAATCAACAATGATTTGTAATTTAGTAGTGAGCACAAAGTGATATATATCATGTGACAACGAAGTCTAACTCTCTTCCTATGCATCGGCATGTCATACAAGAACAATTCATGCACATTAAGTAAAGGCCAATGCATAGTATAAACAGTTTCTTGCAATTTCATAGTATTGGAAACATAGAGAGGTGAAGAATTGGTTCCTCTCTCATAATAATTACAAGTAGGAGCAGCAAGCACATGCATATTATATTCATCAAAATCATCATGTGTAGTAGCAAAACGCAACCCATCAATATAATCCTTAATAAGAGCAAACTTCTCCGATATAGTGTAGTTGGGAGAATTCAAAAAGATAATAGGACTATCATGTGTGGGTGCAATAGCAACAATTTCATGCTTAACATAAGGAACTATAGCAAGTTCATCTTCATAAGCATAATTCATATTGGCATCTTGGCCACAAGCATAGCAAGCATCAAGTTCATCAAAAAGGGATATTTTAAATGAATCCAAGGGATCATAGCAATCATCATAGCATTCATCCTTCAGTAAGCATGAAGGGTAATTAAATAATGTATGAGTTGAAGAGTTACTCTCATTAGAAGGTGGGCACGGGTGACCAATCCGCTTTTCCTCCTTTTGTTCTTCGCTCTCCTCCTCATCTTTTTCATCTAATGAGCTCACAGTTTCAGCAATTTCTTCTTCCATAGATTCCTGCAAAATATTAGTCTCTTCCAAGGCAACAGTCATTCCTTCAATAAATTCTTTAACATAAGCATTAGAAGCATAGTTTTCATAGCAATATTTAAGTATGGCAAAATTTTCAGATTCCTAAAGAGTAGCATCATACTTTTCAATCAAAGAAGCAATTTCATATGCACCCTTAAAAGCAAAAAATTCTTCAATTTGTTCAACATCAAAATAACAATAGGCTTCCTTGGCATAAGAAGATAGTATTTCATTATCATTGGTAGGGAAGGTGTTTTTTAGTTTCTTCAGAACAACAAGTAAAATCATGTATTTCACATAAATTCCAAGCATAGCAACACAAAGTATTAATTTGATGCCACAAGAATTTCCCTTTTTGAGATATGCGGTGTCGCACATAATAAGCATGCTCATTTAATGATTTTCCCTCAACTAATCTAGTTGGGTTTTCAGCACGAGCGCAAATGGATCGAAGATGATCCAAGTAATATTCTTCGGTAGTACGGAACACTAGTGGTTCCTCAACTTTTGGAGCAACAGGTACATCTTTTTTTTTGGTATTTTGCGTTTCCTACCCATATTTAAGATATAAAACAACTACTAATAGAAAATAATAATTACTTACTGATAAAGCAAACAAGCACACACGAGAATATTCACCCCACGCTATTGCTCCCCGTCAACGGCGCCAGAAAAAGGTCTTGATAACCCACAAGTGTAGGGGATCATTTGTAGCATTTTTCGATAAGTAGGAGTGTCGAACCCAATGAGGAGCTAAAGGTAGAACAAATATTCCCTCAAGTTCTATCGACCACCGATACAACTCTACGCACGCTAATGCTTGCTTTACCTAGAACAAGTATGAAACTACTTTGCGGGAATAAAACTAGAAGTACTTTGCAAGATAATAAAGAATGTGGAAATAAAAGTTAGGTGTTGTTTTAATAAAAGAACAATAAAAGTAAATAACTTAGTAGAAAGCTTTTTGTGTAACGCAAGAGAAAGATTGTCCCTAGGCAATTGAATATATTATGATAGATACTTGTCATATGCAATGGGGGAGAGGCATACGCTAACACACTTTCCGTACTTGGATCATATGAACTTATTGGAACTCTAGCAAGCAACCGCAACTACCAAAGTTCATTAAGTTAAAACCCAACCATAGCATTAAGTATCAAGTCCCCTTTACTCCCATATGCAACAACCCACCTACTCGGGGTTATGCTTCTGTCACTCAAGCAACCTACCATAGGCAAATCATGAACATATTGCAACACCCTATAGCAGGAATCCCTCACGTTTGCGCGACATGGAGGGCACCATAGGACAGCACCATATCAACATACAACTCACATCCATAACATCATACCATAATTAACCCATAGGACAAAAGAGATCTACTCAAACATCATTGGATAGCCAAATATCATTGGGAAATAATATATGGAGTTGAGCACCATGTTTAAGTACAGATTACAGCGGGGAAGAGAGGTGTTACACCGCTGCATAGAGGGGGAGAGAGTTGGTGTTGACGGCGGCAAGATTGTTGATGTAGATCGCCGTCACGATGCTTGCCCCGGCGGCGTTCCGGCGCCACCGGGAGAGAGGGGGAGAGAGCCCCCCTCCTCCTTCTTCTTCCTTGGACTCCCCCTAGATGGGAGGATAGTTCCCCCTCTGGTCCATGGCCTCCATGGCGACGGAGGGGCAGGAAGCCCTCCGAGATTGGATCTCCCTCTCTATTCTCTTCTGTTTCGCGTTCCTGTTTTCTGGCCGAAAACCGTTTCTTATATTACCAGAGATCCTTAACTCCAATCGGGCTGAAATTTTGAGGGGATTTTTATCCAAAAATTAGCTTCCTTGCGCCCGAAGGAGAGCTCCAACCGAC
This sequence comes from Elymus sibiricus, assembly GCA_039707655.1. Taxonomy (NCBI): domain Eukaryota; kingdom Viridiplantae; phylum Streptophyta; class Magnoliopsida; order Poales; family Poaceae; genus Elymus; species Elymus sibiricus. Next base: position 114,513,296 of record CM077675.1, on the reverse strand, counting down.
TTACGAGGTGGGCATAATCCACCAGGGCGCGCCTGGGCCCCTGGCCGCACCCTGGTGTCTTGTGGGGGCTGTGGGCCTCCGTTTGCGTTGATTCCACTTCTCAAAATTCACAAATATTCCAAAACAAATCTTCGTAAATTTTTATCGTGGTTGGACTTCATTTGATATGGATATTCTGCGAAACAAAAAACATGCAACAAACAGGAACTGGCACTGGGCACTGAATCAATATGTTAGTCCAATAAATCATATAAAATGTTGCCAAAAATATGTGAAAGTTGTATAATATTGGCATGAAACAATCAAAAATTAGAGATACGACGGAGACGTATCAAACCCCATAGCTGACAACTTGTCTAGGTTAGAAAATATTCTTGATAACCCACTACCTATTGATGATAGTTTCCCTAACGAACAGCTAGCTGCAATAAGTGTCTCACAACGCACACCTTGGAATCCTGAGTATGCTAACTACATTGTCGCTAAATATATACCACCTAGTTTTACTTATCAACAAAAGAGAAATTTTTTCTATGACTTGAGACATTACTTTTGGGATGACCCACATCTTTATAAAGAAGGAGTAGATGGTATTATTAGACGTTGTGTACCTGAGCATGAACAGGAACAAATCCTACGGAAATGTCATTCCGAAGCTTATGGAGGGCATCATGCGGGAGATAGAACTGCTTATAAGGTATTGCAATCTGGTTTTTATTGGCCTACTCTCTTCAAGGATGCTCGTAAGTTTGTCTTGTCTTGTGATGAATGCCAAAGAATTGGTAATATCGGTAAGTGTCGGGAAATGCCTATGAATTATTCACTCGTTATTGAACCATTTGACGTTTGGGGTTTTGATTATATGGGGCCTTTTCCTTCCTCCAATGGGTACACTCATATTCTGGTTGCGGTTGATTATGTCACTAAATGGGTAGAAGCTATTCCAACTAGTAGTGTCGATCACCACACCTCCATTAAAATGCTTAAAGAGGTCATCTTCCCGAGGTTTGGAGTCCCTAGATATTTAATGACCGATGGTGGTTCACATTTTATTCGTGGTGCCTTCCATAAGATGCTTGCTAAATATGATGTTAACCATAGAATTGCATCACCCTATCATCCTCAATCTAGTGGTCAAGTTGAACTTAGCAATAGAGAAATAAAACTAATATTACAAAAAACTGTTAATAGGTCTCGTAAGAATTGGTTTAAGAAATTAGATGATGCACTTTGGGCCTATAGAACAGCTTATAAAAATCCTATGGGTATGTCTCCATATAAAATGGTGTATGGGAAAGCTTGTCATTTGCCTCTAGAACTAGAACACAAAGCATTTTGGGCAATTAAAGAACTCAACTATGATTTCAAACTTGCCGGTGAAAAGAGGTTATTTGATATTAGCTCACTGGATGAATGGAGGACCCAAGCCTATGAAAATGCCAAGCTATTCAAAGAAAAAGTAAAAAGATGGCATGACAAAAGAATCCAAAAGCGGGAATTCAAAATAGGAGACTATGTTCTTTTGTTCAACTCTCGTTTAAGATTTTTTTGCAGGAAAGCTTCTCTCAAAATGGGAAGGACCATATATTATCGAAGAGGTTTATCGTTCTGGAGCTATCAAGATTAATAACGCCGAAGGTACTAACCTGAAGGTAGTCAATGGACAAAGAATTAAGCATTGTATCTCAGGTACGCCTATTAACGTTGGAAGCAATGTTATCCAAACCATGACACCGGAGGAACACATAAAAGAAACCTTCCAGAACACTCCAGATTATTTAAAAAATAGGAGGTACGTGATACGGTAAGTAAACGGACTCCGAAAACTCCGCAAAAATATTTTTTGTCAGTTTTGGAATATTTTAGAATTTTAGAAATAAAGAAATAAACCGGAAGGTGATTGAGGTGAGCACGATACCCCTGGGCGCGCCCTGGTGGGTTGTGCCCACCTCGGATGCCTTCCTGGCTCCGTTTTCCTTCCAAATACTTGTTTACCAAGAATAAAAATTCTCTATATATACCCTCGACTGTTTTGACGACCGCATCGCAGAAAAATCCTCTGTTCTTTTTTCTTGCTGTTTCCCTGTCAGATCTGAAAATATGTCGTCTCAAGATTCGGAAGGAGAGAGCCATGTTGATCCCTATGTTCCAGACCCGAAGATCTTTAGGGAAATTTACCCCTACCTATGGACCTCGGAGGAGGAAGGAGATGCTACCATGCAGGAAACAGAAGATGACAGCTCTGAGGAAGAGGATGATCCATTACCTCAACCTAGAGATATGCATGTGGAATTCAAGAAATCAAGCCTCCCTAGAAGATACAAACCTAAGGTCCAATTTATCCCGTCTCGTTTTCTGCAGGAAAGCAAGAATGCCCTATGCCAAAGGATATTAAAGCTTGAGTTGGATAATGATGATCTAAGGGAGGAAAACTTTATGCTTAAATATAAGTTGAAGAAGAAGGCTTCCTCTACACCTCCACCTTCTTCATCACCACCACCAAAGGAGACTTGAGCTCACGGTATGGGCACTCCCCTTGGCTTGAGCCAAGCTTGGGGCAGGTGCCCCGGTATCGTATCACCACCACTTTTATTCACCTTTACCTATTTTAGTTCGATCTTTAGTTTCCCTTTGCTTTAGTTGAATACAAGTTTTAGTATGATCTATTTTCGTGTGTTAGTTCGGTGGCCTATCTATCTATGTAATCGAGTGAAAGTAATATAATAAAGTTTAGTTTGAGTTTTTGCCTCTCTACTTTCTTGTTGCAATCAAATAAAGGAAAAGAAACAAATGAAAAGAACCATATGCTAATCTTATGGTGAGTAATGACATCACATAAGGAAAAGTATAAGTAGTAAAATTTATTGGAGATTGACAAACATAGCATTGGTCAATGATGCAATTCATGAAAGAATTAATAAGGGAAGAGAAGATTCACATGCAAATACACTATCTTGGACATCTTTTATGATTGTGAGCCCCCATCAAATATTATATGTCAAAATTGTTGACATTGGACGAGGAAGACAACGTAATGATTTATGTTTGTTCATATCCACATAGAAGTTATATTGTCATAGATCCTTTAACATTTGGTGCTTGCCCAATAACTTTGCTAGCCAAAAATTCCGCACTAAGTAGAGATACTACTTGTGCATCCAAAAACCCAAACCAAACTCTTTCTTTGAGTGTCCACCATACCTACCCATGGATCGAGAAAGATCCTTCAAGTAAGTTGTCATCGGTGCAATAAGGCAATAAAAATTGCTTCTAAAAGTGTTTTGATCAATTAGTGTAAGAGAAAATTGAGCGTTATACGAACTTATGATGGCAAAGTAATAAAAGCGACGGACTGCATAATAAAGGTTGCTATCATAGGGGGCAATATAGCGTGACGTTCTTTTACATTAAGGGATTGGACATGCAAACCAATAAGCACATGACAACCTCTGCTTCCCTCTGCGAAGGGCCTATCTTTTACTTTTATGCACTTACTTTTATGCAAAGAGTCAAAGTATTCTTCCCTATTCCTTTTTTCTTTTTTCTTTTGCAAGCATCATGTGGTGAGGAAAGATCTAGGCACATATATCCAGTTGGATATGGGTGGGCATGAGTTATTATTGTTGACATCACCCTTGAGGTGAGTAAGTTGGGAGGCAAAACTATAAGCCCCTATCTTCGTACGTGTCCGGTTGAAACTTTTTGTTCATGGGTATGCCGTGAGCGTTAGCAATCATAGAAGACTAAATGATGGTTGAGTATGTGGACTTTCCAAAAGGCTCCTACATGAGACCCTTCCTGAAAATATGATGAATTGTAGTTGCAGAGTTGACTGAGAACATAGTTTGTTGGTTCCCAATAAGGTTTATGCTTCATACTTCTATGTTGTGATGAATTGTTACTTGTTCATTAGAAGCTTATGATAGAAATATGTTGAAATAAGTTCCTATGTTAGAATTTGTTGATGTTATGTTAATAAGCATGATGCTTCTATGTCCGTATTTTGTTTTTATCGACACCTCTCTCTCTCAAACCATGTGGACATGCTTTTCAATATCGGCTTTCGCTTGAGGACAAGCGAGGTCTAAGCTTGGGGAGTTGATACGTCCATTTTGCATCATGATTTCATACTGTTATTTACTATGTTTTGTTGAATAATAATGCTTTGGGGAGTGATTCTAATGCCTTTTCCCTCATAATATGCAAGGTTTACACAAGGAGGGAGAATACCGGCAGCTGGAATTCTGGACCCAAGAAAAGCACGTCAGAGATACCTATTCTGCACAACTCCAATGAAGCTGAAATTTTACGGAGATTATTTTTACATTTAATAAAAAATACTGGAGCTGGAAACTACCGGAGGAGGCCCCCCAGGTGGGCACAACCCAACAGGGCGTGTCCTGATGGGTTGTGCCTAGCCTGGCCCACCTCCGGTGCCCATCTTCTGGTATAAGGTCTCTCTTGACCTAGAAAAAATCATAGGAGGACTTTCGGGACGAAGCGCCGCCGCCTCGAGGCGGAACTTGGGCAGAAGCACTTTTGCCCTCCGGCGGAGCGATTCCGCCGGGGGAATGATACGTCTCCAACGTATCTATAATTTTTTATTGTTCCATGCTATTATATTATCTATTTTGGATGTTTTATATGCATTAATATGCTATTTTACATTATTTTTTGGGACTAACCTATTAATCTAGTGCCTAGTGCCAGTTTCTGTTTTTTCCTTGTTTTTGAGTATTGCAGATAAGGAATATCAAACGGAGTCCAAACGGAATAAAATCTTCGCGATGATTTTTCTTGGACCAGAAGAAACCTGCCAGACTTGGAGAGGGGGGCAGGAGACCTGCCGGGAGACGACAAGCCTGCAGGGCGCGCCCCCCTGGCTTGTGGCCCCCCTGCAGGCCTCCTAACCCTAATCTTCGTCCTATAAATTCCCAAATATTCACCCAATACCAAAGAGAGCCACGAAAATACTTTTCTGCCGCCGGAAGCCTCTGTTCCCGTGAGATCCCATCTTGGAGCCTTTTCCAGTAATCTGCCGGAGGGGGATTCGATCACGGAGGGCATCTACATCAACTCCATTGCCCCTCCGATGATGCGTGAGTAGTTCACCTCAGACCTTCGGGTCCATAGCTAGTAGCTAGATGGCTTCTTCTCTCTCTATGTTCTTCAATACCATGTTCTTCATGATCTTCATGGAGATCTATCCGATGTAATACTCTTTTGCGGTGTGTTTGTCGAGATCCGATGAATTGTGGGTTTATGATCAGATTATCTATGAATATTATTTGAATCTTCTCTGAATTATTTTATGCATGATTTCATATCTTTGCAAGTCTCTTCGAGTTATTGGTTTGGTTTGGCCAACTAGATTGGTAATTCTTGCAATGGGAGAAGTGCTTAGTTTTGGGTTCAATCTTGCGGTGTCCTCACCCAGTGACAAAGTAGGGGTAGCGAGGCACGTATTTGTATTGTTGCCATCAAGTAGTAGATGCAGAATTGTTTCGGTCTACTTGACACGGACGTGATGCCTATATGCATGATCATTGCCTTGGATATCGTCATAACTATGCGCTTTTCTATCAATTGCTCAACAGTAATTTGTTCACCCACCGTATTATTTTCCTTCATGAGAGAAGCCTCTAGTGAAACCTATGGCCCCCGGGTCTATTCTCCATATTATATTTTCAGATCTATAAACCAAAAATACCAAAAATACTTTGCTGCAATCTTTTTACTTTTGTTTTACTTTTTGTTTTAGCAATCTTTTATATCTATCTCTATCAGATCTCATCCTTGCAAGTAACCGTGAAGGGATTGACAACCCCTTTATAGCGTTGGGTGCAAGTGTTTGATTATTTGTGTAGGTACATCTATTGGGGACTTGCTTGTATCTCCTACTGGATTGATACCTTGGTTCTCAACAACTGAGGGAAATACTTATCTACTTTGCTGCATCACCCTTTCCTCTTCAAGGGAAAACCAACGCAAGCTCAAGAAGTAGCAAGAAGGATTTCTGGCGCCGTTGCCGGGGAGATCTACATCAAGCCTACCAAGTACCCATCACAAACTCATCTCTTGCATTTACATTATTTGCCATTTGCCTCTCGTTTTCCTCTCCCCCACTTCACCAATTTGCCGTTTTATTCGCCCTCTTTTTCGTTTGCCTCTTTCTTGCCGGATCTCTTGCTTGTTGCTATGTCTAGCGTTACTACTCCCCCTTTGTCACCAGATTTTGAGGTTCTATACTTCAAACAAAAACAAGGGGTAAATTTGAAAGATGCCTGGTATAGGCTAATGGAATCTTATCGTATTTCCAATCTAAAAGGAGACGCAAAAGTTTTGCTTAGAAATTTTTACATTGGAGTGGCTTTCCATCATAGAGAGCTTTTAGATTTCGCCTCAAAGGGGAATTTTATTGAGCTTGATGCAAACGCCGCTTATGAAGTTTTGGAAGGGATTTTGGGGGTTCCTCCACCAAAAAAGGGGCTTGCTTTCTCACAAGAGGGAGTTCAAATTTTCGACAAATTGGGTGACTTACATAAGCACTTGATCGAGTTACAACAATATCACGAACCCCTCAAACATATTAGTGGGAACCTCAGTCGCTGGAACACTTTGATTGCCCTCTGCAATAAGCGTTTGGATATTTTGGATCTTAAGATGGTTTCTTCTCCTGAAAATTTGGGGAAGCGGAAAGAATCCCCCGGATTCTAGAAGGCCCTCACAAAAGTTGCCAAAACCAAAGATGACAATACCTAGATCTATTGCGTTATGCCTAGCTAGGGGCGTTAAACAATAGCGCTTGTTGGGAGGCAACCCAATTTTATTTTATGTTTTTGTTTGTTTTTGTTTCTATTATTGAGTGCTTTACACATTATTACCTCTGTAGTAATTGTGTTTTATTTTTTTAATTAGTGTTTGAGCCAAGTAAGACCTTTGGGATGGTCTACGGTGATTGTTGATTTGATTTTGCTGAAAAACAGAAACTTTTGCGCTCAGTCCAGGAATTTTATAAATTCACCAGAGCGTCGAATGAGTCTGAAATTTTTACACAAGATTTATATACAAATTTCCCAGATTGTCCTAATTTTTCAGAATTTTTGGAGTTACAGAAGTATTCGAAGTCTACAGATTGCTACAGACTGTTCTGTTTTTGACAGATTCTGTTTTCTTTGTGTTGTTTGCTTATTTTGATGTATCTATGGGTTGTATCGGGGGGTATGAACCATGGAGAAGTTGGAATACAGTAGATATTACACCAATATAAATAAAGAATGAGTTCACAACAGTACCTAAAGTGGTGATTTATTTTTCTTATACTAACGGATCTCACGAGTTTTCTGTTGAGTTTTGTGTTGTGAAGTTTTCAAGTTTTGGGTAAAGATTTGATGGACTATGGAATAAGGAATGGCAAGAGCCTAAGCTTGGGGATGCCCAAGGCACCCCAAGGAATATTCAAGGATACCAAAGAGCCTAAGCTTGGGGATGCCCCGGAAGGCATCCCCTCTTTCGTCTTCAATCCATCGGTAAATTTACTTGAGGCTATATTTTTATTCACCACATGATATGTGTTTTGCTTGGAGCGTCTTGTATGATATGATTTTTTTATTTTTAGTTTGCCACAATCATCCTTGCTGCACACATCTTTTGAGAGAGACACGCATTAATCGTGAATTTATTAGAATACTCTATGTGCTTCACTTATATCTTTTGAGCTAGGCAATGTTGCTCTAGTGCTTCACTTATATCTTTTTAGAGCACGGTGGTGTTTTATTTTATAGAAATAATTGAACTCTCGTACTTCACTTATATTATTTTGAGAGTCTTTAAACAGCATGGTAATTGGTTTAGGTTATGAATTTAGTCCTAATATAATGGGCATCCAAGAGGGATATAATAAAAACTTTCATATTAAGTGCATTGAATACTATGAGAAGTTTGATTCCTTGCATATAGTTTTGAGATATAAAGATGGTGATATTAGAGTCATGCTAGCGAGTCATTGTGGATTGGTAGAAATACTTGTGTTAAGGTTTGTGATTCCCGTAGCATGCACGTATGGTGAACCGTTGTGTAACGAAGTCGGAGCATGATTTATTTAATGATTGTCATCCTTTGTGTGAGGGTCGGGAGCGCGCGATGGTTAACTCCTACCAACCTCTCCCCTAGGAACATGCGTCTAATACTTTGCTTCGATAACTAATAGACTTTTGCAATAAGTATGTGAGTTCTTTATGACTAATGTGAGTCCATGGATTATACGCACTCTCACCCTTCCACCATTGCTAGCCTCTCTAGTACCGCGCAACTTTCGCCGGTGCATTAAACCCACCTTCCTCAAAACAGCCACCATATACCTTCCTCAAAACAGCCACCATACCTACCTATTATGGCATTTCCATAGCCATTCCGAGATATATTGCCATGCAACTTCCACCGTTCCGTTTGTTATGACATGCACCGTCATTTTCATATTGCTTTGCATGATCGTAAGATAGCTAGCATGATGTTTTCATGGCTTGTCCATTTTTTGATGTCATTTGCTATGCTAGATCGTTGCACATCCCAGTACACCACCGGAAGCATTCATATAGAGTCATATTTTGTTTTAGGTATCGAGTTGTAATTCTTGAGTTGTAAGTAAATAAAAGTGTGATGATCATCATTATTAGAGCATTGTCCCATGAGAGAAAAGGATGATGGAAGCTATGATTCCCTCACAAGTTGGGATGAGTCTCCGGACTTTACAAATAATAAAAGAGGCCAATGAAGCCCAAATAAAAAAAAAGAGGCCAAAGATGCCCACCAAAATAAAAAAATGAGAGAAAAGAGAGAAGGGACAATGCTACTATCCTTTTTCCACACTTGTGCTTCAAAGTAGCACCATGATCTTCATGATAGAGAGTCTCCTATTTTGTCACTTTCATATACTAGTGGGAATTTTTCATTATATAACTTGGCTTGTATATTCCAATGATGGGCTTCCTCAAATTGCCCTAGGTCTTCGTGAGCAAGCGAGTTGGATGCACACCCACTTAGTTTCTTTTTGAGCTTTCATACACTTATAGCTCTAGTGCATCCGTTGCATGGCAATCCCTACTCACTCACATTGATATCTATTGATGGGCATCTCCATAGCCCGTTGATACGCCTAGTTGATGTGAGACTATCTTCTCCTTTTCCTCACAACCTCCACCATATTCTATTCCACCTATAGTGCTATATCCATGGCTCACGCTCATGTATTGCGTGAAAGTTGAAAAGGTTTGAGAACATAAAAGGTGTGAAACAATTACAATTGCTTGACTTGTCATCGGGGTTGTGCATGATTTAAATACTTTGTGTGGGGAAGATGGAGCATAGCCAGACCATATGATTTTGTAGGGATAACTTTCTTTAGCCATGTTATTTTGAAAGGATACAATTGCTTTGTTAGTATGCTTGAAGTATTATTGTTTTTATGTCAATATTAAACTTTTGTTTTGAATCTTACGGATCTGAACATTCATGCCACAATAAAGAAATATTACATGGATAAATATGTTAGGTAGCATGCCACATCAAAAATTCTGTTTTTATCATTTACCTACTCGAGGACGAGCAGGAATTAAGCTTGGGGATGCTTGATACGTCTCCAACATATCTATAATTTTTGATTGTTCCATGCTATTATATTATCTGTTTTGGATGTTTTATATGCATTAATATGCTATTTTATATTATTTTTGGGACTAACCTATTAATCTAGTGCCTAGTACCAGTTTATGTTTTTTCCTTGTTTTTGAGTATTGCAGATAAGGAATATCAAACGGAGTCCAAACGGAATAAAATCTTCGCGATGATTTTTCTTGGACCAGAAGAAACCTGCCAGACTTGGAGAGGGGGGCAGGAGACCTGTCGGGAGACGACAAGCCTGCAGGGCACGCCCTAGGGGGGGGCGCCCCCCTGCAGGCCTTCTAACCCTAATCTTCATCCTATAAATTCCCAAATATTCCCCCAATACCAAAGAGAGCCACGAAAATACTTTTCCGCCGCCGGAAGCCTCTGTTCCCGTGAGATCCCATCTTGGAGCCTTTTCCGGTAATCTGCCGGAGGGGGATTCGATCACGGAGGGCATCTACATCAACTCCATTGCCCCTCTGATGATGCGTGAGTAGTTCACCTCAGACCTTCGGGTCCATAGCTAGTAGCTAGATGGCTTGTTCTCTCTCTATGTTCTTCAATACCATGTTCTTCATGATCTTCATGGAGATCTATCCGATGTAATACTCTTTTGCGGTGTGTTTGTCGAGATCCGATGAATTGTGGGTTTATGATCAGATTATCTATGAATATTATTTGAATCTTCTCTGAATTATTTTATGCATGATTTCATATCTTTGCAAGTCTCTTCGAGTTATTGGTTTGGTTTGGCCAACTAGATTGGTAATTCTTGCAATGGGAGAAGTGCTTAGTTTTGGGTTCAATCTTGCGGTGTCCTCACCCAGTGACAAAGTAGGGGTAGCGAGGCACGTATTTGTATTGTTGCCATCAAGGGTAAAAAGATGGGGTTTTCATCATATTGCTTGAGTTTATCCCTCTACATCATGTCATCTTACTTAATGTGTTACTCTGTTCTTCATGAACTTAATACTCTAGATGCAGGCAGGAGTCGGTCGATGTGTGGAGTAATAGTAGTAGATGCAGAATCATTTCGGTCTACTTGACACGGACGTGATGCCTATATGCATAATCATTGCCTTGGATATCGTCATAACTATGCGTTTTTCTATCAATTGCTCGACAGTAATTTGTTCACCCACCGTATTATTTTCCTTCAAGAGAGAAGCCTCTAGTGAAACCTATGGCCCCCGGGTCTATTTTCCATATTATATTTTCAGATCTATAAACCAAAAATACCAAAAATACTTTGCTGCAATCTTTTTACCTTTGTTTTACTTTTCGTTTTAGTAATCTTTTATATCTATCTCTATCAGATCTCATCCTTGCAAGTAACCGTAAAGGGATTGACAACCCCTTTATAGCGTTGGGTGCAAGTGTTTGATTATTTGTGTAGGTACATCTATTGGGGACTTGCTTGTATCTCCTACTGGATTGATACCTTGGTTCTCAACAACTGAGGGAAATACTTATCTACTTTGCTGCATCACCCTTTCCTTTTCAAGGGAAAACCAACGCAAGCTCAAGAAGTTGCTCGTTACAAATTATCTTGCTATCAAACTATCTGTTACCTACAATTTCACTGTTTGCAGAAATTACCTTGCTGAAAACCGCTTGTCATTTCCTTCTGCTCCTCGTTGGGTTCAACACTCTTACTTATCGAAAGGACTACGATTGATCCCCTATACTTGTGGGTCATCACGTCGTTGCCTCACCGGAGACAGTGTGGTCCGTCTAGCGTCCGAACGCCGTGGCGGAAGTGTAACCCCTCCGTTGGCGCGCCGAGCACGAAACATGGCCGTCCTCGGACGATGTTATGGCGCGGCGTGCCCGCCGAGCGAGGCAGCGGGTGCGGGAGGCTGATGTCTACTACACAACTTGTTCTTGTAGACTCGTGTTGGGCCTCCAAGCGCAGAGTTTTGTAGGACAGTAGCAAATTTCCCTCAAGTGGATGACCTAAGGTTTACCAATCCGTGGGAGGTGTAGGATGAAGATGGTCTCTCGCAAACAACCCTGCAATCAAATACAAGAAATCTCTTGTGTCCCCAACACACCCAATACAATGGCAAATTGTATAGGTGCACTAGTTCGGTGAAGAGATGGTGATACAAGTGCAATATGGATGATAGATATAGGTTTTTGTAATCTGAAAATATAAAAACAGCAAGGTAGCAAGTGTAAAAAAATGAGAAAAATGGTGTATAAATGCTTGGAAATAAGGCATAGGGTCCGTACTTTCGCTAGTGCAATCTCTCAACAATGCTAGTATAATTGGATCACATAACCATCCCTCAACGTGCAACAAAGAATCACTCCAAAGTTCTTATCTAGCGCAGAATATAAGAAGAAATTGTTTGTAGAGTACGAAACCACCTTAAAGTTATCCTTTCCGATCGATCTATCCAAGAGTTCGTACTAAAATAACATCAAGTTATCCTTTCCGATCAATCTATCTAGAGTTCGTACTAAAATAACACCATATGATACGCATCAACCAACTCTAATGTCACCTAGATACTCCAATGTCACCACAAGTATCCATGAGTTAATTATACGATACGCATCAAACAATTTTAGATTCATAATACTCAATCCAACACAAAGAACCTCAAAGAGTGCCCCAAGATTTCTACCGGAGAAAGTAGGACAAAAACGTGCATCAACCCCTATGCATAGATTACCCCAATGTCACCTCGGGAATCCGCGAGTTGAGTGCCAAGACATAGATCAAGTGCTCTCAAATCCATAAAAGTATTCAATCCGGTAATAACGAAATCTCAAAGGGAAAACTCAATTCATCACAACAAGATAGAGAGGGGAAAACACCATATGATCCGACCATATTAACAAAGCCCGTGATACATCAAGATCGTGCCATCTCAAGAACATGAGAGAGAGAGATTGAACACATAGCTACTGGTACAAACTGTCAGCCCCGAGGGTGGACTACTCCCTCCTCGTCATGGCCTCCGTCGGGGTGATGAAGATGGCCACCGGAGATGATCTACCCTCTCCGGTAGGGAACTGGAACGCCTCCAGATTGGTTTTTCGTCGATACAGAGAGTTGCGGCACTGGAACTTCTCGTCTAGGGTTATTTCTGGGGGTTTCTGAATATATAGGATTTTTGGGCGTTGGTTTCACGCGAAGATGGGCCACGAGTGGACCACAAGACACCAGGGCGAGCCGGAGGGGCCTGGCGTGCCCTGGTGGATTGTGCCCACCTCGTGGCTCATATGGCCCTCCAACGAAGCTTCTAGTGCCTCTTTTGTTCCAAAAAAATCGTCAAAAAATTTCGTTGCATTTGGAGAACTTTGATTTCTGCACAAAAAACAACACCACGGTAGTTCTGCTGAATACATCGCCAGTCCGGGTTAGTTCTAAATAAATCATGCAAAGTGCATCAAAACCATATAAAAGTATTGTAAACATAGGCAATCATGGCACCCATACTTTATAAATTATCGATACGTTGGAGACGTATCAGCATCCCCAAGATTAATTCCTACTCGTCCTCGAGTAGGTAAATGATAAAAACAGAATTTTTTATGTGGAATGCTGCCTAACATGTTCATCACATATTCTTTCCTTTTGTAGCATGGACATTTGGACTTTTAGATGGTTCAAAGCAATAGTCTATATTTGACATGAAGACTTCAATACTCAAGCATATCAACAAGCAACCATGTCTTTCAAAATATCAACACTAAAGAAAGTTATCCCTAGCCCATCATGCTCAAGCATTGGTCCATTCATGAAACACACTCGGATATTAGCTACATCCAATGCACAAGTATGATCATAGTGCCCCCTAGTTGGTGCTTTATAAGAGAAGATGGAGACTCCAAGTAAAAATAAAAATTGCATAAAGTAAATAGATAGGCCCTTCGTAGAGAGTAGAGATTTGTAGAGGTGCCACAGCTCAAAGCTTAAATTGAGAGAGAAAAATATTTTGGGTGGCATGCCTTTCCTGTCAACGAAAACGACCGAGTAGTTCTCAATACTTTCCATGCTAGATACATCATAGGCAGTTCCCAAACAGAAAATAAAGTTTATTCCCTTTTCCACCATCCTTTCACAATCCATGGCTAGACGCATCCACGGTTGCCTTCCATACCAACACTTTCCAAGGAATTTATTATTTGACAACATAAAGTAAATTTCTTTTTCATTTCGGGACTGGGCATCCCTATTACCGCCGTACTCTCGTGCAATGACAAGTGAATAAAAACTCATCTTGAGAATAACACATCTAGCATGGAAAAATATTGGACACCCCCTACCGTTTCATGACCGGTACGAGCACACAAAAAGGAAATTCATTTTGAAAATTAGAGATGGCACATACGAATTTGCTTAGAACGGCATGGAAATACCACATATAGGTAGGTATGGTGGACTCATATGGCAAAACTGGGTTTAAGGATTTTGGATGCACAAGTAGTATTTCTACTTAGTACAAGTGGAGGCTAGCAAATAGATTGAGAAGCAACCAACCAAGAAACGAAAATTCACATAAACAAGCATTAAGCATAACTAACACCGAATAATGCACCACAAGTAGGATGTAATTTCATTGCATAACTATTGACTTTCGTGCTTGCATAGGGAATCACAAACCTTAACACCAATATTCTTACTAAAGCATAATTACTCACCAACATGACTCACATATTACTATCATCATGTCTCAAAACTATTACAAGGAATCAAGTTTAATTTGTCCAATGATCTTCATGAAAGTTTTTATTATATCCCTCTTGAATATCTATCACTTTGGGACTAGTTTCATATATTGTCATTGCTTTTGACAAGCTCAAATAAACTTAAGTGAAGAACATGAGCATAAAAGTTTCATCTCTCAAAATAATATAAGTGAAGCATGAGAGAATTTCTTCAAAATTTACTAACTCTCAAATAAATCTAAGTGAAGCATGAGAGTATATGACAAGCTACTCTCAAAAGATATAAGTGAAGATCAATGAGTTGTCAAACAATTAAGTAGCTATGTGAGGATTCTCTCTCAATAAAGATTTTCAGATCTGAGTATTTTATTCAAACAACAAACTAAATAAAAAATCATTCCAAGAATAGCACATATCATGTGGACAAATAAAAATTTAGGCTCAACATAGGCTAACCGATATTTGTATGATGAAGAGAGGTGGGATGCGTAGCATCCCCAAGCTTAGATGCTTGAGACTTCTTCAAATATTTACTTGGGGTGCCTTGGGCATACCCAAGCTTGAGCTTTTGTATTTCGTTCAATCCTCACATATCCCGGGTTCACCTAAGTCTCAAAAACTTCATCCACACAAAACTTGAAAAGAACTCGTGAGATAGCTTAGTGCACATAATAACAAATCAACTCTTTATGTACTGCCAAGACAAGTTGCATAATAATTTCAAACGTCATATACGGTTTACTATCATTTCCACAATTTATATCTACTAATATAGGCTATGGAAACTATAGGATAAGTAGATAACAAAACTATGACAGCAATCTGTCCAAACAGAACAGTCTGTAGCAATCTATTAAACCAGTGTACTTCTGCAACTCAAAAAATTATGAAAATTTAGGACAGCCTAAATAATTTATATTACAATACTGTGTAAATATTTCAGAAACTTTCCACGTCCCGGTGAAATATGAAAATTCAAACACTACAGAGAAAGTTTTTGTTTTTACACATCAAACATGCAATGCAAGCATCCTAAGGCAATTCTTGGAACTTTTTATTGAAAAAAAAGATTATAAATAACACCTAACAGAAAATAACAAAATATAATGATTATCCAAGCAAGGCACATATTATGTGACGAATAAAAATATAGCTCCAAGTAAGATATACCAACAGTGTTGAAGACGAAAGTGGGGATGCCTTCCGGGGCATCCCCAAGCTTAGACGCTTGAGTCTTCCTTGGATATTACCTTGGGGGTGCCTTGGGCATCCCCAAGCTTAGGGTCTTGTCACTCCTTATTCTCCTCATATCGGTGTCTCACCCAAAACTTGAAAACTTCAATCACACAAAACTTAACGGAACTTCGTGAGATGGGTTAGTATAATAAGTAAAGATCATTCACTTAGGTACTGTCAAGACAAAATTCATAATTGTTCTCACATAATACATACTGTGTTATACCATTCACATAATTTATGTCACTGAATATAAGCTATGGGAACACTAAAACAAGCAAACTATGCATGCAAAACAGAATTTGTCAAAAACAGAACAGTTTGTGAAGATCTGCAGTATAACCATACTTTCCTATCTCTAAAAATTCTGAACAATTAGGACAACCTGAAGAATTTGTATATAAAGACTGTGTAAAAATTTCAGATCATTATCACGCTCCAGTAAAAAATTAAAATTTCTGTACTGAAGTCAACAGTTTCTGTTTTGGTTCAGCATCAATTCTACTCATCTTGTGAGTCATCCCAAAGGCTTTACTTGGCACTTTATTGAAATAAAAGACACAAAACATGATTAATACAGTATCTTAATCATGTTAACAATCAAAAACAGAAAGTAAAAGTGTTGGGTTGTCTCCCAACAAGCGATTTTCTTTAATGCCTTTTAGCTAGGCATGATGATTTCAATGATGCTCACGTAAGAATAGTAATTGAAATATGCAAGAGAGCATCATGAATCACATGGCAAGCACATTTAAGTCTAACCCTCTTCCTATGTATAGGGATTTTGTGAGCAAACAATTCATGGGAGCAAGAATCAACTAGCATAGGAAGGCAAAACAAGCATATCTTCAAAATATTGAGCACATAGGGAGGAAACTTGATATTATTGCAATTCCTACAAGCATATGTTCCTCCCTCATAATAATTTTCAGTAGCATCATGAAGGAATTCAACAATATAACTATCACATAAAGCATTCTTTTCATGATCTACAAGCATAAAAAAATTATCACTCTCCACATAAGCAAGATTTTTCTCATTCATAATAGTGGGAGCAAACTCAATAAAATAACTATCATGAGGTACTTGATTGACATAACCACTTTGAATATTAAAATCATGATGACAAGTTTCATGGTTGTCATTACTCTTTATAGCATACATGTCATCACAATAATCATCATATATAGGAGCCATGCCATCATCATAATAGTTTTGCTCATCAAAACTTGGGGGACTAAAAATATCATCTTCATCAAACATAGCATCCCCAAGCTTGTGGATTTGCATATCATTAGCATCATGGATATTTAGAGAATTCATACTAGCAACATTGCAGTCATGCTCATCATTCCGAACCATCATTTTCACGAAAGACATTAAAAAGACGAAACAATTGATGCAACCTAAACTCCATTTTTTGTAGTTTTCTTTTATAAAACCAAACTAGTGAAAAAACAAGAAACTAAAAGATTTAATTGCAAGATCTAAAGATATACCTTCAAACACTCACCTCCCCGGCAACAGCGCCAGAAAAGATCTTGATGTCTACTACACAACTTGTTCTTGTAGACTCGTGTTGGGCCTCCAAGCGCAGAGGTTTGTAGGACAGTAGCAAATTTCCCTCAAGTGGATGACCTAAGGTTTATCAATCCGTGGGAGGTGTAGGATGAAGATGGTCTCTCTCAAACAACCCTGCAATCAAATACAAGAAATCTCTTCTGTCCCCAACACACCCAATACAATGGCAAATTGTATAGGTGCACAAGTTCGGCGAAGAGATGGTGATACAAGTGCAATATGGATGATAGATATAGATTTTTGTAAGCTGAAAATATAAAAAACAGCAAGGTAGCAAGTGTAAAACAGCGAGCAAAACGGTGTATAAATGCTTGGAAATAGCGAGCAAAACGGTGTATAAACGGTGTATAAATGCTTGGAAACAACGAGCAAAACAGCGAGCAAAACGGTGTATAAATAGGGTTCGTACTTTCGCTAGTGCAATCTCTCAACAATGCTAGTATAATTGGATCACATAACCATCCCTCAACGTGCAACAAAAAATCACTCCAAAGTTCTTATCTAGCGCAGAATATAAGAAAAAATTGTTTGTAGGGTACGAAACCACCTTAAAGTTATCCTTTCCGATCGATCTATCCAAGAGTTCGTACTAAAATAACACCAAGTTATCCTTTCCGATCAATCTATCTAGAGTTCGTACTAAAATAACACCATATGATACGCATCAACCAACTCTAATGTCACCTAGATACTCCAATGTCACCACAAGTATCCATGAGTTAATTATACGGTACACATCAAACAATTTCAGATTCATAATACTCAATCCAACACAAAGAACCTCAAAGAGTACCCCAAGATTTCTACCGGTGAAAGTAGGACGAAAACGTGCATCAACCCCTATGCATAGATTACCCCAATGTCACCTCGGGAATCCGCGAGTTGAGTGCCAAGACATAGATCAAGTGCTCTCAAATCCATAAAAGTATTCAATCCGGTAATAACGAAATCTCAAAGGAAAAACTCAATTCATCACAACAAGATAGAGAGGGGAAAACACCATATGATCCGACTATATTAACAAAGCCCGTGATACATCAAGATCGTGCCATCTCAAGAATACGAGAGAGAGATTGAACACATAGCTACTGGTACAAACCGTAAGCCCCGAGGGTGGATTACTCCCTCCTCGTCATGGCCTTTGCCGGGATGATGAAGATGGCCACCGGAGATGATCTACCCTCTCCGGCAGGGTACTGGAACGCCTCCAGATTGGTTTTTCGTCGATACAGAGAGTTGTGGCGACGAAACTTCTCGTCTAGGGTTATTTCTGGGGCTTTTTGAATATATAAGATTTTTGGGCGTTGGTTTCACGGAAAGATGGACCACGAGTGGACCACAAGACACCAGGGCGCGCCGGAGGGGCCTGGCGTGCCCTGGTGGGTTGTGCCCACCTCATGGCTCTTCTGGCCCTCCAACGAAGCTTCTAATGCCTCTTTTGTTTCAAAAAAATCGGTAAAAAGTTTCGTTGCATTTGGAGAACTTTGATTTCTGCACAAAAAACAACACCACGGTAGTTCTGCTGAAAACAACGTCAGTCCGGGTTAGTTCTAAATAAATCATGCAAAGTGCATCAAAACCATATAAAAGTATTGTAAACATAGGTAATCATGGCATGAAAACTTCATAAATTATCGATACGTTGGAGACGTATCAGAGGCGGCGGAGGCCCTCGTGGCGGTGGACGTTGGAGAGGCGGAGTCACACTCTCCGGCGCCCCTTAGGGTGCACCAGTGCGGGCGCCACAACCGCGTTGTGGTGGACTTCGGCTCCTCACAGGAAGGATCCGTCATCGACCTCACGTCCACCGGCACCGTCCGGGTTACGGGCTCCGACGAGGAAGAGTAGGGCATGGGAGACGACGGGAAATCGAGTCCCGTGAGCCGGCTAGTGTCCCATGTCCTACTCTACTCGCCGACGGCCGGACCGACACTATGAGGGACGCAGCCAGCCGCTGGACATGGGCACGGCGAAGCCGGACGACCTCCGCTTAATAGATTTAAGTTGCATATAATAATATGGATTTAAGGTCTCTAATTTAAGATATTAGATGTATAATCAATTATTTGAGGCATGACCGGTTAGTGTCCGCGCGGCGCATCCGCGGACGTTTGAGGGGACGGATTTGCAAATTGCGGCTGTAGATGCTCTAATAGTTCATTTAACTTCCTGATTTTATTTGGCTTTTACGCATAATTCGCATAAATACAGTTGTACGAGCACTGCAAAGAAAAACACGGCTAAATTAAGAGCATGTCCACATGATCTATCGTGGACCATTTCTTTTTCCCACGTCCCAAGTGTCCGGGTTCACTCACTTTGCCATAGGGGATCAAGCATCGAGACATGATCTATCGCGTACAGTCCAGAGAGTTTTGGAACCAGACACGCGTATCCGCATCTTTCCCTTGGGTAGGTGCACATCAACGTCGGAGAAAGGAATTTTCTTCAGAAACCCGGAGCTGAAAGAAAAAAAAGGTTTGAATTCGTGACAGGCGCCTCTCTCTCCCTGGAACGAAAAGGCCAGAAATAAAAAGACCGGGTGGACAGGTGGCGGCCACCCCTGAACCCGAAAAGGCAAAAAAAATAAAATGCTCCGTGCGCTGCACTCAAAAGTTGTGGGGCCCTGGGCCGACCTGACGGCGTGTCGTCGTGCTGGGTCGACTCGAATATCCCACCAGGCCACGCCATCGGATTCCCAACTTCCCTCCGCCTCACCGATCTCGCCTCGCCGAGCCCCCCAACTGGTTCACACCGCATCGCGATCCCGCGCCCTCCCTCCCGAGCTTTCCATCCAGAGCCCTCCCAAACCCCTCCGCCGACCCCCCGACCCCCCGTCCGCCGCCGCCGCGCCGGAGATGGTGTACATCGGCGCGCACGGCGTGGAGACGCTGAAGCGCTACAGGTACAGCGGCCAGGACCACTCGGTGGTGGCCAAGTACGTGCTGCAGCCCTTCTGGAGCCGCTGCGTCACCCTCTTCCCGCTATGGATGCCGTGAGCCCCCTCCCCCCTTACTCTACTTACTGGTTAGAGTAGATGGCTGTGGTCTAGTCAGTCGTTGGAGAATAGATGCGCGGAAGAGGGTCGAATTTGTGGGTTGGGGAACGGGGGTTGCTTGCTTTGAAGCAACATTTGAAGAGAGGCAGGCACTTAAGTTATCTTAGAGGCAGGTTAATAAGTATGACTGAAGCTCTGTAGTAGTATTACTGTAACTTGTCACGTTGTCAGTATGATATTCTAGAGAAAAGGTTGTCAGTATGCAGTGCTTTGCATGCCGGTTGCTGTAAACACAGTAACTTAATGAGAGGCAGATTAATATGACTGAGGCCACGCCAGTTGCTTTGAACAAAGGAAGTGTGGTTACATGCCTGCCTGGTGTAGAGCGTGGCATCTCGTTACCTCATTATCTGTAAATTATACTATGATTTTTTTGATTAACTTGTATGACCAATGGCCAAGTGATTGGGTTTGAACAACGGGTGACAAAACAATCAAACCTGATATTCCTGTTTTTATCTTACGGATTAATAGCTGGCAGGATTGATCTTACACCCTTTTTTTTTTCTCGAACACGCATCGAAACACTGTCTTTCATATTAGAAGACGAACACCCAAATGGCGCAAAAGCTACAGAACCACCATGAGAAAAACACGAAATATCTTTAAAAAACAAAGAAGGAAAATGCCTAACTAGGAGCAAAACTACAGAGCTAAGGGTGTCTAGAGATTTGGTCACAAGAGCGGGGGGGCATGCAAGACAATGCTCGGAGCTCCTTGGAGCCTGCCAACCTCCACTGATCTGCGTCAGTGAAGATCTTGTTGACTAGGTCCTGGCAGTAAGGGGACTCGTTAACACACACTTCTCTGCTGCCATAGTCTCTACATTGTTAGGATATCAGAGAACTGAGATATTACACCTTGGTGCCACATATCAACATTTTATAATCAAAGGAAATAAATTTGTAGTCTTGTGCAAACAGAAAGTAAGTTCTTTCAATTTTATTCTTTTCACCAGAGATCTTGAACTAATTTATATTTTTCCACGTTTGCATGTATGGACCAACGTATAGACCAAACATGGTAAGAGATTGATCAGTAAATTGTCAATTCTTCCTTGGGTCCATTTCATTTGGAGCAGTCTGGTGATCCTCTCCAAATTTTCAGATCACACTCATGGGATTTATGTTTCTACTTACATCTTCGCTACTTAGCTATGTGAGTGTCTTTCTTGATTTATTTTGTTCTTTATTTCAGAGAGCTGTTAAATATGTTGCTGCCATTATCCCGATGTTGTCACCTTATGATGCATTCATGTTTTACATAATGCCTTGTTTTCCACTTATGACTCTAATTTCACAGATTTATTCACCCCACCTTGACACAGCTCCCCCTCGGTGGGTCCATCTTGCCCATGGAATACTTCTCTTCTTGTACCAGGTGTGTGAAACTGAGTTTGAGATTCCAACTAGATAACTCTTCCTTGTTCCGATCTTTATGGCTTCTCCTGCATGGTTGCTAAAGAGTATTGTCTTGCTTAAGCAAGAGTGTTCCGTGTGTTAATTTCTGTAAACTTGTTTTCTTGCCTATCCGCTGGTTTAATTTCTTACTATAACATTACCCGTACAATCTATGGCAAACAAGGAATTTGCTTCGTTGTCATATTACAATTATGTATTCCTGGCAGATTTTCGAGAAAGGACCCATAGCCACCTAATGATATAAGTGTGCAATTTCACTAAGTGGTTGAATGTAGAGCTATAGACCAACTACTGAAGAACAGTTTATCATAAATCCTTTATTTCTGGTAGCAGAATGAGGAAGGCCACTCTAAGTGGGCAGTTCTGAACTTCTGATTAGAATTAAGACTAACATTTATCCCTAGACGAACTATTTTGTTGTATAGATTGCAACAAATATTAGTTGGTGAGAGTTTGAAGTATGTTGTTTCTAATTTTTCTTATCTGACTGATGCAACTATTAAAAACACATATGTAGTGTCATTATTCCCTTGTAAATCAACATGCTCAAAGTAAATGGAAATTATCGTGTCATCTAGTTCATTGGTTTGAATTGATCAACTATATTGTATTGTACCTGCTAGACTTTTGATGCCGTTGATGGTAAACAAGCAAGGCGCACCAGCTCATCAAGTCCTCTAGGAGAACTTTTTGATCATGGTATTTTTTTCCTGCCGTCTCTCTCTCTCTCTCTCTCTCTCTCCCTCTGTCAACGTCTCAGGCTTACAGTATTCAAAATTTTCATTTGGCAGGATGTGATGCCCTTGCGTGCGCTGTAAGGATTTTTTTTATTCGAGGCCTTTCACCTTGTCCTTGTCCTTCACTAAAGATATATTTGTCTTATTTATCTTGACTGGGTTCGTCCTTATACTGTGGTTAGTTTGAAGCCTTGGCCCTTGGAAGCACCTTGATGTGTGGAAGGTTGACATTCTGTTACTGGGTGGTTGCTGCTGTCCCATTTTATCTGGCAACATGGGAACAGTAAGGCCTTCAGAACTCAATTGCTCTGAGCATATTCCAAATATCTGCAAAACAAGATGCTCTTTTCTTGTCCGAAATGTAAAAAAAAAAAGCACTTCAGTTGTGATCTTGCATTCTTCCTTCTGCAATAATGGGTTTAAGATCCCTGCATGCTGCAGCTTTTGGTGCAGCATGAAGATTGATTTAGTGGGATGATACTACTGAATCTTTTCTGTGTGAACTTCTGTGTATGCCAACCGAATGTATTACATGTGGGTAAACCTCATTGAGTCATTTCAGAAAGGTTTGGTACCATGAACGCGTAGTTATCTAGCCCAGAGTTTTGAGCAACTAGTTCATAATGTTTCTGATATTAGACTGTGCTTTCTCCTTGTGTTGACCATACACCAGTGTAACTGGCACCTCATAGGTAATTTTTGTCATAGTTGCGTAACAGATTGGCACATTACATGCATCCATTTGCTTATCACTCTATCATGTTATTTCGTCTATTTCTGTAAATTCTTCTAGTGACCACTGATTTCACATAAGAAACTTAGCGGTGAGCTCAACATTTGCTTCCAGAACTCTCAGACTGCTGTCTTTATGTTTTGTTTTTCACATTTACTACTGCATTAATTTCCTGGAAGCTCTTATTGACGGTTGTATTACTCATGCTGCCAGCTACTTTACAAATACTCTTATTCTTCCTGTGATAAATGGACCAACAGAAGGCCTGATGCTGATCTATGTCGCCCACCTTTTTACCTTTTTTACTGGTAATTTACCTAAGCAAGACTTGATGTTCAAATAACTTTTTTGTTTCTTTAGGTTTTATTACATTCTTCTAAGATAAGCAATTCTACTCCCCAATTTAGGTGCTGAATGGTGGGCACAAGATTTTCGGAAATCCCTCCCTCTTATTAGTTTGGTTCCACTTCCATTTGTTCCAGGTATGTTACTTTTAGGAACTACGAATGCCTTTTCCATTTATTTTGTGTATTACTATTTGAATAATGACTGCTAGCATAGGTATGTACAATTTACTTTACTCTTTCTGCTGGAGTGCGAGTTACAACTTACATTGGCTAGCAGTGTTGCCAACATAGTAGTACACAAGTACTCCACGCGACTATTAATAGAAACTGTTTCTGATTTGTTGCTTTCACTTATATCAGAAATCCCCTTGTATGTTATCGTGCTGATTCTGATGATCATGTTTGCTGTAATCCCAACAGCTGGATCCAAGTGAGTTAAATCCCTTTGTATTTTATTTTTCCAGTTACTTTTTTCATGGCTGCATGACATGAAGTTAACAAATGACAGATTCCTATGCCTGTCGTGCAATTCTTCTCTGCGTTTAATACCCAAAACTGCTGTGAACTGCTTGCAAATAATTGAATCTTCATGTTCCAAAAACCAGTGCCCTTGCAAGTGATTCGATTGTGGCATTTACTGCATGCCCACTAAGCAGTTCCAGAGCAATAAGCTAATAATCAGCAATGTGGTACATATGTCTTACTGATATTTCTTGCTTACTCATGACTGATTCTCCTGTCACGCAGTATTGGTAATGTCCAAAAGGTAGTTGACGCACGGAAAGGGAGCATGGAATTAGCATTAGCAATGGTAAGGTTTGGAATTTCCTGTATGTAAAATACTTAAAGCTTGTAATCTTTTAGGTTGTAGATTCCTGGACTAGAGTGCTTTTGAAAACTCTAGGCCATCCATCCATTTGAACTTCAAGAAGCAAGCAATGATTTGAATATTTGATATGTATAATCTTGAGTTTGTGTCTATGTGCATATGAATAGTTTTTGTTATCATCAATCTATATTTGAAATTTTATTGATAAAATATACGCAAAATAAAATTACAAATTCATAATATTGTAGAGACAACTAGGTTTAAAAAAACACTTAAAACAGAAGGAGAGGCCCCTACTGTGCTATATTAAAAAAAGAAATGGTTACAATGTACAATCCATGGGGTTGGGGGGGGGGGGGCACCCCCACGGACAGGAGAGTTAGAAATAGAAGATAAAAAAATAAACAAGATTGCAAAGAAAGGTCAAAGGGACCAAAATAAGGAGACAATGCTCACAAAGGAAGAGCAAGAAGAGTGATGTAGTGCCACGGACTATGAAGTCTATATTTAAGCCAGAGCAAATCAGTCTATAAACAACTATTTCACCCCAAAGCTTATAACTAGAGCATCTAAAATGGCAAATTCAGATCTGAGCTGTTGGGGGTTTAATTTTGTAGCCATTATTTTATCTTGGGCAGGTGCAGCTCTTACAAATATTCTGCATTCGAACAGTCCAAGTCCCATGTGATTATTTTAAATATTTAATTCAACCTGGAAAGCTGAAACCTTGTTTACAAGAACAATGCTGATTTTTTGCTTTGTCTTCTTACATCCATGCACATTTTAATGCTTGTATTTTACATTTGGGCTGCAGCTCCTTCCGTTTATTGCGCTGTTAGCTGGAGTTGCTGTATGGTATGGGATCAGAAAGTCTACTCAGTGTTTATTGTACAAACTATAACTCTCTGAATGTAACACTAGTTTTATTTATCTTGTTGTGTAGGTGTTATCTCTCTCCTTCAGATATCATGAGGAACCAGCCACATTTGCTTGTGATCGGAACTGGTTCTGCTTTTGGATATTTGGTTGTAAGTTCCTTTTCTGTTGTTGGGTTCCTCGACGCTGACTTGCTGACTAGTATGGAATATGGAATAATGTGCTTTCGTATTTACGATATTGGTTCTGCTAAATCGCACGGTGTCTGTCTACTTTTCCTTCCAAAACACAGTAACATTGCATATGTACAATTATGCATTGTGAAAAGAAGGAAAAAAATGTTAGGGTTCACAAGCTCCATGGTATTTGCATGTTCGATGTTTTTTTTTACTTCTAGCGTAGATCTAGTGCACCACAAGATCGCCTGCCTTCCAAAAAGCAGACGATACCTTTTTTTTCCTGGCATGGATTTAACTCTGAACTGACCAATTATTAAAACATCCAGAGGAAATGGCTTCCAAAACGCCGGCAATCCCGTCTTTTCCCTGGCATGGAATTAATTTTGAACTGACCAAGTATTAAAACTGTTGAAGTTTATCTGCGGATCAAGAATTACGAGTCGAAGAGTCGTCGAGTCGTTCCAAGGTTGAGACTCATAGACTAATCGTGACTAGTCTAGACTAGTGCGAGACTAGTCGACATGGTACTGTAGTACTGAACTTACAGTACATAACTCCCTCGTTTTGTGTTGTTGTCCTACAAGCAGTATACAATATAAATGAATGCATGGGAATTGGGAAGTGGATGAAGAACACCACAAGCAACAAGTCCAGTCCAGCAACATAAGGTTCAACATGTAGTCCAACATCAAGGTCTGAATTACAAAAGAAAGCAGTTCATGATGGAGATGGAAATATAAAGGTTCAACAACACCACAAGCAACAAGTCCAGTCCAGCAAAAGAAATCTTGTAGCCTCAGCCCTCAAATCAATCCAGATCTATATCCAGCTGAAAATCAGGGTCTATATCATTCGCTTGTGTAGGGCCATCATTGTCTTCACCATTGGTCTCCATGTCACTATCAATATCTTCAGCTTCCAATTCAGCCCGCAAGTCTTCATCATGGACAACCACACTTGTCCTTCGAGTGTAAAAGATATTAGAGCCAGCGGGAGGACTAGACTCACTGAAATCACCACGAGCCCTCCTTGGAAGATGACGTCCACTTAGACCATCGGTCGCGCCAACGGCCTGATCAACATGGGACCAAAGTAGTGGATTGTCATCGTCCATAGCGTCATTTTGATGAACCAATTCAGCAGTAACATCAACCCATTCATTATCCCATTGAAATTCTTCTAGGATAAGTGCATTAGCCCTCTTTCCTTTGGAACCTTGCTCGCGTAACTTTTCAAACCTAGTTGTCATTTGCCGGTTGTATGAGACATATGCTAGCTTGTTCAATCTCTTATACTCCAAACGGTTTCTTCCTTTGGTATGGATCTGCAAGCAAAACCTTTTGTGAGAAGCTGCTACAGCCTGCAATTATCTATCAAACCATCCAATTGCTAGTTACTTACATGAGAAAATGCACTCCAATTGCGCTCACAGCCAGACGATGAACAACATAGACTAATGATCCGATTTGCAAAAGATTGGAGGTCATAAGCAAGGCCACCATATGCATTCCACCAAAGTACTACAAAAATCAGCAAGTAGAAGTTGAAACATAGAGCCAAGAAGATAAGCTACAAGCTGCAACAACATAGATACTTACGAGGACTCTTTTTCTCGCGGTCTTTAATTGCCATTTGCTTGGTGAAACATTCACCCTCCGTCCGCTCATAATCATCAGCCAATTTACTTATCTTGGATTGTAGTTCATCATCGATCACCATCTTCCATAGCACATCATTGAACATTGAACGCAGCCGTGCAGCTAGTCTTCTGTTAGTCTCCTTCATTGCAAAGAACTTGCTTGGGTTAAAAAACATTGCAGCCCCATGTAGCTTTTGCTCCATCTGGTTATCTCACCTCTTGTCAACAATTGCTAGCACTTGACTTTGTAGGCCTGGCCTTTGTGACAATGCATCTGTTATGTGTGTCTTCGCAACATCCATGGCTGCCCAAATTTCGGGCATTGCTGGACTGTCATCACCATCAACAATCCTCAAAGCAACAAGAATGGGTTGTGAAGCTCTCATGCAGTTCTCCACCGATTGCCAAAACGGCATAGAGAGCACAGTATTTTCAGCCAACTTCCCTGGTGGGGTGAGCCTCAACTTGTTTGCATTCCATTCTGCGCTAACAAATAGTGCTTTCAAATGTTGGCGTTGTTTCCACAGGCTGGCCAATGTGAGGAAGGAGGTTGCAAAACGAGTTGCTCCAGGCCTTACAAGATCTCTCTTGCCATTCAAGCTTCTCATTTGATCAAGAATCCTACCATGGGCATAAATAAATCTGGTTATTTTCTTTGCTTTAACAATGCAATCACTGAACTCTCTTATCTTCCCAATGTCCTCTAGCATAAGATCCAAACAGTGAGCAGCACAAGGTGTCCAATACAAAGATGGATACTTATCCATTAGAAGTCTCCCGGCTGCCTTGTAGTTGGAGCCATTGTCGCTAACGACCTGGATTACCAATTCAGGCCCAATTGCCTCAATCTGTTCACTCAATAATTTTGCTACCAATTCAGCAGTAACAGACTCAGAAGAAACATTGGCTGTCCCTAAGAAGAATGTACCTTCAGGACTATTGGCGAGAAAATTGATCAAGTGTCGCCCACTCATGTCCGTCCAACCGTCGGACATGAGAGTGCAACCATACTCCTTCCATGCCAATTGATGCTTGGCCTTCAAAGTGTCAGTCTTGAGCTTTGCCTTCTCAAGTAATGGTAACCTCACATCATGGTAAGAAGGTGTGATATAATCTGATCCATACTGTCCTATAGACTCCAATAGGATCTCCCAACTTCTCGAATTGACAATATTGAGTGGAAGGCAATTCTCATAGAGAAAATCAGCTACATGACTATCTACATCATCTTTTTGTTCTTTTGTCTTTGTTCCATAGTCCTTGATTTTTAACTGAGTGCTTCTTGTCCTATGCCTCTCAGCAACCACCTCCTCTGGTGTCTTCCTAACCTCATCTGCAATTGACTTGCTTTTCCTCTTTGCCGCCACTGGTGCCGTCACAATAAAACAAGACTTCCTTTTCGTGGAGGTTGCGGTGCTGTTCGACGCCCTTGAACTTGCTACTGCCTCCTCCTCTCCTCCATCTCCATCAGTTGCTTCAACTTCATCCCCATCAAGTTGCATGGCTTTGAACTTGTTTGAGTTGGTCTTCATGTACAAATGCATCTCTTTCCTGATCTCATCGGTTGCTTTTAGACACATTCTCACCTCTGTGTAACCCCCACCAAGGTGCTTCTTCATCCTTAGCACTCCAGAAGTGATGTTTTTGCCACACAAAACACACTGGAGTGTCAATTTGTCCTCCAGATCAGGCCAAAAGGCATATTTCCATGCTGGGTCCTTGCTCCTACGTGGCTTCCTCGCAGGATCCTTCGATGGATCGTAATGCTCATCGGCTTGAGCTGCAGCTGCTGCTGAACACACTAGAGATATCTCCCGTGTTGTAGACATTGTAGCTCAGACCTCAGGACCTGGAAATTGAAACAAGCAAAGTGAAACCAGCAGTCCAGCACTCCAGCTGCGAGCAGAGCAGCACCAACAGCAAGCAGAGCAGCACCAGCAGTCCAGCAGCGAGGCAGAGCAACACCAGCAGCAAGCCAAGAAGAGGACAAGAGCACGAGGGGCCGGCGGCGAGAGGAGGGGCGCGACTGCGCGAGACGAAGGAGCAGGAGGAGCGCGCCTCCAGCAGCCGGCGGCGCGTCCAGGTGAGGAGCCGGCGACGGAGGAGCTTCAGATCCGTGACGAGGGGCCGGCGACGGTGGAGCTTCAGATCCGCGGCAGAGAGGAGGGCTCGACGGGCGCGTCCAGCAGCGCGAGGAGGGGACGGCAGCGCGAGGAGGGGCCGGCGGCGCGAGGAGGAGCGAGCCTGTGGAAAGAAACTAGGTCGGGATGAGATGAGCCAGATATTTATACTAGTGCAACTTTTTGAGTCGCTCGACTCGTATACGTCGACTAGTCCAGACTAGTCGTCGACTAGTCCATCCACGGCTCGACTCGTATTTGTAGTCTACACGAGAAAAGGAGTCAACAGCTGGAGTGCGACTCTTAGACTAGTCGAGCGACTAGTCTAGACTAGCCGTTCGACTCGTAATCCTTGCTGCGGATTGCTTAGCCCTTTCCATCAGTTTGGACTTCTGGTTGCGTTGGCTAGTGCATGAAGCTTAATATGGTACTAGAGCCTTGGTCTTGAGTTCAAGTCCTGGCTTTCGCAATTTATCCAAATATTGTTGTTGCCCCATCTGTATCCAAATATAGGCCTCTTGAGCCATACCTTTGAGTCTATTCACGTGTTGACTTCGTGCTTCACACGTGAGAGGGGGTGTTGAAGTGTATATGTGGATTGCCTAGCCCTTTCCATAAGTTCGGACATTTGGTTGTGTTGACTAGTGCATGAAGCTTAACAAAAACATCCAGATGAAATGATTGTCCAAGTGTTGCTATCTTGGTAGTTCGGGTTGCTACTGGAAGTAGACTACACAACTTCAGCATCTGCCACATAGCCCAATCTTATTAGTGTTTTGATTGTAAGGAAACTATATAACTTTGTACATCAAACAATTACAAACGTTCAAATGTGTTTTTTAAGCTGTTACGGCGCGCAAAAGCCGACCGGAACCATTTTCATTTTCATAAACAAGAGTGAGATACAACACATCGGCTACAAAAGCCAAAAGGTAGCACCCAACACACACAAGAGGGAACAGAGAAACAACAGAAGGAGAACCAAAAATGAGCTCCGACAATCAGCCATCATCAAGAACTTAGTACCCATCACCACTAGGCAGACAGAGAGGAGTAGGAACAAGCATTGTCGGATCAGTCGAAAGGAGACCTGACACCGAGAATACGTAGAGAAGAAGTCGCAAGTCGCCTGCCCTGTGATCCCTCTGCACCTTGAAGAACTAGGAGAGTTGCATCCATCATCCAAGGGTTCCCACTGCTTAGCCACGACGTGACAGAGAGAGAGGCACAAACCGTGCCGAAGGGCAATGTTCCACCAAGACAGCCAAACACCTCCACTAGGCCACACCACGACCACCATGACAAATAAAGAGAACCAGAACACTATGCGAGGCAACCAAACCTCAAATGTCATTGAAGGGCACCGAACTCCAAGACCTTACCGTCGTCATGAGCCCACAAGATAGAGAGCCGTGGACCGTGCCGAAGGGCAATGTTCTGCTTAGACAGCCCTGCGCCTCCTATGGGCCACATCACGGCCACCATAACAATTAGAGAACCAGAACACTATGCGAAGCAACCAAACCTCAACGTCGTCGAAGGGCACCGAGCCCCGAGACCTCACCGCCGCCACGAGCCCCCCAAGAGAGAGGTAGACCAACAACACCAGGATGACCAAGGCAAAGACCGCCGCCATAGATCAGTTCCACCGCCATCACACCCACCACGCTCCAACTTGAGACATCAAAAGTGACCATTAGCGGATCGATGCCTCCAAGACAATGCCCCCAAGGGAGAAAATGGCATTGCAAACCCTGTCATCATTCGATCCAGAGTCGGATCTTAGGCTTCCGCCTAGAGCACACCAAGAACGGTCGGCGAAAGCTTCACAAATGCCTTCAAGAAGGTAAGCGAGACTCGAAGGCGTCACCATCATCGCTGCCGACAAAGTCGGCACTAGGCTTTCGCCCGAAACGTCGCGACCGGACCTCAACGTGACACACAGGCCTTCAAGTCGGCAAGCAGATGAGCGCGAGACTTCACCACCCTCCTGCCAGACCGCGGCGAGCGTCCTCGCCATGTCCAAATGGAGACCCTCCCCGGTCGCAGTCACTCACCTCGAGCACGAGTCGATCGATCGGTCTTGACTGGCGCACCGGCACCTCCGCCAACTGCCACCCACGCAAGCCCTTGGGCATTGCACAGCCGGAATAGAGGGGCAGCACCCTGCCCTCGTTGACATGGACCCAATCCTCCGCCACCGACCAGCACTCCATCCACCACCACAAGCCCGACTATGCTGTCCGCAACTACCACCATCACCACCACCATCCTTCCACCAACCCCTCCTGTTGTGGCCACGGGCAGCAGCCGGCCTAGCCGAACCTGGGGTTGCCAGATCTGGCGAGAAACGCTCCCGGCGGCCAGATGTGTGCCTCCCCAAGAGTGGGTGCCGGCACCTCGTGTGCCAGGCCCCAGCCCAGCTACCAGCCCACTCCCGCCTCACCACCAACATCGTCGGGACTTCGCGGATCTCGGCAACAGCCGCGCGCCTAAGGGACGCCCACCGTGCGACCTCAGGACCATCGACGCAGTGCCCACTGCCGTCCCTGGATTCAGCATTCAGCCGAGCTTTGCCAGCCGGTGCCCCCCCCCCCCCCCCCCCCCCCCCCTAGCCGCCAGGGAGGGCGATGCGGGGGTCATGTGGGGGACAAAGCGCTAACTCCCATGCTACTTGGAATAAAATGTTCAAATTTGTTGCTACATCTTCTAACCACTGGTTTCAATAAGAAGGTAAGGTATAATTCTGATTTCAACGTAATTTTTTCTAAAATATTGGTTCGTGTAGATATGGTCTAGTATCACTTAACCTGAAACTTATTGCTTTCAAACTTCATGACAAGTGTACAAGTTAAGTTTCAAAAAAAAAAAAAAAAAGACAAGTGTACAAGTTGGATATGACACGTGGGCAAGCAAATCACCTTGTAACTAACATAGACCACAGATTGAACTCATGTGCCTGTGCTGCATGCAGTGGCACTCCATTTTCTGAATAAGCATCTAGTGGCACCCAGTTCCTCCATTTTAGTTCTGCTATTGCACATTGCTTTTCTGTGATGCGGCGGGTTTTTATGAATTGATGACTTGAAAGTGGCATGCATAGCACATAACTAACCTATGATCATTCTTATTTATTTTTTCTGGAATTGCTACTTATTTTTTCTAAATATAAATGACTTGCATGGACAGGGAAGGATGATACTTGCTCATTTATGTGATGAGCCCAAAGGTCTAAAAACAGGAATGTGCATGGTATGTCTGTTGTGTGGTGTCATATTTTCGCCTTGCTACATACGAAGTGTAAGCTTAATTCAAAATAATGACTAAATATCTCTTATTTCAGGCACTGGTGTTTCTTCCTTTTGCTATTGCAAATGCTCTCACTGCAAAGATTAACAATGGGTAAGTTTCTTTATGTTTGTGCGTCTAGTAATGCTGACATAAGCTAAACGATGCGTCATTTTTATTGACAGGACTCCTTTGGCTGATGAGCTTTTGGTTATTCTTCTGTATTGTGCAACCTCAGGTGAATACTCTACTCCAACATTTAGTTTGAAATGTTGAAAGCTCAAGCGTTTGACCATCTCAGCTGAACAGCTTTGCATCTTTCTTGCAACCTTAAGTGCCATATATAGATGTCCAACCGTCTCATGTCTTATTTATTTGTAACAGTGGGTCTTTACATGCATCTTGCCATTTCGGTTTGTCACGAAATCAAGGATGCTCTTGGAATCTATTGCTTCAGGTCTGGAAATCTCACATGTTCTTTTTTCGACACGATGAGATCTCTTACCATTCTAAAAAGTACCATATCTCAACACCATTTTTACTGTTTCACAGGATAACCAGAAAAGAGGCTTGAATTTGCCTGAATACATATGTAGCATGGGAAGCATTCTGCCCTGCAGACATTGTCTGTCTGCCATTCATCACAAGTCTAAATCTACAACAGGGCGTAGCCATGGATGCTGAACGAATCCTGTCTTTGGAACTCCATGGCCACCGGTTATTCATCATGTTAAATGCAGATAGATGTATCTTGTGTGGACTGTAATGCATATTTGTGTTAAGTAGCATATGTACATGTTGTGCGGTCGGTGGGATGACCGTTTGTAAGATGTGTTGGACTCCAAGAGAACTTCACATCGGATGTATCTTTTGTGGGGTGTGAAGCCTTGTCTCGTCAACTTTTTTCCTTTTTCTTTTGAGAGGAGTTGATCACCTGATAGCGACACACCTCATCCTACATCCAGCGATTATTTATCCATGTTAATATTGTCCGTTTGACACATGTATGCTAAGTATATACTTCCTCCGTTTTTAAATATAAGACCTTTTAGAGATTCCACTATGGACTACATACGATACGAATGTATGTAGTCGTATTATAGTCTAGATTCATACGAATGTATGTAGTCGTATTATAGTCTAGATTCATAAAAGGTTCCACTATGGACTACATACGATACGAATGTATGTAGTCGTATTATAGTCTAGATTCATACGAATGTATGTAGTCGTATTATAGTCTAGATTCATTCATTTTGCTCCGTATGTATTCCTTCCGTACTGTAATTCTTGTGGCAAATGCTGTTCAATGGTAATTTTGCAAAAAAGCCCTCGTAGTTTCAAAACCATCTCAAACAAGTCCCTCCGTCCCCGTCTTCTTTCCCGCCGTCGCCAGGGGCCGGCGCCGCCAAGCTGCGGGATTTGCCGCCCACCAGGAAGTGCTTCGCCTCCTTCACCGCATACCTGCTCCGCCTCCATCGTCGCCAAGTACCTGCTACGCCCGATTCCCGCCCGATGCGTCGCCGGAATTTTCCACCGTGATCCGGTGGAGCAGGAGCTCCCTCTCATCTCCTCGAGCTGCCGCGAGTCCTCCTGAAGCCCCCCGTGAGTCCACCTTGAGCTACCTCGTGTGCGCCACCGCAATCCCTCCCGCCGTGATCCCCTACAGGCATCGCCGGAACCGGCCTCCACGATCCGGTGGACAGGAGCTCGCGGGCGTCCTCCTCTATCTCCCGCAAGTCCTCGTCGAGCTCCCACGCGCCGCTGTGTTGCTCCTTCTCCTTTGCTCGCGCACCGTTTCTCCTCTGCCTCTCCCCTGCCGCCGGTGGAGCTAGCCCGTGCTGCTGCTGATCCTCTGTCCGTATTGCTGCCGTTGATCCTCTGCCCATTCTGCTGCTGCTGATCCAATTATTGTTGCCGTGTTGCTGCTGCTGCTGCTATTTGCACTTTGAAGAAGGTCACTCTGAAGAAGGTACTGCTACCTGTAAATTTGTTTGTTCAGTGTACCCTCTGTTTGTTCAGCAACTAAAATTTGTTTGTTTGTTCAGTGTACCCTGTGTCCCTGTGTTCCTGTGTTCAGTGCAGCAGTAATTTGTTCAGCAACTAAAATTTGTCATAGCAGCAGTAATTTGTTTGTTCAGTGCAGCAACAGCAAGAACTGAAATTAGCTGCAGCAAGAACTGAAATTAGCTGCAGCAGTAATTTGTCATACCCTGCGTATTGTGTGTCTAAATGCAAATAAAACTGCAGCAGTAATTTGTTTGTTTGCAAATGCAGTGATACTGTAGTTTACTGTCATACTGTAGTTTGGTGAGTGACCTATATGTCCCAGCCTTGGTGAGTGGTCTATTTATAAAGCTTCAGCGAGTTCTATCCGCATCCAAGACATGACAGCCAGATTGTTGCTCCTTTGCCATCGACTGTATTTGG
Source organism: Elymus sibiricus (assembly GCA_039707655.1). Classification (NCBI taxonomy): domain Eukaryota; kingdom Viridiplantae; phylum Streptophyta; class Magnoliopsida; order Poales; family Poaceae; genus Elymus; species Elymus sibiricus. The sequence goes on along the minus strand of CM077675.1, from coordinate 114,478,476 downwards.
ATGATGTTCATCTTTTAAATGCAACCCTGTATGTAGACTCTAGTGTCTGTCTGTTGGTATGAGAAGCTTCTGTCGATGTCTTTTATTCCATTCATGATTTGGGGCTGTTTGTCATCTGCAAATCTTTGACTCTTGAACAGCCACTTTATGCACCAGAGTATTAATATGTCCATGAAGAAGCATATGTGATTATGATTGTTGATTGTGTGATTCTGCTTGTTAATTGGGGGCTGTCAGAAGGTTCCTGTCTCATGCTTGCCGCTAATCATTTGCATTGTCCTGTCTACTGCTGCTAATCTATGTGCTGTACTACTACAGCCATGGAAGGCAATTTTTTGGTCAACCTTTTGATGAATTTTTTTAATGCATGGCTGTCTCCTATGATTGGTCATAAGAACTCTGCATTTTTCTTGAGGTGTTGCATTTATGCTAATCATTTGCATGTGTGAGTGATGAAACAAAACATTATGATAAAGGCTGGGACATAGTAGCTGAATTTGTTTCCAAGGAGCCAAGAAAATTGCTAAGTGACCTATATTTGTTTCCAAGGGAGTAATTGATTAGCTTGTACTTTTCTCTTTTTTCTCTAGTTCCTACATAATTGTTTCCAAGGGAGTAACTGAGCCTTGATGTTGAAGATATCTTGAAGAAGCCAATTGTCATGTATAGAAAATAAAAACAAAATCAGTGTATGAACATGTTGTTAATTATCAAAATCAAACTAGAAATGCTGCCATGGCACCCATTTATCATTTGGCTTACATTTTCTTTTTTTTTTGTGTATATTCTTGTTATGGTACCATCATGTACTCATCTTTTGTCATTGATAGCAGGAGTATGGATTTGAACGTGATCCCTCAAGAGGAAGAGGATGAAGGTATTAATTTGAATTAGATCCCTGAAGAGGAAGAAGCTCAAGAGGGAGAGGATGGAGCTATGGATTTGAACATGATGCCTCAGGAGCAAGAGGATGAA